>JARHVA010006932.1:77500-367500 GCA_037957365.1 Torreya grandis | reverse complement strand
CCATCACTTTTAAGTTAGTTTTATAATTATATGTGGCAATTTTGTCACCAGGAAGTGCAATTTCATCCTTAGAGAAAGGATTTTAAAATAAGAAAAAATATTTAAAAATGTGTAGAAATAATCTAAGTGTAAAAATAGGGAGAGATTAGGGGCTATAATTTTATAGATAACCCACTTGAGCATAAATTAGGAGATCAATACATCATCTTGGACATCATTTCAGGATGTTGTTATTTAACCATAAATTAGATGTGGATTCTATAATGGGTAGATAAGTTTAATAATATAGAGATTTATAATCACAAGGGTGATAAATAGATCTATAGTAGGCCAATTAATTACAAAACTTAGATATAATATATACTAAATTTATTGTGTTGAGATATACATATAAGATACTTAGATAGTTATGATGCTAATATAGATATGGATCTAGAACAAGCAAGAATCAAATTGGAAGGATATTCTAGAATAGTTTCTAAATTTAAGATTAAGTGCCTCTATAGTCATGGAAACTTGTATCAACTTGATATGGTTATTTTGATGCTACTGTCTCGATCAAATATATGTGTCTAATATGAAATAGCTATTAAAATTATATGTGACCACCTATATATTTATGGATTCATCATTGCCTTTCCTCTGGTGCATTCATATTTGGGTCATGGTTTTTCTCTCCTTATAAAATGATCAAACCTTAGCTATTCATATTTATAGTGACCTTGGAAAAATTGTCTAGTGGTTTTATGGTGGCGAGCTACCCCAAATACCCCTCTATTAATGATTACCACCTACATAGCCATACTCTGAATAAGGACTCAAAATTATGTAGTTTTCCCCTACATGTTATCTTATGTGGGAATCATGAAATGTATGATAAGACTCTACAATAATGACCTCGATTGTAACTTGGAAAATATATCTCTTGGAATACTCATTCAGTACTTCAGACCTATAGATGTGTTTTCTCTATGAATGATATGAAAATATGAGAAAATAGGGAAGATTTGCTCACTTGAGTGATTTATTAAATGATATTTGGTATGAATGTTAGGTCTATTCTAGGTGAGTTTAGAGTTAAGAGTGATCATACATATATACCACTCATATCTAGAGAATATTTCACATAATATCACTTAGAACAACCATTAGGATCCATTTCATTTCAAAATTATATGATTTTAGGGAATTGAACACTTGTGTTAAAACATGACACCTATGTTGATGTAGGTGTATATCTAGGACACAAGTGCCCAAGAAGCAAGAAAAATAGGTGCAGGCTTAGAACTTACAGAGGCATAAGATAAGTAAGTTTTAAGCATTCTTGGTAAGATAAAAGGCTCAAGTCATCAACATAATATTGGTCAGACAAAGAGATGGGATAAGGGGCACAAGAGAGAGAAATTATGAGACTTGTAGAAGTAGGAAAGATCTAGAACTAAGAAAAAAAACCAAGGTCTAAGTTTTCCAAGTGTGAAATACTAAGGTTATATATAATTCATAAATATAATCTAAAACTCCTCCCTTTAATATAGTAATGAAATTTCTAATTTAAATTAAAGGGAATGCATACTTAAGTGTATATAATACGCCTTGTCTTTACTTGAGTCTAACTTGAGTGATTTTTTATTAACTGACCTGAAATCAAGAGCTTGTTACAGTATATAAGTACATATAATCTAAAATTGAAATAATTTAAATTATTTAAATTAAAATAGATCAAGGTTTAGGAATACACCTATGTACTGATAGAACCATCTTGCCTTTTGGTGATTTCATTTATAAGATGCATCATTATTAATCATTAAAACCAAGACAAGGACAATACATATATAAATTGCATATATATAAGGAGATAGATAGCTAGAGAGGATGGCCTATGATCCCAATGTTGGAGAAAAAGTGGATTACCACTTGGCAATTGAGACTAGCTTAACCATGCAACCCAATCATATTTATACCCTAGTTAGTGTGAGTGAACCAAGTCAACTCACACTATCAAACTATCGAGGATGGATGATAAAATCAAGTTCAACCTAAAAAATGGTAAGATTGAGTGATTTAATCACATCAACCACACCAAATAGTAAACCACTTACTATAGTAGATTGACTCAATATAGTCCATGAAATTCCATCCTTATGGGTGGTGATAGTTCCTAAAATCATTCAAAATCTGAAGCTAATATGATTTTACAATATTAGGTGCATATTTCATAGCATATGCATATTATATATGTCTCATGATAAAAATATGTATAATAATGGTAATAATATATATAAGTTTACCAAAAATATGTATTTGATTCATATAAATGTGTGATTTGGCCAATTAATAAATTTGAACAAGTTTAGGTGACATATTACCATAACATACTTCCACTATATATGGATAAATCTAAAAATTGATGTAAGTGCTAAAGTGGAGGACATGTTTCTAAAACATCCATCTATTGTAATATGGGTATGATCCATACTTAATGAGTGTGAAGAAAATATTTCCAAAACATGCCCCATTAAATAAAAAAACCATGAATGTGTGGAAGCCATGTCTTTATGGCATGCACCCACTGAATCTTCCCCTATTTTAGGTGAGTTAGTAATAAAAATTGGTATTTACCTCACCTCAAAAGGATAATATAACCATATAACTATGAATGAACTATGTAACATATGGGAGAACATGTCTAGCTAAATGTATCATTTAAGCACATAGAATGTGATCACATAAACACATAAAATGCATGACAAAGATCATGGTAACATATAGATTGTAACTTCAAAGTGCCAGACTTTATGTTAAAGTGGTAGATTTGAATAATCTCCAAGAAAAAGTGGATCTAATTTCTAAGCATGGAAAAAAAATTCAAAGGTTTGTTTTTGAAGATCTGCCCAACTCTTGCTATGCTTGTAAAAAATAGGGGCATTGGGCCATAAATTGTCCTTATAAAATTAAAAATTATCCTAGCAAAGTTTTGGATGAGAGAAAGATCAAGGTTTAGCACAAGAAAGTATGGATACCCAAAGAAAATAATTGACAAGAACTAAATAATAATGAATATTCTAAAGTTCTACATGCTGAGGCGGAGAAAGAGATTTCTATTGAAGATCCCAAAGCTCCACAAACTGAGGTGGATGAAGAGTTTGCTAATGAGAAAGAAAATTTTGAGAAATAAGGATATGGGATGCAATCAAAAACCACAATTTCTGTACAAAGAATAGATGATTTGATAGATTTATCAAAATAAATCGTTGTCTATCAAAAGATAGAAGATCGATGGAGAGATGTAGATGACAAAACTGAGCTGGAGGAAGGAAAATTCTTGGCTGAAGATGGAAATAAATTAGAGGAGGGAGATTCTCTTTTTTCTCAGTCCAGGGAGATTTAGGCTGAGAATGATTACCCTTTGAAGGAGCTTACTGTAAATAATAATGGAGAAAATTTAAAGCATGTTCTAAACCAAAGAAAAGGGCTAATAAAAAAGACCATTACAAAGGGGGTAGAAACTAGAAGTAGCAAAAAAGACCAGAAAATGAAGGTGAAACATCCTGCTTCTACTATGGATAAATTTGGAAAAGGAGATGAACAATATTTAAAGGTGAAACTGGATGTTGGCTCTTCAGACAGACCGGGAAGAAGATCCACTAAGAAAAATAGAGAGCTAGAAAGTATGCAGAATATTGCTGATGGTAGGTAGGTAACTATTCTAGATTTTACCCCTAAAACTTAGATAGAAAATATTTATTTGGATTATTAGGGGGCTGAATATAAAATGGATAATGATGTGGTCCTTTTATTACCTGATTTTGTTGCTACTTCTTAGTAGGTTTAAGGATTGCTTATCCTGGTGCTTGTAATTGCTCTATCTTTTTAAATCTGTTAAAGGGTTTCAGGGTCCCTTCAAAACCTATTTTTACCTTAATCTAAAACATATAGATTGTAACAATACAAGCTCAATAAGAAATGAATCACAAACATAAGAGCAATCAAAATTAAACCAATAAATAATGGTCCAAGGAAACCACACATGAGGAGCATGTTAAAATGACACACAATCAAAGGGTAAGACTTAGTCGAATGTCCAAAAAGAAATAAATTACATATTCAAATGTCAACATACAATAAACAATGACATTCAAATTTAAAAGATGTAAACAAAGGCATGGGGCTGAAAATAATGCAACATATTAAAATGCTCAACAAACATGATAATAGCAATACAAGACACTCAAGTAAGTGCACAAATTAAATCATAAGAAACCATCATAAACATATAATAGTAGCCTATAGATCCAATGTTTTAATAGAAAATGTCAAGTACATAACATATCAAGTACACTATAGAATATATAAGCATGTATAAAGGCATGTGTAAGTACATATTAGCTCAAACATGATAATCTAAAGTGACCATAGAATGATATAACCTAGATGTATCATGACAAAGAAGGTGGATGCCCCCAATGTCTTAGTGATGTGAGAAGAGGGAAGGCCCAACATCCATAAGTGCATTGATCATGTATTTATGTATGCCTATATCATACTCAAATATAAGTGTGAAACTCATGTGTATGTAAAAGTAATTGATATGTTATTCATCAACATAGAACTAATAAAATAAATGCCAAGGAGATAATAAAATATGTATATGCTACAATTATTTTTTACTTTTTGATTTTATGATTATTTTGATATTTTTTGAATATATGCAAAGAAAGAGCTATATTATGATCTCACCCAATTGATGCTCATAGGTATCTCCTCACTAAGAACATTGTGTAATAAATTGATGGTACTACCAAGGAACATGTATAGGTGAAATATATGTCACTATATAATCTATCATTATTTGTGGTTTTTCTAAAGTAGCATCAATAGGAATATGTTTAGCTACTATTGATATTTGAATTTGGTGCATAGTAGATGATGATTCCAATGAATCCACTATATGTGTATGATGTAAAAAAAATTCATGTATTGGATGCCTATTAAATGATATTGACTATTGCTTACCCTTTTGTGGTGGATTAACCTTTCTAAGCTTGATAATTAATTGTTTGGGTATAAATTTCTCTTACTCAAGAGGATGCTCATATAGAATTCTAAAAGCTATAATTATTAAATTGGCATATATGTATTTAACACACTCATACACTATATAAGGTACTAATCTAAGAGTATGTATCTAAGGTCATCCCAATAACATATCAACGACACCCATATAAGTTATAACTAAAAATTTAGTAACCACATGTGTAAGATCAACCTATAAAGGTAAGTAAATCTCACTAAGAACCTCCTATGAGGTCCCATCGAATGCTCTAACTAATCTGGTAGAAAGATGTAATTAATGATTTGTATAACCCAAATGCATGAGTAAAGTTATGGTATAAATATTTTTTCTTGCACCATTACAAATCATAACACTTCATATAGGCTATTTATCAAGGTATTCTTGAATGCATAAAGAAGGAAGATCTGAATCATCATCTTTAATCTCACTATCATCAAATATAATATAAATTCTTTGAACCATAGAAGGTGTATGCCATATTTAAGTACCAATAATCCCATCGAGTGGGTGCTCATAGTGTGATGGAGGAGGATGTGTGTTATAGATCATTTACACTTTTGCATCCTTCCTATAATGGCCTTGCAAAGGATTGCTAAATATTTTATTTTTTTGATGATCACCAAGTTATGAACTTGAGTCCTTTGGAGGATCATCAAATTTAATGTTTTGGTCATTGATGAGGTCTTGGATCTTATGCTTCAAGGTAAAACATCTATTCATAGAATGCCTAGAGCCTTGGTGATATGGGTAGAGGTATACTCATGTCAACCTCTATAGGATGAGAGATATACATAAGATGACACTCTACTAGCCATAGGAATAATGAAATTAGAGACTCAAATAAGAGTATAAATTATCTCCATGGTACATTGGATAAGATAAACTAATTAGGATACTTAAAATTTTTATTAACTATGGTGTTTGTTTCCTTTTTAGGTTTAGGAAGTTTTACCTTGTAGCTTGGTTTAATTATAGACTTGGTATTGGATGTATATGAAGACCATGTGTTTATTACATACTTAAGCTTATTCAATGAAATAAACTTCATTTCATGGTCCCAAACAACATGGTATAAGTCATCATAAGATTTAAACTTTTTGAAAGTAATGGACTCATGTAAAGAAGCAAACAAAATTTTCATAATTATGTCTTGAATTTATTTACCTCCCATATGATTAGTCAATTCAAATAACATTGGTTTGTACATCAAGATATATTAATTGATAGGTTCATTGTTTGATTTTTCTAATGTGGGCATAGGAAACCTTTTAAAAAATATTAATATAAAAATGTGCCAAAAACTGATATGTGAAAAGCTCGAGTGCTTTCATGGATTGGAGAGGTAGATAATAGAAACACCTTAAAGTGTATTCCTTGAGGCTCTTTAGAAATAATTTGGCCAAAAGTTTATCATTAGAGGCATAATAAATTCATTCCAAATAGAAGGATTGGATATGCTACTAAGTATCACCCTTACCATCATAAAATATGAACCTAGGAATAACAAAATTAGTTGGTAAGGGGTGCAAAGATATATCAGGTGTAAGTAGATTACGTAACACATATTGAAAATCAATAGCATGAGGAGACTTTAAATCCTTTTCCTCAATATTGGTAACCTTGTCCTCCAAATTATTTATAACATGGAGAAAAATTTTAACCATAGATCCATTGGGTTTTTAATCTGGCATTAGATTAGTCACCAAGGGAGATGTAAACTATCTAGATATAGGCATTGAAACTAGTATCTAAGTTGAATCATTTGTTATCCCTTGGTAGATGTAGCAATAGTAGTTTTAGGAAAAAAAGATTGGAAGACATAATTTATGCCTTCATTAGATATAAGTTCTAACCATGACTAGGTGAAGAAGCCTTAAATTTATCATGATTACTTATTTCATCCCTTGTAACATGTAAAAATGTATCCATTAAACCCTTGTTATTATTGAGATGAGTGATAAATGCTTTTTTATCTTCCATTTAAAATTAGTTTCTTGGATTAATGTTTTCCATTACTTTTGAAAAGGAAAAAATCATAATTTTTAACAAAGAACAACAATTAGGAAATAGGAACACAAAACCCAAAACCACCTAGGGTTTGGGGCTCAAATATTGGGTTCACCAAATGTTTAACCATAAATTGGATGTGGATCCTAATAATGGGTAGATATGGTTAAGAATGTATAAATGAATAATCATAAGCGTGATAAATAAATATATAGTAGGGAAATTAATTGTAAAACTTAGATAAAACATATACTATATTTATTATGTTGGGATATGCTAAAAATGGAAAGTATAGTTATGCTAGATATTAAAATGAAAAATAAATAAGTACTCAACTTGTTCTAATGCTAATAAAAATATGGATCTAGAATAGGTAGGAATCACACTAGAAGGATATTTAGGAATAGTTTCCAAATTTTGGATTAATTTCCTCTATGTTGACACTACTATCTAGATCAGATGTAGGTGTATAGTATATAATACCTATTGAAATTATATGTGACCACCTAGATATTTTTGGGTTCATTATCACCTTCATTTTGGTGCATTAAAATATGAATCATAGGTTGTCACCCCTTGTTAAATGCTCAAACCCTAGTTCTTCATCTTCATAGTGACCTTCGCAAAAATGGGTTAGTGGGATCATGGTGTCAACATTCACCAAAGGCCCCTCTATCAATGAACACTAACTATATAGATAATTCTCTAAATAGGAATTCAAACTTATGTATTTTTCCCTATGTGTTGGCTTGTGTGTTAATCATGTAATGTGTGATAAGCAAGTACAACATTGACCTAGCTTGTAACTTGTAAAATATAGATATTGGGTTTCTCCTCTAGTAATTCAAATTTATAGATGTGTTTTCCCTATCATTAATATGGAAATAGGATGAAATATGGAATCTTTGCTCATTTGATTGCTTGATTGAATGTTCTTTGGTATGAATGTTAGGTCTATACTAGATGAGTTTAGAGTGAGGAGTGATTATGCATATATACCACTCCTATCAAGAAAATATCTCACATATTATAATTAATGATGATCATTAGGATACATTTCATTTGAAAATTAGATGACTTTGGGCATTGTATACTTTCCTCAAAATAGGACACCACATTGATGTAGGTGTATGTTTGGGATGCAAGTGTCTAGGGAACAAGAAAATATGTGTAGGCTTAAAACTTATAGAGGTATAATATAGTAGGTTTTAATAATTTTAGGAAATATAGAAGGCCTAGGTCATTAAAAAAATGTTGGTCAGACTAATAGATATGCCAAGGGGCACAATAGATAGCACATGCAATACTTACATAAGCGAGAAAGGTATAGAACTGAGAGGAACAACCAAGGTCTAAATTTTCCAATTGTACAAGATTAACATTATATAATTCATAAATATCTATAGTTTAAATGTATAATTTTTAGATGAATACATATTTTCCCCTTGGGAGGGCACCTTGTCATGGATTTCTAAGTGAAGAAGTTAGAAATACTCAACTTCCTTACCTTGGTATCATAGTGAATCCAGTCATGACTCCATGCAACATATAAATAAAATATGAGAATCAATTACAATGTGATGAAAAAATGTAAAATATACTACATAATAAAATTATATATAATAATACGTATGGTATGTGTGGGGAAGATCATACTACCTAAAACATCCCATCAATGGACTACATTTGGTGCCAAGTGGTCAAGAACTTAAAAAACCATAAAACATGCTATGAAAGATACAAATTTGTTAAAACATATATTTTAAAACATGATTCATATAATTTAGCAAGAGTGTGATTTATAAATATGAAAATATGAGTAAAATGTGAAAATATGTCAAAATTAGAAATTTTTAAAACTAAAACAACTAGTTTGGGTTCTAATGTATTTAGAATCTTACCAATAACTAATTCATTTTTTATAATCATTTGTGAGATTTCTTGAGCTCTAGATTTCCTATGATAATTTCAAGTGAGAAATTAGATAATAGAAAGAGGATAGTAAGAGTATGGTATATCTACCAGTGGGAGGAGTTATAGGTCATGATCAGGTAAGTTTTATGTTCCTTTTTGCTTTGCCCTATTTTGTAAATTTGTGATCAAATCTTGCTAGAAATTTAACCAATTTCAGAATTTGTAGTTTTAAAATGCTTGTGGAAAAGGGAAGTTTAGGAAAATTTATAAAATTTGAAATTTGGGGGGGGGGGGGGGAGGGGGGGGGGGGGCGGGGTTTAGGGCATGCAGCTGATAGACTAAATAATTTCTCTAGGATGGAACCATCGATATTTACAAGCCAACAATTATGTAACTACCAATGTGGTTATGTAACCACCACCATCTATAAGGTAGATTACATAACCATAGTAAAAGGGTGGTTACATAATAAATTTAGGTTGTTACATAACCACCTATGGTAGTTGCATAATTAATACCTAGGGTAGTTACGTAGCCACTATAGTGATTACATAATTGTCACCTATAAATAGGGGAAGTTTTACTTATTGGAACTAGGCTTTGACATTTAAAATATTTCTAATTTTTATAGAAGTTTTTCCTTGGATAACTTAAGGTATTTTATTTGTTGTATGGACCTTACGTACATTAAATAAAATATTAGTATGAGTTTTCCATGCTCTGATTCTTGACACTTATGATGGCAAATGAGTTTTCCATCATAGTATGAGTGGATCCTCTGATTCTTGACACTTATGATGGTAAATGAGTTTTCCATCCTAGTATCCTACATATCACATAGGCAGGGATCATTATGGTGAAATAGGGAAATAATTATGATGGCAAATGAGTTTTCCATCCTCTGATTCTTGACACTTATGATGGTAAATGAGTTTTCCACCCTAGTATGAGTGGATCCTCTGATTCTTAACACTTATGATGGTAAATGATTTTTCCATCATATATGTTTATGATGGTAAATGAGTTTTCCATCCTCTGATTCTTGACATTTATGATGGTAAATGAGTTTTCCATCCTAGTATGAGTGGATCCTCTGATTCTTGAAACTTATGATGGTAAATGAGTTTTCCATCCTTTGATTCTTGACACATATGATGGTAAATTAGTTTTCCATCCTAGTATGAGTGGATCCTTTGATTCTTGACACTTATGATGGTAAATGAGTTTTCCATCCTAGGATCCTACATATCACATAGGCAGGGATCATTTTGATGACCAACTGATTGATTTGTGACATTTTAACCTATTAAGACCTTGAATGTAACATGTTTATGTTCCCCCAGGGCCTAATATAGTGGATGATCACTCTCATTGATGTCTACTAGATCATGTGCCTTCCTAATAATGAATGATTGGTATCTATTTGAGCTTTTGAAATAGGGAAATAATTATGATGGTAAATGAGTTTTTATCCTCTGATTCTTGACACTTATGATGGTAAATGAGTTTTCCATCCTAGTATGAGTGGATCCCCTGATTCTTGACACTTATGATGGTAAATGAGTTTTCCATCCTAGGATCCTACATATCACATAGGTGGGGATCATTTTGATGACCAACTGATTGATTTGTGACATTTTAACCTATTAAGACCTTGAATGTAACATGTTTATGTTCCCCCAGGGCATAATATAGTGGATGATCACTCTCATTGATGTCTGCCAAATCATGTGCCTTCCTAATAATGAATGATTGGTATCTATCTGAGGAAGATATGGTGAAATAGGGAAATAATAAATGGGACCACCACTACCACCACCATGGTAGGGTCTTACTTAGGAGGAACGTATGTAATAACATCTATGTGGTGGAGATACTGAGGGTCTAGAGTACATTGAGTTGAAGAAGGACTTAGAAATTGATGAGGATGAGGTCATAGATGATGATTATGACCCCAATTGGTGTAAGGGGGATCCATATAAAATGTTGGTTTACATATTTTCATTTTTAGTTCATTCTTCACTTTGTAGCTTAAAATTTTAGTTGATTTTACATGTTTTAGATTTTTATATTTACTGGATCTCACATTGATGTTACACTATATGATTATATATAACATGAATGGGTGGAGGAGTATGATTAGGGACACCTTAATAAACCCTTTGTAGATAGTAATTGGCCTAAATAGATATTGACTTCTAATATATCTTGGGATCCTATAAGGATTGGCCTACACACATATATCTTTACCCCAATGTACCATGCATCCAAAATGGTGATATCATTGAGGATGAAGAATAGTACCTAGCTAGTTAGGAGTAAGAATATATGCATCCAAAATGGTGATATCATTGAGGATGAAGAATAGTACCTTGCTAGTTAGGGTGAGAATATTGGATGCCTTGGTGTAAATGATGATAGGTGGAAGAGGAGGAATATTTTCCAACCACAAGATAAAGGGGACAACCTTAAAAGGAGCCACTAGTATGGACCACCATACCAACCTCAAAATAGAGATGGTGAGATAACCTCTAATGGAGCAATTAGTAAGAGATGTCAAAGTGATAGCCCCCAACACTCCTTTACATTAAGACCTTCTCATATGAGGAAGATAGACTCATAAGACTTATTACATATATTTTTACTATGCCATTATATATGTTGATTATTTTTAATATGCCTTAAGGCACTTTGGACTTCCACAGGGGTCTTTGTATTGGACAATTTTGTTTTTACAAACTCAAAAATTATTATGATATATATAGATATGTTTCTTCTTACTTCTTAGTGCATTTTCATTGTGTAGTTTGATATTTTATTTTCCATGTTTTGTATTTTTAGTTTATGCACTCTAGATGACTAGGCATGTGATGTTATATTTCATATCTCTATGTTTTTGATATAATGCTATGTGATATGATTATATATGTGAGAAGAAAATGTATGTAGATAATGTAATGTTACATATATATATATATATATATATATATATATATATATGTATGTATGTATATATATATATATATATATATATGTATGTATATATATATATATATATATATATATGTATGTATATATATATATATATATATATGTATGTATATATATATATATATGTATGTATATATATATATGTATATATATATATATGAATATATATATATATGTATATATATATATGTATATATGTATATATGTATATATATGTATATATGTATATATGTATATACATATATATATACATATATACATATACATATATATATACATATATACACATATATATATATACATATATATATACATATATATATATATATACATATATGTGTGTGTGTATATATATATATATATATATATATATATATATAGTAGGATCTATAAGTATGCTAACATTTATTTTATGGGTGATGACCTAGCTATTTTTTTACACGACCCATGACTTTCAATTTTTAGCAGGGAATGAAAAGAGGAATAAGATAAACATAAGATGATAAAGAATGAAAACCATAGATTAAAAAAAATAGGAAAAATGAAGTTGACTTAATCCTTATGAGAAAAGGGGAAAATTTTTCTTCTTTCTATAACTTATAAAATACTAACTTTATGGTCGCATCAATATAAAACTAGACCTAACAAAATTGGTAAGTGAGATAAGGTTACCCTTTTCAACATGAACATGTAGGCAAGATTTTGGAACAACTTTTAGCTTGGACACTGTTTAATTTAATAATTCTTCTACATTTATATTGTATCTTCTATTTGTGACCTACTACACTTAGTCTCATGTGACTAAGAAGACACATGAGATCATCACCAAAGGATAGATGTAAGTTATAGACACTTAGTTTTAGCCACTTTCATGCTTAAACTAGGATTTAGTTTAATTTATAAAAATGACACAATTTAAGCCTATAATTCACCTAAATTTCCCAAATTTATTTGTGTAAGGGATTTAACTACCCATAAATGTGATGATTCTAGTTTATTTGGTGTATTACCATGTATGCACCAATAACCTAGTTCAATTTTAATCTAGTCAAATTATGACTTAACAATATGACACTTTTATCCTATCGAACTATTAATTAAAAACATTTAAAATAATTTCCAAAAGCCAAAAAGTACTAATTAATATGAACTACAATGTAAATCTTAATCAACTTGCCTAAACAAAAATTACAAATCAAATTAGTGAATTTCATTTATCAAAAATTGATTTTTTAGCCAAATATGAAGTCAAAGGTAAAAGGAGCTAATAAAGTGGTCTATTAATTGTTAAATATTTTAAAATTATGACTCACAACCTCACAAATATATAAATTGAGTTGTCATTCCTAAAAAATATCTGAAACTAAGGTGTCAAGATTTCATGAGTACTTTGACCTAACCTAGGGTCATCCTGACTCAACCTAGGTTATTTTAGACTCAACTAAAGTTAGAATTTTACCTAACCTCTCTAGGGTTAGATTTAGTTCTTAGAGCTATAAATACAAGGGCCAACACCATATGACAACAATATTTTATGTGTAATGTTATTCTTCTATAATACTTTCAAGAATCCATTGAGATAAGTGTTATAATGCCCATTTTATGCCAAGCTTCACACCAAACCACAAGTGACCATTAGAGAAGTGTTACCACCATAGAGAAGCATTGATAGAAGAATCTAATTATCATCATCTAAGAACAAATGTCCTTATGACAAAAATAAAGCATCAATTTTGACAAAGGAGGTAAAATACTTGTTTTGTTTTTATCTCTATTTAGTGATCTTTTTTACTATGTTATGCTCTACTAGTTCTTAGGCAAGAGATTTTAGTTCTAGTGTATTGTTACACTTGATTTTTTATCATTTGGACACACAAGGGACTATTCTATATTTTGTTTACTCTTTGAACTCCTTAGATACATAATGGCATGCCTGGGTAGATGACGCATCCCATATGGCAAATGAGAATGATATGTTAGTTTTAGTTTTTCTAACAAATGCATTTAATTCTTCAAGTTTAGAGTTTTAGCCTTGAAATTAACATCATTCTATTTTTGAGTAATGGTGGCTTCACCATATGTAACATTCCATTCACCAATCCCATGTTTTTTTATAATCTTTATTTATGCATAAATAGCAACTTTAAAATTGTGGCTTTGACTTGCTAAATAGTGGCTTCACTCTATAGATTCAGTGGCTTCGATCCTAATAAATAGTAGTTTCACGAGGTAAAATTGCACTAGATTTCAATGGTTTTTCCTAGTTTTATGTTGTATTTGGTGTATTCACCACATATAATTAGTGGATTCACCTTGTTTAATGGTGGATTCACCAAAATTGATCTTTGTTTGTCTGTGTTTGCAAAAAAATAGTGATTTCATTAGAAATGGCAGTTTTTCCATGCTAAATGGTAGATTCGCTTTGTGTTTATACAAAAACTTGAGAGCTCAAAATAGAATGTTGTTTTCTCATTTTATTTTTGGCTTAGAGAAAAGAAAACCCCCTAATATTTTTTTAGGAACTAAGGTGGAGAGAGAGAAGCCTAGGCATTTCTAAATTTCACATACAATTTTGTTTGGTGCTTAAAATCAACTTAATCACACTTGTCTTTTAGTTTTTTTAAAGTTTTTACAAGTGAGAATAAGGTCAAGGGGCTAAAATTTTAATCAAATTTTGATTTGGTGTTATTAAAAGGAACATAAATTTTAGTTAGAGATCTTAAGATATTTTTCACTTTGTGTTTATTTTCTATTATTAGCTAATTTTCAAAGTTCATAGTTAGATTTATTTGTATTTTTCAAATTAGAAATTGCATGTATGCTCTCCCATGTCCCTTATAGGGAACTTGATTAACCAAAATAACTTAATTTATTTCCTTTTTTGTTTGGTCTTCTCATAAAGAACATCACGTATGCTCTTCCCAAGTTATGAGTGACTTGGGTGACCCATAAATGACCTCTAAAGTCTTTTTATTTTATTTTCTTACATTTGGCTCATGTGTGGGAGCTCATTTATCCCTCATAAGTTATCTAGGGGTGAATTGACTTATATTTTCATCTCCCAACGTTGTAACAACCACACTCCATGGTGGGGTATATAAATTGGGAAAGTGATTTTGGGACACCTAGGAGGCTGAGCGACTAGCCTCTCTGATTCTAATGAAAACTCAGGTTAGGTCTTGCTAAACATCAATCTCTACTATGCAGTACATATATAGAGTCACTATGAAAATAAATAGATGCTTGTGTATTAAGTTAGAAGGTATGAACCCAATATACATGAATGTAACCTTGTGTTAGCCAGACTTGGGACCATTTAGTGCATATATTTTTAGTCAACCTCACTTTCCATAGAATTTATTGCTAAATGTTGAGTGCTCCTCACTATAAGTTTGTGCCATGTATTAATGCTTAAGAGACAGAAGGGGAATAAAAACTCTACCTACACATATTCTGTATTTTTTTAGATTAACACTTAATTCTTTAAAAGTATTGGTGTATCAATGAAAACTTTGGTAGAAGCTACACACACTCATATTAGTTTTGGGGATAGGATGGGTCATTAGTTTTATTTATATTTTATTTTAATTACATGTGTGTTTTATACTAAAACTATTTGTTTGTATTATCAAGTTAAAACAAACCCAAAATCATTGCATTTTTTTCACACCCTTTTAGCCTAAGAGGTGTTACTTTTCTCATTTTGTGTCACACTTTTTCCCTTAATTCCAAAACTACTTGTGTGTCACTTATTTAAAAGAGGTGTTGTTACATTGCACATTTCATATCAAACACTTTTTCCTTGGATTTTTTAGTCCAAAACCATCATCATACCATTTTTTTGAAGGAGCATTATTACCCTGCCTAAATCATTTTGAAAGACTTGTCATTTTTGAAACCAAGTTCTAAAACCATTATTATATTCTCTTGCTTCAAACATGAAGTTATTCTACGTATTTTAGTTTAGCCCTTTTGCCTTAGAACATTTGTGTCTTTTTGTATTAAATTTTAATCTCAACCTTTCAAAGTGTAAATCCTAAGCTAATAAGGTTTACACCAAAGCTTTATCTAATTTGGGCTTGGGTTGTCTAGATTTTGTGTTTGGTTGGTGATACTTATTGATTTACTATTTAATCCAAAGTCCCTTTACTTAGACCTAGTAGTTTTCTTTTATCTTGTGCCTTGTTTGAGATTCCTTTGAGCCAATTTATTACCATGTACATTGTTTGAAGTTTGGTGTACCAAGTTCTGACTACTCCAGTTCCATTGTTCTAAATAGTCTCTTTTGAATCAAGTAAGCTATTTACTGATTGTCACCCAAGCTAATTTCCTTAATCTAGTTTATTTTTTAGTTATTTATTTCCAGGCCTAGCTTTATTTTTCATGTTAAATGATTATAACAACCTTCAATAAAATCATTATTACACTTTGATCATAGTTTTTAATTATTCTACTTTGTCTAGATAATTTTGTCACTGATTATAATTGCCTTTGGAAAAATTGGTACCTTAGCCATATATGAGTTTTGAGTTTTTGTGTTACATATTCCATTGATTATAACCATGCAAATCCATGTCATTTTTTAGACCGATTTCAATTTTTATTTCATCCTACCATTGCCTAGTTTAGTTATTTACCCTTTGGGTCTCTTTACAGAGCCAAAGGTTGTTTGTTTTTATACCTCATTTATTTGTTACCTTTAGACCCTTTATTTTTCATGAGACCTATTTATAGATCTAAACATGACTTTTTACACATGTAATAGGGTTATGCATAATTTAGACTATGAGAAATTTGTGACCAATGACCCTTTTGTTAAAGAGTTTTATGATTAGATATATTATGAGACAAATCCCTATCTATATTATAACATTCCATACATTGAACAAAGGCACAACCCATTATCATAGTATTTGGTGACTACACCTTCTTATTAAGGCCAATAATAAGAGAAAATGGCACAATACCTTGCCCAAATGATGCCTAAGATTGAACAAATCCAATAACAAGAGTACATCTATGTTAAAAACCAACACAGGTAAGATATGATCCATACGTATTCAAACATAATTTTTTAGAGAATAAAGACAAAGTTCTTGTTAGATCCATTGAATTAGGAGCCAAGTTTTAGATAGACTTCCCCCATGAAAGTCTGATTAGTTTGACTAGAAATCCTAGTAATGCACCTCAAATCTAATAGTTTAAATAGATATGAACTAATTATATTTAATATTTAGTCCAATTGTTGAAACAAAATGAAAGCACACTTGTAAAAGGGAAAATCCCTATGGATGAAAAAATGGAATAGGTACAATAAGCATACTAAAACTATCTCAACCTAGTTCACAATATTAATGCAAAGGATGTTTCCAACACACCACTTATTGAGATAGTTTCATAAATATAACAACAAATAGATGCTCCAGTTTATGCACATCAAAACATATACCCATTTATAATGTTGATTGGTGACATGTATAATGTCCCTATTTTGACCAAAGAGATTTCCACTCAAATGAAAGACCTCACTCAAAATGTTGTGGATAGCATGCAATTGCATTCCAATTTAAACCTAATCGATTCTAATTTAACTCCAATAAATACATAACATATTCCTCTAAATAATGCCATGAGTGGATTGCAATGATAGGGAAAGGTATGCCTAGTTCCCAAAATCAACAAATGACCTCCATTCCTCAACTAATTACTTTTTTGAGTGTGAAATAAGGGTTAATGAATCAACAACATACCAAAATACTACCACAAGTATATAACATTATGCCACCTCAATAGGTGATAATGAATGTTCTACCCCGATAAGCACAAACTGATATATCTCAATAATCACAAACATTTCCTAACCATCAATGTGTTTCAATTAGTCAAAAAGTGTCAGTCAATAATAATAGATGAAAAACCCCCACTAGTTACCTAACCAATAACAATAGCTTAACCAATAACAATTTCCCAACCAATAAAAAGGACCTATTCAATAACAAGTGCCAATCCAATAATAATTGCTCAACAAAAAACAAGGTTGTTATGTATATCAGGTACCAAGAACTAGGAAATAGTTACCTTTCACCCAAAATGTATAGTATGTTTAACAAATATCTAACCATAAACACCTTAAATAATAAGAATCTAGTCAATAATTTATTCCCTATATACAATAGAGTTTGATGAGTAGATAACAAGTTCCCTTCAAAACCAAATAATACGAACATATACCATAGAGCTAAATGTCATTACCATAGTCACATTTTACTAACCAAGGTTATGTATCCAATCCAAACTATAATGTCTTTCAACAATAGCATATTTTTTATCCATAGTATAATCATAATGCATGGATACATATACTTGGTCATCTAGCTAATACGATGAATATTCCATAATATGCCTACCTTGGTCAAGGTAATTCATCTTTGACCATGCAACCTTAATAGAAATAGGCCACTCCATCTAGCTTCATTTCCAAATAGTATAAAAAATGAAATATGCAATTCAAACTATGTAGATCGGAATACAAACAAATAAATTCAAACTGAATGAAATATGCTCTAATCCATTCAATATGGAATATATGTAATACCATTTCCATCGGGTTAGGAACTGCCTAAATTTGACAAATAAAAAGGCAAAGGTGACTCTATAAAGCATGTAAAATAATTCTTTATTGCATGAAATCCATTGGAATATAGTGACATATACTTTCTCCTTCTCTTTCCAAGGAGTCTAGATAGACAAGCCTTGCAATTATTGTTGAAATTTCTAAAGAATTTTATACCTGACTTTGATGATATTTTGGATAAGCTAGTATAATGTTTTTCATGTAATCTCAACAATGATATTACTATTTTTTATTTAGGCCAAGATAAAAAAAAGACTGGAAAAAACTTTGTTGCATACTTGCAATATTGGAAATCACTAACAAGTTGGTTTACTCATAATTTTCTAGATAAGTAGTTGGCTACAATATTTATCAGGAGCATACATACTGAGATATCATACCATCTCAAGATGTAATATGCTCATATGTTTAAAGGTGTTATAGAGAAATGAATATATGTTGAGAAAGCCCTTGTCAATAAAGGGATAATTAAGTTATCTTCTAACTATAATGAGAACTAGAACCAAGGATAGAACCATAATTATAACCCAATTCAAATACTAGATTTAACACCACTTAAATCTATTAATAATGAGAGACCAAAACCTTAAAATTTAAATAAGAATTTTGTTGTCAATGGGGTCACTAAATCATGCCATGTTCATGTAATGCAAACACTGACTATCTATTTACTTCCACTTACTCAGCAACCACCTCCTTCGTACATTCAAATAAGACCTCCAAAAAACCAAAAGGCACATAAATAAAACCAATTATAAGCCCCTCCTCTAAGGAGAAGACCACCCATTGCTAGAAAATTTAGTAACCTTCATGAATCCATTGAATATTTGTTTTAAAGATTAGTTCAAAAAAATATGATCAATTGGCCAATACCAAATCTATTTCCTAAAGGGATTATTTTTCTTGATTGGTACAATGAAAATGAATTTTATGAGTACCATCATGTCAGATGACATTTCACAGAGAATGTATCCAACTCAGTTATTTGATTAAGAATATGTTATAAAATGGAGACATATAAAGAGACACCCATGCTCCTATAACTAATCATAACATGGGTATCTACTAGAATCCATTTCCCCATAATAATAATAATAATAATAATAATAATAATAATAATAATAATAATAATAATAATAATAATAATAATAATAATAATAATAGAAAAAATGTGTTAGATAACTCCACTATAAAATCAACAACAACAACAACACCAGCCACAACAAAAATAGAAAGGTCAAAACCAAGGGTAAAATGACCAAACCAACCAAAGAAGTCATCATGCCATCCTATATACCTATAAAAATGTTGTAAGACATATTTTAGGTGGTCTTGTTTCCACTATCACCATTAATCCCTAGCCAACTACCAACAAACCTAGACCTTTGTCTAATAATGCCTTCCAATCGAGTAATGCCTATCAACCTCCTTCTACTAATGATTCTTCTATAGACTATGTTAGTAGATAATCTCAACACCATCATAGAATTATCATTCCAATCCTCATTACCTACCCAACCAACTACCAAATCTAAGTACCATATTAATATTTCCCAATCACAACTTGATGATCTAAGGTTAATACCAAGGGACCAAAGCCAAATACTACAAGTGAGTCCAATCATCCTTTAATGCCTATAAAAAATAAACCAACTAATAAAATTGAGGGGAAGATTTATGATATTATGGAACAACTATAGAAGACACTAGCATATATATCCATCATGGATTTTCTACATATGTCTAACATCCACAAAGACATATTGAATGAGTAATTGAACCAATACTTTGTGCAAAATGACATTACTCTAAATAAGTTTCAAGCCATTATAGGACACATGTCCCCTAGCCAATGTCTTACCTTTGACCAAAGTGATATGTCATTTCTAAGCCCTCTACATAATAACCCATTGTACATCGAGGTCGATATAATGAACCATAGAGTTAAACATATCCTTGTAGATAATGGTTTAGACCTTAACATTATATCTCTAAATTTGGTTAAACATATTGGATATATAACAACTAACTTGCATCTATATACCATCATTATCAAAGCATATGATAATGAAGAATGAGATTTTTAAGTTAATATTAGCTTTCTAGTAGCTATTGGGCCTTTGACCCATGACACATTATGCCATGTTTTAGATCTAGAACTATGTTATAATCTATTATCGAGCTAACCTTGGATCCATGAAATCAGGTCCATACCTTCTACATTGTATTAGTGTATAAAATTTCCACATTTAGGAATGAAAGTGGCTATATCAGATGATCTTCAACCATATCAGTATTGTAAACATCTTTAGGCTAAGTATAAAAGCTATAACTATCAATTTGGCATGAATCCTATACCCAAATTAGATAGAAAAAGAGTTGAAAAAGAAAAGGCCATTAAATCAGGCTTAATAGTTAATTACATTAAGCTAGACAACTCAGCCTCTACCTCAACCATGCCTATACTAGACATTTCTAGCCAATTCTATATAACTAACAAAGGTCATGAAGAATACAATACCCATAACACATTATAAATTTACAAATTGCCAAAAATTTCAAAAACCTATAGAGACCTGAGGCCAAAACAACTTGTATGGAGTGGGAAACCAAGGGAAAAAATTAGTCAAATGAGCCCATTATTTTCAAACCAACCTTTGGCCTATAACATGACCCTTAAAAAAGTATGATTCATGGATTTATACTGATGAGTTAGCTAACTATTACCAAAGCACAAAGTATCTTATTCCTAATTGTATTATGGATCACCCAGTTTATGAAGGTAGAGGCCTAGGGATACATTATAAAGGCATGATTGAACTAGTATCAATGACTAAGTACAATGGAACCCATGGTATTGGATTTAAACTACCTAGGGTGACCCTACATACCTTATTCATATTCCAACACCATAGACTAGTAAAGATGATGTTAGCAGTGATGTAGGGTTAGATTATAACATCGATGATGACCTTGATCCTACAAATTTGTTTAACCCCCATGCCATTTTCACTATTAACCTTATTTATCAAACTTCACATTTAACCTATTACCATCTAAAATTGATAGACTAGGACCAACAACATTCAATAATTCCATTAGATGAGTTTGAAAATGATGAGGCCATATGCAAATTTTTGGGATTGAGGAATCACATTCCTCTTGGACAACACAAGCAATGGTTTTCCATTATATTAGATCTTAATGCCTATTTTAGAGATAAGGTGAACTTCATTATCCAAAAATAAAAATAAATTCAAATAGTAAGGTCTGAAAGTGGAAACCTCTTTGCAGCACTTTCTGGTCAGGGAAAATGTAAAGAGAAAGGCAAGTCTCTTGGTGAAAATTAGTTTTTAGTGCCATTAGATGGGGATGTTCACCCCTCTTTTTATGAAGCATAGGAGACTTATAGTCCACAAAATATTTATGGATCAAATATTAGTACTAAAGAGTGGTAAAATTTTGCATAGATTTTTCAAGAGTGCCTTGAGGTATTTGTTTCATGGCTATTGCAATCATAAGAGATTTTATTCATCCTAATTAGGAGAATTATATGAACTAGTCCATTTTTAGGGTTTTTCATTGCTAAATAGTTGACCTCCTTGCTAAATATTTTATATGACAGTTCTACACTTCTTGTGGAGGACACTTTAGAAGTTAATGTTAGGACTCCAGAGGACCCAAAGTGGATTAAACTAGGTGTGTCCCTTACTAAAGAGGAACGTGAGGTTTTTACAACCATTATGAGTGAGTTTGTTGACATATTTTCATGGGCTTATTCAGACATGCCAAGTTTGGACTTGAAATTAATTTTACATCTTGTTTTATATCCTAATACCAAACCCATTAAGTACAAATTACATAAGATACATACTCGTATTATTATCCTAGTCAAGAAAGAGTTGGAGAAACTCTTATATGTGAAATTAATCAAGCCAATTGACTATTCAGAGTGGATTTCAAACATTGTGATAGTGAGTAAGAAACTAGAAGATATAAAAATCTTCATTGATTTTAGAGATATAAACAAATCCTTCCTAAAATATGACTTTCCTTTGCCTAATATTTACATGATAGTCGACTCAACAACTAGATATGAAAAGCTTTCTCTTATGAATGTCTTTTCTACTTATAACTAGATTAGAATAGCACTATAATACTAGTATAATACAATGTTCACCACTCTGTGGGGAATATTTTGTTATTAGGTGATGTCATTTGGACTTAAGAATGCTATAACCACTTATCAAAGAGCCATGATAGTGATTTTCCATGACATGATACACAACATCATTGAAGACTATGTCAATGACATCTTGGGTAAGTTAAAGACCTATGTTGATCATCCATCCATACTATGAAGAATCTTTGAGAGACTTCATGAGTAAAACATCAATGTTAATCTGAAGAAGTGTGTATTCAACATAAATTCTAACAAATTATTAGGCATTCATTGTCTCTTTTAGGGGTATTGAAGTCAAACTAACCAGAGTTTGTACAATTACTAAAATGCCACCACCATTTACCTTGAAGTAGATCTATAGTTTAAAGGTTAAAATTCAATCTATAAACTGCTTCATCTCATAATTAGTTAACAAATGCCACTCATTTATGCATTTATTTAAGAAGAGTATTACATTCTCTTAGAATCAACATTATCATTCGATCAACATAAATAATATCTTTCCAACCCACCTATTTTGTTGTCAATGACACCAAACAAGCCATTGCTTCTTTACCTATCATAAATCAAGAATGCATTGGGATACTTTTAGCACAACATAATGAATAGGGAAAAGAGCATGACCTATGTTATCTGAGAACATTGGTCACATATGAACACAATTATTTGTTGATTGAAAAAACATGATTATCAATGGTGTTCATAGCCAAAAATTTGCATCATTATATGTTGAACAACAGGACCATTATTATTGCCAAAGTAGATCCACTAAAGTATCTACTTTCCAAATTATATTTATAAGGCTAATGATAAAATGCATCATGATATTGAGTGAGTTTGAAGTTAAATATTCTAATTAAAAGGGCATTAAGGGGAAAGCACTCACATATTATCTTGTAGAAACTCCTCTTAAATATACTCAACCTCATACATTTGGATTTCCAAATGAGGCCATTATCACCACTAAAGAAGCATAAGCTTCTCTTGAGGCTGAACAATGGAATATGTACTTTTATAGTTCATTTAAAGCTCATGGATCAGGGGCTATAATATTTTTTTTATACCACAATGGGATCTCATCCCAAAGTCCTTTAGTATCAGATTTCCCTATACTAATAATATGGCCAAGTATGAATCACTCATTCTAGGGATTCATTAATCAGTATAGTGGAACACTCAACATTTAATAGTGTACGGTGATTCTCATCCAACCATCAATTAGGTCACTGATGAGTACTAGATGAAGGACAAGAAGTTGGTACCCTATAAAGATATGGTTGATACTCTTAAGTAGCAAATTGCCAACATCCAATTTGAAGAATATAGTGAGCCAATAACCAAATAGATGATTTCATGGCTACCATTATCTCCATGATTCTTATCACATATAGAGCAAGGGATTATCAATTTATTGTTGAATATCTCTTAGCACGAGCACATGAATAAGTAGCCTCAAAATGGTCTAAGACATTATTGGTCCCATGTCTCCTTAGTGCTCAGACATATATGCCTATATTTAAGACCAAATTATGCCTCCAAATTTATCATGTGAAAAAAATCCTTCACCCAAAAATCCTCTCACTATACCCTACTTAGACAAACCTTATATTGTAGATACTATGATGGAACTCTGCTTCATTGTTATATTCAGCAAAATCTAGACTAGCATTAAGGGAAGTCAATGAAGGAGTATCTATATCCCACACTAGTGGGTTAATATTAGCCAAAACATTACTAAACATTGGTTGTTACATGTTGACTATGGAAGTAGATGAAATAACATATGTGAAGAGCTAAGTCAAGTGTCTGAAGTATGCTAATCTGATTCATACTCTAACCAAAACACTCAAAACATTGACAACACCATAGTCATTCTTAACATGGGGACTTGACCTCATATGTAAGATCAATCCTACATCCTTATATGCCCATAAACATGTCCTAAATACTATGGAATACTTCACTAAGTGGGTATAAGCCATTTTTCTCACTTACATAACTGGTAAGCAAATATCCAAATTCATACTCCACCATTTCATTTGTCCTTATAGAATCCCCTCTAAAATTATATATGCTAATGGAAAATCATTTAAAAACAAATATGTGAAAGAACTTTATTCTCAATATCACATCAAATAAAATTTATCTACTACCTACAAATAAATGACCAAATTGAGGCTTCTAATAAAACCATTTTCAATATTTTAAAGATTACCAATGACGTTGGTCATAATTAGCACTTACAACTATTTAACTCCCTCTAGTCATATCATACCACAATATATATGCCAACATGAGCTACACCCTATTCACTTATTTATAGTACTGAGGCCATTATTCTTGTCGAGGTCAAGTTGCCTTCTCTCTGAATTTTGTTACAACACATCATTGATGATGAAGACTATAGAGTAGCTCGATTGTAATAGATAGACTTACTTGATGGAAGATGCTTGGCTAACCTAAATAATTTTTAGGATTATCATAATAGATTAAAGTGCCAATATAATAGGTGCATTAAGCATCATGAATTTGAGCTTGGTTACCTAGTATAAAAATAGAATTATAAGAATGTAAATGTTAAAACCAAGAAAAAAGGAAAGTTCCAACCAAACTAGTTAGGGCCCTATGTATTTTTTGTTAACTATGTTTTTGTAGCATATAGAATCACTAAACCAAAAGGAGATGAACTTGATGAACCTATGAACATAATTCACCTCAAACATTTTTATGCTTAAAGGAATAAAACTATTATCTATAAGGATCGTCTAAGTTATGCCACACTATACCCATTCTTTGTATTATACCCCTTACCATTCTATCATGCCCTTAACCCATCCCCAACTAGTTAGTTTTACCTAACCCCACCTATCATGTTTGGTCTTGGTTTTGATTCATTTTTACTTAGGTACATTCAGTGGTTGAAGATATATTTAGTTTTAGCAATTTGTTTAGAATTAAATGTTTGAATCAAAGTATATGAAAATAGTATGATAGTGGTCTTGACAATTACATACTTCATTTATTATTATGTTCCCACCTTGTACTAATAATTATAACTTCCTATGGACAAATTAGTACCAATCACCTTTTTCCATTATTTCCTAATTATAATTGGCTATGGTAAAATTAGGACAAACTATTTTATCGTGCATTGTAGCATAACCTTGCCATTTGCCTATACATGAACTTATCGATACTTAGTCGGATGCCTATTATGTAGGTTGAAATACAATGACTTGAGGCCTTGTAGGACTATGTAGGTAGTGCTCAATTCATGTTAAGTTCAACTTAGTCAACCCATTGCCCACATTCTCACTATTTTGTGAGTCATTTAAGTTTGAATAATTTTGCTATTTTGTGAGTAACCATAGCCATGATCTCTCTATTTTACAAGTTATACCATTATGTATCTTGTGATTCTTAATAAAATTTAGATGCGTAGAAAATTACAACAATATTTTAAAACCCTAAACATTTGAAAAAACCTAAAAAATCCTAAAAATCTTAAAATCATGAAATTTGGCTTATAATTTCCACACAAGATATAAAACCACTAAAATTTTATGGGATGGGATATATTATTTATTTGGTAATTTATAGACCACCTTGGTCTTTTTCCTCACATTTTTGGAAGTACATTGGCCTAAGGTTTGCATGAACTATGTATAAAGCACTTGGATACATAGGGTATATCGAGTTAGCTTGGCCACCTTCCTTTCTTTCTTTCAATCACTTCTTTATCTTAAGGATATTGTGACTTATAACTATATTATGAGTAATCACTTATCATTTAGTTTCCCCATCCTTATTGGCCTTAGCCGTATGCCCTCACCATTTTATGAATTGATGTTGTGAGCATTATGTATTCAAATTTGATGCACTAATGACCACTTGGATTTTTATTATGCTTTTGCCATTTTATGAGCAATTTTTATTTGAACACTCTTGCTATTTTTCAAGTAATAATTTCCAACACTCTCACCAATTTGTGAGTAACTATTGCCAATGATCTCATCATTTTGTGAGCTCATTCTCATTCCAAGAATTAGATGTAGGAGACACTATGAATTGCCTATTTAGTTCATTTATGGATACTTTTATCTTAACTTTTAGTGTGGTTTTATCCTTAACCATACTCTCACACTTATGTGATGTGTTTGTGTTGACACTTTCATGATTGTGAACATCATCCCCCTATTGTGTTACACAATCATCATTTAAAAAAACCATTCCTATTTTCCTCTACAAGTAAATCATGTTTTCTTCTCGTTGATTTTCTTATATCCCATATCATGGGAGAAATATATTTGGCCTACATCTCATATTTGATCTTGTGTCCATAGAATTGTGTAGGCAACATCCACTTACCTAGTGCATCTAGAGTCAGCTTGGCTACCCCTTCCTTTTTTCTATTCCCCCTATTTTGTTTGTTTGTATCATTGTCTTTTATAGACTAGGGGTAATGTTTATTGTTTTATTTGTGTCATTGTCTCTTATATCCTAGGGGCAATGTTCTATTTATCATCTTGTTTGTGTCATTACCTCCTATGGCCTAGGAGAAATGTTTTTCATCTTATTTGTGTCATTATCTCCCTATAACCTAGGGGCAATTGTTCACCCTTTTATTTTTATGTTGTTTTACCTGTGTTGTTATTACCTATCTTAGGGGCCACCCTATCACCAAGAGTAACACCACTATTACACATGCAAAAAAAAAAAAAAAAATTATTTGTAATAACATTGTGATTAACCATTATTTGTGTATTATTGTTTGTTTAGCTTAGTTTGTTTGTTTTTGTGTGTTTAGAATAGTTTGTTTACTACACTTTTCTTTTTTTTTGATTGGATTGTTTTGTTGTTTTGATTGTTTTGTTCAATTTATTTATAGTTTTATTTATTATTTATTCATTTGTTTATTTTATCTATCTTTGTTTGTTTTCTTTATTTTGTCGTATTTATATTATTTGTTACTTTATAGTTAGTTTTATTATTTGTTTATGTTGTGTTTATTTGTTTATTAGTGTTTTGTTTGTGTTTTGTATTTTTGTTTGTTTATGTTTATTTTTTCATTGATTATTTGTGTTTTTTAGTTGTTTATTCATGTGTTGTTTGTTTATTTGTTTGTTAGTATTTTATTTATTGGTGTTTTGTTGTTTGTTTTGTTTATTTTTATTTATTGGTGTTTTGTTGTGTTTTATTTGTTTTTGTTTATTGGTGTTTTGTTGTTTATTTGTTTGGTTATTTTTGTCTATTTATCATCTTCTTGTTTGTTTATAGGCTTGTTTTTTTGTCTAGTTTGTTTATTTTATTAGTTTTGTTCATTTACTAATTTGTGTGTATTAGTTTATGTTTGTTTGATTATTTTTATTTATTGGTGTTTTGTTGGTTTTTGTTTATTGGTGTTTTGTTGTTTATTTGTTTGGTCATTTTTCTCTATTTGTCATCTTCTTGTTTGTTTATAGTTTTTTGTGTGTAGTTTGTTTATTTTATTGGTTTTTTTATTTCCTTATTTGTGTTTGTTATTTTATACAATTTTTTTGTGTTAGCTTATTTTGTTTGTTTGTATTTTATTGTTTGTGTTTGTTTATTATTTCAATTTGTGTGCATAGCCTTATTTATTTGTATTTTATTATTATTTATTTTGGTTTGTTTTATTTGTTTATTTTGTTTTTATTTGTCTATTTGTATTTTTTGGTTGTTGTAATATTATTACATTTTGTTATCACTTAAGTCTTGATTATCCATATCATGTACTTAGGTTGTTAATTATTATATTTAGTCTTACACTTAGTTTATTTTTTATATTTGCTCTTGGGATTTGATTATTCATATTGTATTCCTAGGTTATTTATATTTACATTTAAATTAAGTTTTTCATGCTTATGGTATATATTTTTATTTTAGTTATCCATAACTATCATGCATAATATCACAAGCTAACGCAAAAACTAGGAACAACGATTCTATCATATTAATGCAATGGCAATCCTTTTTTGATACACCAAACTATCCAACCACCCAAACTTATGCTTGAATCCATTAGTAATAAATAAAATTAAAACATAATTTATTATGTGTTTATACAAATGTGAATCTCTGAAAAAGCATATATATGAGTCATACAACATAATAAAATGAACAACCAATAAAATATCTCATAAACATGGCATAAGTAGTAAATGAACACCACACACGTGAGCATAAATATCAATAATGTTAAACATCCATAATGATAATCAATGCTAAACATGAGATAAATAAAACAACATAAGCATGACATCACACACACACACACACACACACATATATGTATGTATATATATGTATGTATATATATATATATATATATATATGTATATATATATATATATGTATATATATATATATATGTATATATATATATATATGTATATATATATATATATGTATATATATATATATATATATATAAATATGTATATATATATAAATATATATATATGTGTGTGTGTGTGTGTATATATATATATGTATGTATATATATATATATATATATATATATATATATATATGTATGTATGTATGTATGTATGTATGCATGTATGTATCTACATACATACATACATACATACATACATACATATATATATATATATATATATATATATATATATATATATATGTACATCAACCTCGAAGGACCTAAAACTAAATGTCAATGTATCTCAAATGTCATATACATAGAGGATATATACATATCACAATGGTTTCTCAAATGTGCATCAATATGCTAATATAATAACTACAATGTCATATGTCTAAACTATATCAAAATGCCAAGATCCCCATGATCAAATCTGACTCTATGTGTCCATAGGACCTATGGCTAGAGTTAGGCCTAATGGCCTTAATGGTCCTGGTGGTGGTGACCATGGTTGATGAATAGACTGACCCAAGACACCTGTAACATGAGTTCTAATTTAAGATTGACTAGATTTTTTGACTGCCCTCTATGCATCCTAGACCTCAAAATAAGTAACCTACTGGTCCTTAGGTATGGCCATCTCATAGGCTTGCTAATAATATGATACCTCATCCTTGGCTTGAAGGCACTACCCAACCACATGTGAGAACCTAATATGTGTAACAACTCCTCAAGCTATATATCGCTCTTTTCTTAGCATATCAATAATGACCAGTGCTTGATCTCACTCACTAATGGCTTGATCTCTCTCTATAGTGATATGTCCCTAAACTTGAAAAAACTTATCTATCTCATCCTTTAGCTAAGAGATATCTAACTAAAGTAGTATCATATAAACATCTTTCATATCTAAGGTGCTCTACAAATCAATCACCTATCATTGTAAACCAATAACCTATTGACCCAATAAATGATCTCCTACTCTAGCATACCCATATCTAAAACTACTATAGTTATGTTGGAAGGCCCTACCTAACCTAGATCCACTTGTATGCCCAAAATACTTACCTAGCCTAAACCAACTTGAGCCATTGTAGTAACTATTATGCTAGGATATAGCACCATCAAATCTAGGTCATCATCTCCATCTCCATCGTCATCATCTCCATATCCATCTTCCCCATTTTTTCCTCCATCTATGCCATCTTCATCATCATCCTAGTCTCACCATCACTATCCTACTAGGTGTTGCTAATATTTCTCAATGTCTCAACCTCCATTTCCTTGATATCCATGGGCACTTATCCCCCTTTCTATATTGGGATTGTAAGCCTCAAAGGGCATACTTGTACCCACTAATGTATATAAGTTGGAGTGACCCCACATATGTGGCTCCTTCTATGTAATCCCAAGTAACCCATGGTACACTGATATAGCTCATTATCGGCTCAATCTTTACAATCAAAAGAGTATCCTAACTCATCTCATGTATAACATGGGAAAACAATATTGACCCTTAAATAACATCCTGCATGTGGCCAAACTACTAAATTACTTGATCAGGCAATACTCCTTTATAATATGAGACTACCTCCCAATTAAAAAGCATCTGGTGGTTGTATACAAATAATATTTTTAACTTTTATCAAATACTGATGCTTTTTATCTTGCAAGAACCTATCAAGACTCAATCTCTATGAGTACACACCATAAGGGGTGCAGTAAGAAAGGGGTGGGTAGACCATTAGTGCTTCATAAGATTTTTGTCCCTTATTTCAACTTATTACCAATCCAACTAGCTCCTAAAATCATTCCACTAAGCTATTACTCCTCTTTTTCATACTCCTCTAGTGTTTTCCCACTTTTCATCTCTCTTTTCCTCACCTTAAGCCTCTTTTGATAGTCTATAATACTAGGTCAACTGGGTTGACCCTGTACTATTTTGGGTAATATTCATTTAGGGTTTAGGTCAGTTCTTGGCTGACCTAGCCTATGACCTAGTGAGTTTTTGTCCATAACATTACTAGGTTGATTGGGTAGACCCTATTAGCTAAAACTTTTGAAAGGGCTTAGGGTTAAATCCACCTATATATACAAGCTCATTTCATTATTATCTACCAATGAAAAAGACTTATTATTTTCTTACACTTCTTTACAATCTTTTCTTCCACTATTTTACTTGAGGAGTCTTAGGATTTCTACTTGGATAATCTAGTCTTGTGGAGAAGTCTTAGATGCTTTGGCCTTTATTAGTGATCTTTATAAACCATAACAACCTCTTAGGAAGCCCATTTGTCTAAGGGAGAGATTGAGTCTTGATGAGTTCATCTTTCAGGTAAGTATTCTTTAACTTTGATCCTCTCTTCAGTAGATAAAATTAGCATAAGTATTGGCTTTGAATAATATTACTTTTTTTCTTCATGTATTAGGGTCTTACTCATACATATCTTAATTAAGATTCTTCTATGCATGTTTGTTTGTTTACTAACCCCCATATTGTGTGATAACATTTGGTGAGCACTAGCTTATTTTTCTTTACTTTGCTTATTATTATTTTAGTGAATATGAAAACATAGGACTTAGTTAGGGTTATTATGTAAGTATGCTTAACTGGAGGCTTTAGAACCCTCCCTAGCATTGTTTATTATGGTAACATATCCCCTAATTAGATCTAATAGATCCCCATATTTTTCATGTTCTTGATTATCTAATGTATCCCCAATAGAAAGTGTAAGTATGATCTATCATCTCTAAATTAAGATTGATTTATAGACATGATACATTTCTAATTGCATACATTATGGTGAACCCAATATGAAGCTAACCCTTGTAGGTTTTCTTTCAAAATTTTCATTATTTTATTATTTTATTATTTTTCTATATTTTTGATACTAGGTTGATAGTGTCGGTATAGTTTCTAAATTTTGTGCATAGGTTTAACACACAATTGCATCAAAATGACTATGTTTTGTTTGTGCGGGTCTTCATTATATATAGGATACTAGGTCAAATAGGTTGACACAGTACAAGTTTTCACTTCTAGACAAGCTACTAGGTCAACCTTGTCGATATAATAGACTTCCACACTTCAATAAATATACTAGATTGACATTATCGGTATAATATTCTTTATAGGTTTTAGAAAATAGGGAACTACAAAACTAGGTCAACCCAATTGACATAGTTAGCAAAATTTGCAAGTAAAAATTAGGGCACTTCAATAGCAATCTCACTTTCTTTTGCATCTTCCAGCCCACCAAGGTTCCTTTCTCTCTTTCTCTATCATTTTTTTTATTCCTTATATTTCTATATTTCATAGTTTGTAGTCTTTAAAACTACCCTGATATAGCAAACTAGGTCGACCTTATCAGCCTAGTTCTATATTTTGTCTTCTATTTAAAATACTATGTCGAAACTGTTGACATAGTTCTTAACAAACCTTTCATTCAACAGTATAGTAGCAACATTATCAAATTTGTACTATAATCTCTACATCTACATTCATTTGAATTGACATTGTACTATGTTTTAAAGTTGGAATTAACACTTATATGCAAGTAATTAGCTCATCCTTTCACTTTTAGTTTCTTGCATGCTTATAATAGATCACATAGTCTAATTATATGGTTTTTCAATATACCATTTAGTTGCACTATTTTTCTCTTTCTTGCACACACTACCAAATCACATAAGTTCAAAATTCATTTAAACAATTGTCTACCTAAGGCCTACCTACTTGGATTCCATCACCAAGGGAGAAACTGACTTGGTTTTTTGGACAAGTATAAACACATGGTTCATGGTATATATTTTCAAATTACCCAACACCCTTATCATTATAGTGTGAGAATTGAGGGGATAGGCCCCAATACCAAGCTAGTACCATTGCCAACATAGATCCCTTTCCACCTAAACATCCTAAAACCATCCATTGATTGATTTCTAGTTCCCTACTTTTATCTAACTTCTTATCACACTTAAAATCATACTCAAATAATCTAACAACATTCAGGATGGCCACTTAATTAGTATTTACTTTCCAAGTTGACTACTTTCTCTTTGCTCAATTGTATGTTTTATTGCAAAAAATTACATTAGACAGCATTGGTGTAAGGTTTTATGTTGTGTGCCTCAATTGGATCATCCTCATTGACCCAATTTATTTTATGTTTATTTTCATTCCTTTATTTCAAAGTACATTGCAATATTTTCCCCTATTTTTAGTACACAATTGTTCTATTCAACACAGTCTCTTATAGACTATTCCCCCCTACAGTACTAGGTCAACCTAGTCAACCTTATATCTCTTTTCCCAATCATACAATAGTACTATGTCAACCCATTTGACTCTATACTTTTATCAGGCTCTATTTTCCCTAGTTTGCAATACTAGGTCAACCTAGTTAACTCTATCCTCTTTCTTCTTTCTTTGTCTGTCTGACTCAAATTTTTGATTTTTCTTCCTTAGAATTTTGTTCTTTTTTATCAAATCATCATGAAGTCCCCTATTATAATCTTCTTGGACAACTTTACTTCATTTAGATACTATATGGGGTGTTCTTTCCTTCTTATCTTTTCTTACTCTTTTTATCTATTAGGACATCTTGCAATGCCCATCCACACATTACTTTAGCCTTTGGGGCATCTTGTGATGCCCACCCACATATCATTTCATACTCTAGGGCATCTTGTGATGCTCATCCCTAATTCCACCTACCCTTTGGGGAATCTTGAAATGCCCACTCTTATTCTACCTGGCATGATACCAAATTAATTCAACTTCAAGAAACCTTTCAAGGCATAATCTTGCCTCTCAAATTCTCATCCTCGATATAGATTTTAGTGTAGGATCCTTCCCTTCCTTTCATACATTATATATGGTATCTATCTAACACTTTCTATAGGATACTTACATGATCCCACCCTTTACAACAATTCTCTCTTTTCATAAACCTTAGTCCTTCCTTTTGGTCTTTTGGTTTCCCCTTTTTCTCATGAGGTGCATTGTAAAACCATGGATAAGACCTGGTCTTCCTCATGATGTACTACAGTCTTCTTTATTTTCATAATTTTTACACACTTTTTGCACCCCTTGTGTTTCTCTTTTATGATTTATAGTGTAAGACCATGAATAGGACCTAGACTTCCTCATAAAATCACCATCTTATTATTCCTTTTCTAGAATATGCCTTCAAATTCTTGATCTTTGTTCTCAAATTTAGCTTTAACTTTTTTTGATAGATGAAATTTGCACAAAAATCTATGTTAACATGTTTTCCTACATTTCCCTCATTCTTATGATAAGAAATCACATTCTTCTATCATTGTATCCCTTTTTCATCTTTTGTCACATTTTTATGATTTGATGTAATTTAATTTGTTTCATGTTTCATTTCATCTTGATTGCCCTCCCTTTCATTCCACATTAGATAAAACAAGGTCAAAGTTAATATCACACTTTTATTTCACCTAACTTGATGATATTTTTAGACACCATGATCTTTGAAGTGATCTCTCTTAATAACCCAATCTCAAGTATTCAAATGAAATTCATCTTTAACACCCATGTTTTGTTTTCTGAATCTGTATGGAGGAGGAATAGAAAAAGCCATTGAGAAAGTAAAAAGCCAAATAATTTGAAACAAAAGGCAATGATATACAAAAGGCAACACAAACATTTTAATTTGGAAAAATATTGTCAATATTTGAATTCAAGTCATATATAAATTCACAACTAATTAGGTTCATTTGATCATGAAGTATAATAAAAAAAACTTATCAATCTTATCTACAAATATATTTTGGAATGATCACTGACCAAATACTATTAATTTATATATATATATATATATATATATGGGTGAAGATTGGATCTATCTATAAATATTAGTGTGAGATAGTCTCCCTCACTTTGAACCTTCTATTCACCCTCACAGACATGAATGATCAACAACCATAGATATCTCTACTCTATTATATATGCCTTATCTATTTGGAAATAGATTGATGACTGGTTAGGATTTACTAATTGATAGAGTCAATCTCAAAAGTCAAAATCACATTAAAATATGTGATTACAAGTAGATCTACTATCTCCAATCGAATCTCAAACTCCACAGTTGGTCTCATAATAGAGCTAAGGTCTATTGGGGTAAAATATGCCAATAGATTGGAATAAGAAAATTCAACAAACTCTATAAAGCTACCTAATTTCTCACATAAGTACCATATCTTCATAGTAGACTGATGGCTTTATAAGGGGTCTTAAGTAAAAGGGAACATGTTGTGGCAAGGTAAGTCCATTTTTATTTTCATGCATTTAGCCTCTATGGGATGATCTATATACTTCATTTGTTGACCTAAGACTTATATGGCTAAGAGAAGTTCTTCAGATCCCTTAAGGTTAAAGTCCTTTTATTTTTACAAACCTAATTTGAGTGTCTTGACTTCAATAAAGAGTTCTACTACCTTAGTTTTTCCTTCATTCTCCCCTCCACCCATTTCATTTCCCCATTGATAGGCATGTGTGATTCTCAATCTATTTTCCATCTTCTATACTTCCTTATTATTCACATCTTAAAAGCATTCTAGTACTAATTTTTTTTATTTTTATCTATCCTTAGAACAAAAAAATATGTTTGAGAAACTATGGATTACTTTATTTATGCCATGGTGTTGTACTACCCTTTTTGCAGACACCTGAGTCTATTTCCACTTTCATGTATTTTTTTCATTTTTGAGTGATGTTGGCTTGTTACTTCTCACTCACCAATGTTTTCCCTTTTATGCACCTTTTTCCATTGATGATTGAGTTAGAATTATCACTTGTCACTCATTAATGTTGTTTTAACATTTTTTTGCTTACCCATATTTGTTTAAGTAAGGATTGTTACTACTTCTACATTGATGTTTGACACCATCCTTTTCAACATGTATCCTAGGTTTGACTTGGTGAGTTTTCCCTTCTTACTTAAGGTTTACTTTTTATATTTATTTAGTCTTTTATAGCCTTGACTTTTTAGTTATCTGATTTACTCTAAATTCTGACCTGATCATTTGGTTTAGCATAGCACTTGTCACCCTAGCTTGCTAAATTTTGAAGTACATCCTATCCACATAACATTAGTTATCTTGGCTTTTCTTTGTTTTTTTTTGTTTTTTCCTATTTAGTTTTCAATTTTTGGGTTTGTTGAAAGTAGTCTCGACACCCTCCACAATCAAAACTAAAAACACAATAAACAACCATTCAATGATAAAGGTAATTCAAGGTACGCATTACATTTAATTTTTAGTTATTTTCCCTTTCATTCATTTACTTTAAGTTATTTTTAATTTAAATTACTATAACTTTTTTAGCCTCAACATTGTGTGTTATTATGTTCTTTCTCAAAACACCATCCCCTATTTTACCTTAGTGACACGTCATGAGATTTGAGTGGGGCAAATGTATACACATAATATCTTTAAATTCTATATAATAATGATGCTTTCTATCTTGTAAGAACCTATCAAGACTCAATCTCTTTGAGTTCATGCCTTAAGGTGTGTACTAAGAAAGGGGTGGGTAGATCATTGGTGATTCATAGGATTTTTATCCCTTATTTACACTTATTACCAATCCAACCAACTCCTAAAATCATTCCCCTAAGCTATTACTCCATTTTTACACACTCCTTTAGTATTTTCCCACTTTTCATCTCTCTTTTCCTCACTTTAAGCCCCTTTTTATAGTCTACAATACTAGGTCAACTAGGTTTACCATGTACTATTTGGGGAAAAATTCATTCAAGGTCTAGGTTAGCTCTTGGCTGACCTAGCCCGTGACCTAGTGTATTTTTGTCCATAACAGAACTAGGTCAACTGGGTCAACCCTGTCAGCCAAAACTTTTAGAAGGGCTTAGGGTTAAATCTACCTATATATACAAGTTCATTTCAGCATGATTTACCAATAACCAATAATTATTATTCTCTTGTGCCTCTTTATAATCTACTTTTCCACAATTATACTTGATAAGTCTTAGCTTAGGGTTTCTACTTGGAGAATCTCATCTTGTGGAGAAATATTGGATGCTTTGGCCTTTCTTAGTGATCCTTATAAACCAAAATAACCTTTTACAAATCCCCTTTATCCAAGGGATAGATTGAGTCTCGATGGGTTCATATTTTAGGTAAGTATTCTCTAACTTTCCTTGTATCTTTAGTAGATAGAAGTAACAAAAGTACTGGCTTTGAATAATATTACTCTTCTTCATGTATTAGGGTCTTACTCATACATAGATTAATTGAGATTATCCTATGCATGTTTTTTTGTTTACTAACCCCCATATTGTGCCAAAAGCTTTGGTGAGCACTAGATTAGATTTATTTTCTCTACTTATTATTAGTTTAGTGAATATGAAATTATAGGACTTAGTTAGGGTTATTATGTGATTGTGCTTGACTAGAGCCTTTGGAACCTTCCCTAGAATTTTTTATTATGGAAAGACATCCCCTAATTAGGTCTAGAGGATCCCCAAATTGGTCATGTTCCTAGTTATCTAATGTATCTCTAATTGAAAGTGTAAGTATGATCTATCTTCTCTAAGATAGAATTGATTTATAGACATGATGCATTTCTAATTGCATATATTTTGGTGAACCCACATATGTGTATCCTCCTATGTAATCCCAAGCAACCTAACGTACATTGATATAACTCATTATGGGATCACTCCTTATAATCATAATATTATCCTAACTTATCTCATGTGTAACATGGATAAACCATCTTAGTGCTTCAAGAACATCCTACGTGTGGCCAAATTTCTAAAGTACCCAATTAGGCTAGTAATCCTTTATAATATGAGATTACCTCCTAGTCAAAAAGCATCTATTATTCATAAAAACAATGCACCATCCATTTCTTTTACCCACCAATGTATGTAATTTGGAGTGACCCCCACATATGTGGTTCCTCCTGTGTAATCCTAAGCAACCCATAGTACATTGATATAGCTCATTATGGGCTCACTCCTTGCAATCATAAAAATGATGCACCATCCATTTCTTTTACCCACCAATGTATGTAATTTGGAGTGACCCCCACATATGTGGTTCCTCCTGTGTAATCCTAAGCAACCCATAGTACATTGATATAGCTCATTATGGGCTCACTCCTTGCAATCAAAAGAGTATCCTAACTAATCTCATGTGTAACATGGGAAAACCATCTTGTCCCTTCAATAACATCCTATGTGTTGTCAAATTTCCAAAGTACATGATCAATCTAGTACTCCTCTATAATATGAGACTACCTCCTAGTCAAAAAACATCTGGTACTCATAAAATCCATGTACCATCCATTACTAAACTATTTTAACTGATACATGAGGTACAAACTCCAAATAAAAAATTATGGTATCAAAAATTCACACATCTAATGATAGAATGGGATGTCCCCCATTTTATCACACTTGCCTACTAATGTCTGATCCCAACCATGTGCTATTGGGTCTTCTTGATCTTTTACTCTATACATACCTTCTAGTCACTCAATTGAGATATGATCCCAGCCCCAGACCATTAAAAGAGTGTAATCCCTGATGTTATGTCCACCTTGGTACACTATCATATGAATATTTATATAAACTTGTTCCAAGATAATTGACCATGAGGAAAAATGTGTATAATCCTAAAACATGTTCCTCACTATGCTTCTAAGGCCCATATATAAATACCTATCAAGATGTTGTTAACAATGGCCATGGGGAAAACAACTTCCCTATTAATGAGAGTTAGTGGTGATAGATCCCCATTATGTAAATCATCTGGTTAAATATCTATATAGGTCTCAAGGAGGTCTATACTAAACTTAACCTAAAACATGGGGATACCCTCATAACTATACAAGTCATTAAGAACTACCTGCTATTATATCAGTGGTGTTTATAATAGTGTAACTTGAGGATACACTGGGTATCCTCAAGTGTAATATTATCCTCCTTAGTAGGCCAGTGAAATGTGGATGTCTTAATGTACCAGTGCTTAATTATCATGCTCAAATAATCCAAATCAATTTATATTATTAGCATTCATGCGATGTCATTAAGATCCAACATCTACAAGAAACCATCCATGTCCTCTGTCTAGATTTGAGGAGTCCTTAGACAATGTGACCATCATTATTGACACTTAAGTAAAGCCAATCACACTTGAAATTAAAGAAACATTAGAATTAGCCTAACTATGTATATCTACTTGAGCCTAAGCCTAGCCTACTTAGCCTAATTAACCCTCTTCTAGAGGTTGAACCCCTCTCAGGTCCTTGAAACTAGTTATTTTTTATTCCAGAATGAATCTACTATTTCCTAATGATAAAGGCACCATTTAGATGATATTACATATTTCTCAACAATATCCCCATTTTCATTTTTTTTAAACGGTAAATTCACCTAAAAATGGGTGAAATCACCATTTCGGTGATTTCCACTTAGTTTTGGCATTATCATTATTTCTAGGAATGATGAGTTTGCATGAAGTCACCATTTTCCTTGGTAAAGCCACCATTTTACCTCAAACACAAAAAATGAATTTATCATTCAATATATGCTAAAAACTCAACATTAAAAACAAATTTAAATTTGTTTATAGGTGTCATATGGTGTGGTGGTCGCATGTGCTCCCTCACCCACTCTAAAACATGATACTGAACTACTTTGTGGGCCATTTTTCTCAACTCAATAATTAGGAAACTAGAGATCATAAATTTCAATAGATTAAGGTGAAAATGAATTATTTTTCACCCAAGGTGTGAATATATAGCCAAAAAAATTAATTTTTACCCCCTATGCCCTCTGTTTCATTCTACGCACTCTAAGAAGTGTATTTTTCATATCTATGGTCTATATTGTGTGTCATTTGATCTTACATACCTTTTTTTTTGGTCATATTATAACCAAACTATATTTTTGGGTCTCCCTTGAAACCTATTTAATAACACTATTTTTATACTTATACCCCATGTTTATTTGAATATGCATCTTCAAACTCACATTTAAGATAGAAATGTGTTGTTATCCTTTGCCATCTCATCTTAAATTCATTTTATGATTTTTTTACATAAACTATCCTTTCCAATTTTCCCCATTGTAGCAAATTCATTTTTGAGATCAATCAACACTCTATACTACCTTTCTAGGGTAAACTCATTTTAAATCATGTGATTTAAATATGTGAATGATTATAACTACCCACGGTAAAATCATTCTATTTTTGACCAAATCAATTATTATAACCATATTTTGGCAAATAATTATATTTATGTCCCATGTTAATGATTATAACTACCTTTGAGAAAATCATTATTTTTCCTACTCCACCTACCCTATCAGGGCAAATTCCTACATCATTAATTATAACTACCTTTAGGAAACTAAATTTCTCAAATTACATTACTAATTATAAATACCTTTTGGAAAAGTAGTATTTCATCCCACCACCCTACCAAGGCAACTATCCATGTGATTGAATATAACTACCTTTGGGCAAATCATTATCCCATCATTTGTTACTAATTATAAACACCTTTGGAAAAATTAGTGACTCTTCCACCTTTAATATTTATAATTTTCTTTGGGAAATTTAGTAATTACACCCTCATTACCATCTAGATTGTGTTATTTTCTTCATTTCGAGGAAATGTTCAATGACTCTATTTTTCCACCTGCTCCCTATATAGGGCATTAAGGGCTTATCAAATACCCTTTGGGCTATCAAAAATTTAGCTTAATTACTTTTTCATTATTTGAAAATATATATTATGTCTATGTCCTAAAACACCATCTCAAATAAAGGAAAACTATACACACTTATTTTTGGCCACTTTCGTGCCTAAACTGAGATTCAATTTAATTTCTATCAAATGACATAATTTAAGCTTAAAAATATATTCTAATTGACCAAATTCATACATTTAAGGTATTTAATTACCCATAAACATGATGAGGTAAGTTTATTTTATGTATTACCCTATACGCATAAATAACCTAGTTCAATTTTAACCCTAGTCAAATTATGACCTAGTAATTTGACACTTCTGACCTATCAAGTTATTAATTAAAAATATTTGAAACAATTCCCAAAAGATAAGAAAACATTAAGTAAGATTAATTAAATTTTAAATATTAATTAACTTACCTAAAAAAATTCAAATCAAATTAGTGAATTTCATTTATCAAAAAAATACTTTTTAGCCAAATCTGAAGTCAAATGTCAAAAGAGCTAATAAAGTGATTTATTAATTCCTAAATATTGAAAAATTATGAGTCACAATCTCTCAAATATATAAAATTTAGGTGTCAATATTTTATGAGTGCTTTGACCCAACCCAATGTTTTAGATTAAAGGTAAAAATAGGTTTTGAAGGGGCCCCGAAACCCTATACATCAGGTAGATAAAAACCATAAGCCCATCCAGGAATCAGATAACCTGGAACTTACAAAAGCTAAACCCGATAAACCAGTAAACTGAAAACAGCCTACAAGAGCTTGACAAACAATAACTATTAGTTATTATTATTTTTTATTACAAGACCGAAGTTTCATATCTAGAGGAGGGACCGAAAGCTTAGATTTTTTCCTCTTTACCGTAGTCCAGCCATCCTCTACCTTAGCTGCCTCAGCAGCCCATTCCACAGAAGGCCAAGAATCATGAAGCCCAGGGGGCAACAAAACCTCAGCCAAAACCTTAGGAGAACCAGCCACCAACTGACTCCTAGGAGAAACCTTCAAAACAGGTGGAGGAGCCACCACCTCCTTAGAAATCGGTTCTGATAGATTACATAATCCAATCTCCTCCAAACCCTCAACAGGAACCATCTCCAGCTGAGGCTCTTGATCCGTTGAAACATATAAGATACTCTTCTCCCTCTCATTCTCAGAATTAGTCGAAGCTTCCTCTGGTTGTTCTATAATATAGTGATCATGATTAGCTTCTGCCTACCAAGAAGGAGATCTTCTGGGTCTGGATTTCCTTACAGTACACCGGGCTGCAACATGCCCAGTCAGATGACACTTTCTACACCGAAAAGGTAACCCTTCAAAATCTAACATTTGCGTCCAAGATCCCCTAGGGGAATCCAGGAAAATCACCTCAAGAAGGCCCTTAGAAACATCCACCTCAACCATAAGGCGAGCACAGGGCGATCTGAAATACCCCTTGGTTTCTGCATCCACAAATAAAAATTCCCCTATAGCATTTCCGATGGTTTTAAACACCGAATAATCCATAGAAACAATGGTAAATTAGGGAGCCAAACCCAGACAGGAATCTTGTTGAAGGTTTCCGTAGCAGGATTGAAATCCATATGCCACCGTTTGGCAAAGAGAGGGTATTTACCCTGCCAGAAGAAATTTCTGTTGGAAAGAATGGTCTTCCTGTCCTCAGGAATATGAAACAAGGCTATAAAAAATCCTTTACCACAAGGATAAATTTCAACATTTCCATCAATTAGTGGCAGCCATGTCTGGGAAATCCAGCCATGTAAGTCGGCATGAGATGGCCAGAAGCCTCAAAATCTACAAATAGCCGCAGTCTTTGAAAAATACTCAGCCTGATCTAATATTTCCTTCACAGTATCAGGGTTAAGATTAACCCTGACAGGTTTTAAAATACTTACAGGTGATTCTCGAGCATGGCATTTCACTTCATGGATTTCAGCTTCATAAGCAGCCACGTCTGCATATGATCTTCCCTTAGACCCTGTGACAGCTCCAAAAATAGGGGAACCATTTGCAGAATCCTTCCAAGGAGAAGAGCCCCCTCCCACGACCAGAATCAGATCATCCACACCAGCCGCCAGATTAGCAGCCACCTGGATTAAGTCGGAATAGCGCGCACTCGCCTGAGTGCTCACGGCATTTAAGACTTTTCGACCCAACCCAATGTTAACCTGACTCAATCTAGGTTATTTTAGACTCAACCAAAGTTAGAATTTAACCTAACCTCCCTAGGGTTAGATTTAGTTCTTAGAGCTATAAATATAAGTACCCATACCATATGCCAAAAATATTTTTTTTGTAAGGTTATTATATTATAATAACTTCAAGAAGTCATTGAGATTAGTGTTATAATGCCCATTTTATGTCAAGTTTCACACCAAGCCACAAGTGACCATTGGAGAAGTGAAAACACCATGGATAAGCATTGTTATAAGACTCTAGTTGTCATAGACTAAGAATGAACATCCTTATACTAGTAATTAAAAATCAAATTAGATAAAAGAGGTAAATTATTTGTGTTTATTTGATCTTTATTTTGTGATCCTATTTACTATGCTATTCTCCCCTAGTTCTTAGGTAATAGTGTTTAGCTCTAGTGTATTGTTATGCTTGAGTTATTATCATTTGGACTAACAAGGGAATAATATATGGGTTGTGTAATCTTATAAATTCTAAGATACATAAGTGAGTAATTTCATCTCTCCCCAATGCTAACCCCACACAATAAGTAAGATGTGAGGGATCAACACCAAAGGCTAGTAAGGGTGAGAACTTGGAAATTTGATTTTCATGTTAGCATAAGTATTTTTTATTTTCATAAGAGTGTCTAATTTTCTTATTTTTAAGGTCATTACCCCTAAATATTGGTTGCATTAAACTAATAATATTAAATATCTCATCATTAAAGACCAATATGGCAAGTAAACTTACAAAAAAATTAAATTTAATGCACTACTTTAGAAGGCATCGTAAAAGGAGATTCTACCATGGATAAGCTTCTAGACTAAACTATAGGCTATAATTTTCTAGGCTATACAAGAAGACATAAATAAAATAGGTGTACTCATATTATAATAACTAAGGCAAGAACTAATGTAATTCTTATTTAAGAAATGTTTTCTAGGGGATGTTAGTGTATTGTGATCATGGGATGATATGATATGTTACATCTTGAAGGTTTTATGTTATGGGAATTAACAATCAAATAATCATATGATATGAAAATAAAAATGTAAACTATGAAAATGTAATGAAAATGAGGGAAATGTGATATACAAGTACTAGATGTAGAATTTTTTAGGTATAAAGAGTTCATAGATTCATCAAACTTCTTACCTTCTAGAGTGAATAATCGATAAGATCCATTATCTTTTGGTCACCAAGCAAGAACCCAGCCAATTTGGTCTAAATTTCTAAACTTCTCCTTTATTTTCAATGATTTAGTAATCCAATATAAGGACAAGGTCTCCTACATGTATTGGGTGTTCATCAATTTTTTTGTTTTTATTTTTTATCCATACTATTGATGTCTCTATGTGTACAAAAAAATTACTTAGTGTTCAAGAACTCTTCTCATTTTAGAGTTCTAGGAACTTAGAGCATGAGTAGTAGATTGTGGAAACTTGATGTTACCTGTGGTGAAATAGTGACAAAGCAATGCTTAGTTTTTCTGATAAATTTATGTCAATTTATGGTTGGGAGCCATCATTGTCTAATATATAAATTACAAGTACCTTTGATAATACTAATTTGATTATGATCAAAACTTAAGCTACTGACTATTCTAGATGGATATTTATAATGAAGCTTAAACTGAAGTGATATAGTTAAAAAAAGTAAATGAAGTAAGGTAGAAATAAAATGAGTGAATGTCTATCTTATTCTCAAACATTATGATAAGGTATCAATTCCAACTAAGTATGCATTCAAACCAATCTATAATGCAAAATAGCGTAAGCTCAAATTTCAATAAACACTAGGCAAACTTTGAAGGATGATGTAAAGAATCGCAAGTAAGAACCAAGTTTACTTTAAATATTTTTTGTAGTAATCAAATAACATTTTCACATCTGAATACAAAGAAAAATGAAGTGAAGTAAATCTAATATCTTTCAACTAATATAGCATATGCACAAATTAGAAACCCAGTGATTGGAGATGCAACCTAGAATTAAAAGAAACCATTCAAATTTAAGACATAAAACTAGAAATTAAGAGAAAAACTATGTTAATAATTGACATATCAAATATGGAAAATATTTATAAAATTCCTTGATTATATTAATTGCTCAAAGTATACATAATTTTCTCAAAACTTTTCCCCCTTTATAAATGGTAATACATGACTTTTATAGAAAGATTAGGTAGTATACTAGTTAGTTACAACATACAACTATAAAAAAGATAAGGATAATTGTCCTTCTTTAGAAAGCTCTAGAATACATTTGTTTCTCAAAACTAGATTGACCTAGAGGTAAATATGCTAATAGACTAGCATATGCCTTACAAGATAATATTCCCTATTTGAAATATTACAATGATTTTTACAAAAAGGAATATTAATCAGCTTGGTGGGCCCATGGTTGAGAGGCTCCCCTGTTACTCCTACAAAAGCTCTATTTATTTTTTATGTTGATCTTTGATGAGATATAAATCCATAGTTGGCTTCAGGAGGCAAATTTATTCCTGGTCAACTAAGTCTTCAAGGTCTCTATCATCTTTGGCCATAGCCTCTTTTATTCTCCTAACTTCAGTAATCTTTTCCTCAACTATGAATATCATACCCTAATTTTTACCATTGTCTCTGCCTAATTTGACATTGATTTTGCCCTTCACCTCTTGCATTACCAAGGTAATTCTATTTTTATATTCTACATCATCAATTATTCCTAATGTTGTAGTCTTTTCAAGATTAGATAGCATAGTGCCCAAGAGTTGTTCAATTCTAGTAATTAACTCTTTATCATCAGCTAAAAGTCTATCCAAATTATTTGTCCACACACTTAGGCTCTAGACTTTATCTACTACTATTCCCAATATGGCATTCAAGTGGGATAGGCTAATCATTTTAAACTTAGGGATTCGATCCCTGATCAATATACTAATGAGATCCCTTATTTTGGTCTCTACCCCTTGCCACTCTATTATTAATTATCTAGCCACCTCACCTTCTTATCTTAAGGCATCTTGCCATAGTTTTATTGATTTTAAAGAATCAAACATATCAAAGAATGATGCTTCAAACATATTTATGATGGCATCATTCACTGATAAAATGGCTTATGTCTTTTAGTTCTCCTTTTCCCTTTCAAAATTTAGAATCATTTGCTTCATTCCTCTGATCCCAGCTTTGGCCTAAGCTGAATGGGCCTCTAGTAGGCTCTCCACATCTTCCTCATGGATGGGAACCTCACCAAGTGGTTGTCCTTAAATTGGAGTTAGACCTATAAAAGACTCAACCTTCTAGAAAGTGAACTCCTTGATTCCCACCATGGCCTTCCTTGTAGTTACTCTTTCCAATCTAGATGTCTCTTAGTTGAATTATACTGTAGTAATTGGATTTATATATGTTGGAGGATTTGGGACCTCAACTTTAGTGCTATTGGAAGCTCTTAGAGCATCGATTTTCTTACTTTCTAACCCTATAATGGCCACAATTCTTCTTTCTTCCTACTCCTTCATTAAAGCCCTAATCCATGGCTTGATTTCTTCATGAACATTTTTATTAATAGATTGCATCAAGGCCCAAGAGTGTGAGTGGGAAAGGATATTTTGTAGCTTTCTATACACAAACCAATCAAGGATGTTTGGTCCATGAATGGGGAAATATTCATTAAACATGTTGATCTCACTGGTAAGATGAGTGAGAATCAACCCTAGCTTCTTCCTTGGTCCACTAAGGACCAATGCCAACTCTTCTTTCCTCTTTTCTAGCTATGCCACAAGGACTGTATCAAGGGATATTTCCTTCCCTTTATCTTTCTCATCTTTCTCTATTTAAACTTGAGCTTCTTCAACCTATGTTTAGTCTTCCTTGAATCCATATGCTTTAACAAGATCCTTGAGGGTACCTTCTACTATTTCATCTATCTCCAAGGCAATCATGTTTAAGTACTCCACTAGAAACATTGGCCTTTGGGGTATCAATAAGGATGAGGGCCCCTTCCCAAGTATCTCTTATAGATTTTCATTATTAGATTCATGTATAATTTGCCTTTGGAGTTGTGGCTTCTTTAATTGAGGATGTTTTTGGGGTGGTCTAGATGGGTTAGGCGACAAATGGTATTAAAGGGGATGCATCTACCATATGTCCCCTATTGGTTTATTGTCATTGGTTAGTCTATGCATAATATTGAGGTTGGTTCCCTTAACCCTAGCCAATACTTCCCCAAAGTTGTTGGTCTTTATATACAAGGTGTCATGAGGGCCCTATTCATGCTTATAGACTAGTTTGGGTAATTACTTATTCTTTAAATGTGGGCCCACTAGACTCTTAGGATCCCACTATTTGAGATCATCCAATTGGAATGTGAAAGAGTCCCTATGTCTAGACATGGTGTCCACCTACTTTAAATCTTGGTAAAATTGTTCTTCTTATGGTCAAAGAAAAGGGATGGATAAGACCTTTCCTTTTTTCCTTGCAAACTCCATCAACACCATGAAGGAGTTGGGATACAATTTCTTGTTCTACTAGCTTAGGACTCTAGGAGGGATGTAGATTGGCAACCTATATGGTGGGGTTAGAATTCTCTCAAATCTAATAACCATGAAATATGGATAAAACCAATTATCACCCATCAGTTCTACATACCTCTTGATCAAAGGAGAATCCTAGGCATGGGAATCCCTATGATGGCCTTTACCAATACAAGATAGGCATAATCACATATGAATTGTACATGGTGCCTATATTTGAAGATGTGTAGTTTTGGGTAGTGGTGGGAGATGGTGTTTCTACCTTTAGGAGACCAATTCTTGATGTTTGGTATTTTAGTGGAAGTAAGTAGGGCATCCAACAAGTAAGACATCATGTAAAATTATTTGCTTTTCTTCCTTTTGATTACAGTGAATTGTTTCCCTAGGAAGACACTGATCATATCTCCAATTAGAGGAATAAGCCCTTTCTCCACCATAAAATAAACATAGGACACCTAGGTTTTATTTCCATAAGTGGTCATTGGGGCTCTAGATACATTATTTAATAAGGTCATGATAACCCTAATTTCTGCCCTAAACTAGATAATGGGGATATTTCCCTCAAAATCCCAAAAGACATGGTTTCCCTAGAGCAACCATGGTCTGAGGATGGTGTCTAGGTCATGCTTAGTGGTCCATCATTTGATTATGGGTAGGTTCACATGGGGTTTTGGGAGCTTGTAGTATGACTCAACGGATAATGGGGAAATGTAGGTAAATTTCCTAGAGCTACCTTCATGGATAGTCCAATCACCATCAATTCTACAATCAATGAAAATTGGAGCAAGGACATCAATGCAATGAAGTACCTCTAGCTTGGTAGCTACATGGTGGAGGTTGGTCATTTGAACTACAACCAAGTCATAGTAATTTCTACTTACTATGGCAATCTTCTATCCCTCCTTGGTGATGGGTTTCAACTCCTCTATGGTGAATAAGATTTTAGACCAATTCTTATTTCCATTGTTTAGGGATGTAACATCTAGCTCAATATCCTTAAAAACCTTTACTTAATTATTTGTAAATAGGTAAAACTTTATCTCATCTCTCAATTATTGTCTTCAAGCTGCCATGGCTTATGTGCTTGCGAATTCTTCATAATTGGATTACAAATGGTCTCTAGTTATCTCTCTCATGTAAAAAAACACAATTAAGGTTATTCTAAATTCACTGGTAACCAATCCAGGTTTACTTTGGATATTTTTATGCAAGTCTAGGGCTCAAAGATTTAATGGCGGTAGCTCATTTAGAGTTTGGTTCTTACATGATTTGGATTTGATTTGAATCTTTGCCTTTATACCTTTGCATTATGAGGCATACAAGATCTCTTCTTTTATCTTTTGTTCTTGTGTAGTGCTTATGTGGCATCAATCTGGAACCTTTTTCAACATTTTCATAAATTCCTTTTGATCACTAGCTGTTAGCATTTAAAAATGCCTCATTTGCTTTGCTCTATTGGATCAAGATCCTGTGAGTGATTTTGAACCATTGATTGTGATATGGGACCTCATTTGTTATTATATATTTGGTACTAGTTCCCTATGTTTATGCCACTTGGAACCTCTATGGGGCTTCTAAGTTCCTTTGAAAAGTCTTTGGTGATTTTATTTCATTAGATCAAGGAGCACGATTAAGCATGAACCATTTATCCTCTGTCAGTTCTACTTTGAATGTGCTTTTGTCATGTGTTAAGCTCATGGGATCTTGGGGATCTATTGAAAATTATTTGACATATTTACACTTTAGATCATCCTTCCACAATGAAGTGTGAACCATATATTTGCAAAGATGCAAGAGCTTTAAGTTAGCATATTATTAAGGTAGGGACTTAGGTTTAAACATCTTAGGCTAAGGTTTATTTAGTGTTTATTAAACATGAAATAAAATTTAGTCTAAAGTGTTTATGTCTAAGTTTTTTTGGATTCATGAAAAGGGGACCATGGCTAAATGATTTAGGATAAATTTTACATTGTGTCTAATAAACACAATGTATACTTTGGGCTAAAATATTTATGTTATATCTATAAAAAAATGATCAAAAGGGGTTAGAGTGATATAATGGTCAATTGTCAAATAAAGTTTTACTATATTAATAAACATAATAAAACCTTCAGTTAAAATCATCTAAGCTAAGTTTTATGTCACAAAGACCCTTTTAAATAAGACTTAGTATAATTATCTAGCCTAAGGTTCACAACATTTAAACAAAATGCAATAGACTTAGACTAAGTTTACTTTGCATAAATTTAGACCATAAAACCATTTTAATATTTATAGATTGAATATTTATAGTGTCTGAGCATCTTTTGAGGGCCTTTGATCATCTGTAAAGAAATTCATAAGATTTTTAGAAACATTTTGGAGTGCATCTTGGTCCTGAACAAAATAATTTATTAGCTTAATATTGATGGTCTTACAGACATCAAATACATCCTTGCAGATGTCAAATGATGGTCATTCAAACATCAATTTTAAGATAATGAATCTTTTAATTTGATGGGCTTAAAGTTGATAATCATGTAGACATCAAATATGTCCTTGTGGATGTTAAATGACAATCATGCAAATGTAAAATTTAAGCTCATCGAATTCCTATGAACCAATGCAAGAGTGCCACTTGGCACCTCTATGGGCCTTTCAAGGATCTTAGACTCAATTCACTCTTTCAGATCAATAATTGTAATGAAGTGAGATCCATAAAATCATGATTCAAGATCTTGCTCATGATTGTTTACTTCTATTAGGTGGGTCCATTTGATTTTAATAATTGAATGTAGGAATGTTATGTGGTCACTCCACATAGATCCTAGAATTTTGAATTTTTAATGATGTCTTCACTCTATCCAATCTTCAATATATAATGAAGTGAGAACCTTGGATCATGATCTAGGTGCTTGAATGTGGTTGGTCCCACAGATTAAGTGCTAGATTTTATCGATCTTCCCTCACGTCCTCTTATAGAAAGGCTAATAAGAAGTATGAACCATTATATCTTTAAGTTGCATGCATTTTAAGCTATGACTCAAGCCTTCCTCACTCCATTTGATTTAACTCCATGATGAAGCATGGGCTATTGGATCTAAAAAGGTAAAGGAAATTAAGATAGAACCTATGGTAAAGTAAAGACTTAGGCTAAAGTGTTAAGGCTAAGGTCTCATTTATATTAATAAATATGTTGGGGCCTTATGATTAAAATTTTAGGTTAAGAGGCTAGCAAAGGGACAAAGCTAGCATAAAATTAGACTCAAGATATAAAAACTTAGGCTAAAACATTAAGACTAAGGTCTTAAACGTATTAATAAATATGAATGGGGACTTAGGGTTAAGGCTTTAGACTAAAGTTATAATCAAATTAGGTCATGATAAAATAAAAAGGGACCCTCCCAGACATAAAATTTAGACCATGGTTAAAAAAAAAGGAACAAAAGGTGAAAAAATAAAAGAATACCAAGCATAATTTTTAAGCTAAAGTTTGGTTGTGTTAAAAAACATGACCAAGCCTTAACATAAAAATTAGGCTTAAGTCCAAAACATTTTAAATTATTCCTGCCAAATGATCCTACCAAATTTGAATTTAAACTAAGGGTTTACACTAGGGGTTTAGAACAAAGATCCATCATCAAGTACTCCATGAAACCTGTATCTTGAAGACATGAATACCAATCATTAATAATGTTAGGAAAGTTTAAAATACAACTCAATATTTAATTTTGATAAATTGGATGATCTTCAAATTCTAAATTATATTAAAATAGGCCATGCTTATAGGGTTAAGTTTCAAAAACATCTCAAGGGTCCTAATTCTCAAAAATGGGGTTATGTTGACCTCAATAAATGGTGACTACTAAGTGAACATAGAAATATGTTAAAACCTAGAGACTCTAGTTTAGACAAATAACTAAGTCATCCACTCCATTTGATTCATGTCATTATCTAGATTAGTTTATTGTTGAAACAAACCTTGCACTTAAAGAATTGGGATAAAACATTAAGACATAGCCATGTTGCATGTGTGCTTTGATTCCACTTACTATTTGCCATGGGATTTAGGAGACAACATCCAAGTTTCATATCCTTAATCACAAGTTTCATATCCTTAATCATTAACACTGACTTAGAGCATGCTTAGATATTCATTAAGAACCATGATTTTAGTTTAGGGAAGGCTTGGGTATTGCTTTACTACCAGCTAGGCATCTATAGCCCTAATAAAGATGACTTTGGCTCTACTTCGGGCCTTGCTCCATTAAGGTTAAGGTGTCCATAACCTAGGTGGAGATTACCAAAATCACCTATGCTTGAAATATTTTGATTTTTCATTGCATTATTTATTTTTATTTTCTAAAAAAATTATGATTTCTGTAAGGTTGGGAACCAAGGTAGCCAAGTTTAAGGATTTGGTCAAGTGTTTGATCTTTAGAGAATCACCTATGGTTGAAACCATTGTCCTAGGCAAATATTTTCATTAAGTGCAAGTATGACGGTGCTTCAACAATTAATATTTAATCTTAGAAGTGCAAATTTTCTTAAAATAAATTTTAGGTCAAGATAGTGTCTAAGTTTTCATAAAATAGTTAACCTATTCATCAGTCTCTACTAGTTTATTTAAATCATAACATTAGGCTTACATTTAAAATCCATGGTTAACACATATATTAGGTTCATACCCACATTCCTAAACTTTAGGTTTTAAACTAAATAACTTTGAGCTTAAAATTGTCTAAAAGGACTTATTGGAATCAAGGAACAAGGCAATGAAAGAAAACACACAACATAAAGTAGGAAATCAGAGGAAATAAAAGGAAAGCAAGGGAAAACAAATAAATATATACATGCTTATATACAAACAAGGGACTAGAAGGAAAGAACAAAAAGAAACTAACTAGCCTACCTACATTAAATATAACCATCTTATATCTTACTCCATAGAGACCATAGGAGGAACAGTAGAGAAGTAGTGCTTGAGGTACTATCCATTGGTGGGAAATATGAACTCTACTCCTTTTAAATATTTGAGCTTAAAGGTATTATTTCCTAATGTTTCTATAATTTTTTATGGGCTAACCCATAAAGGTGTGAATTTACTATGCTTGATCTTGGGCTCAGATGCTTTATCCTAAAGAAGAACTAGGTCTCCTTACCTGAACACCTTGATCTTTGATCTTTTATCAAACCATATTTTAATTGTGGTCTGATGTCTACTAAAATAATCAAAGGCTTTCTCCCTTGCATCTTCCAACTGAATGATGTCTAACAATCTTGAGTTTTCTAACTCTTGACCCTCTTCCATATATTCTTGCATGAATTTGTACGTGGGAAACTTAAAAGTAACAATAAAGATTGGTTCCTAGCTATACATCAATAGAAAAGGTGATGCCTTCAAACCTTGTTTAATCCTTATCTTATCTACCCATAATGCATACTTAAGTAACTTGTGCCAATTCATGGGTTTGTCTTCAACAAAATTCTTGATTGTTTTCATCAAGTTCTTATTGGGAGATTTAGAGACTCCATTTCCTTAGGGAAAATGGTTGGATGAAAACTTCAAATAAATTCCATTATTATAATCCCATTCATTCATTTCTATGGATGAAAATTTAGACCCATTTTCACACACTAGAGAAACTAGAATTCTAAAGCTAGTAAAAATATTCTCTTCTAATAAACTGATCACTTACTCTGTCTAGTATTATTTGGTGGCTACAACTTTAGCCCACCTTATAAAATAATATATGGTAGTTAGGATGAATTTTTGACCTTCAAATAAATTGGGGTTGATCACTCCTACAAAATACAATCCCCATTCTAAAAAGGGTTTGTCAACCATGATTGGTTATAGACACATTTTTGCTTTAGGCTCCTTGGTGCTAAAAATATGATAAGAGTGGCATTCTCTCACATGCTTGTGAGCATATTTGAATATAGTTGTCCAATAGTAGAAATCTCTAAGAATATTGTGTATAGTAGTCTTCCCTAATGTATTTCCATTGCCAAACTTCTCATGGAAGGTACTCATGATTTGAGTAGCTTCATATTTTAAAACACACCTAAGGTAGACTCCATCAAAGGTTTTCTTGTATAGGACTCCATTCTCAATTAACTAATGAGCTACTTTGATCCCTAGAGCCCTCTTTTATTCCCTTGTTAGTCCTATAGGACAAGTGTCATTGATTAGTAAATGAATGATGGAATCATACCACTCACTAGATTGAAAGTTATGCTGATCAACTTGCATAATACTTAGCCTAGGGCTGGTGTTAGTAATCATTAAGATTAGACCTTGGCACCTTACCAGTTTTGTTATTTTCATTTTTATATAATTCTCTTGAAAAACTAACATCCACTTACCTTTTCATTATCTGAGCTCATTCTAGCTTAACATAAGCTTTATGGTAGGGTCAGGTAGGATAATATGCACCTTATTTCTAAGGATTTAATGCCTAAATTTCTTTACTACCTTAACTGATGCATATGCCTACTTATCAATTAATGAATAGTTCAAATAAACATTTTTGAATTTAGTACTCATAAAATCTATTGGGTGATCACACCCATCAATTTTTTGAGTCAATACTGCATCCATAGTATGATCGTAGGCAAAGGAGTAGAGGTAGAAGTTCTTTGAAAAGTTAGAACTTATTAGGACTAGAGCTTGACTAATGGCCTGCTTAATGTCACTGAATGCCTTTCTAGATTTCTCATTCCATGAGACCTTGGCATCCTTCTTCAACATGTCATTTAATGGCTTGACAATCTCTACAAATCTAGAAATTAATTTCCTTACAAAATTTATCTTACCAAAAATTATTATAGCTCATTTCTACTATTTAGGGGCTCTATTTTGGATATAGCCTCTAACCTTTCAAGATCTATGGAGATCCCATCCTTGGTTATAACATGCCCCAATAGTTTGCCTTCAGTTACACAAATGATACTTTTCTTAGGGTTTAAGGAGATTCCATACCTTCTACATCTTTTAAACACCTATTATAAATGCATGAAGTGATCTTCCCTATTTTTAAAAAAAACTATTATATCATCCATATATATAATGATGTATTTACCTATCAGACCTTGGATGGCATGGTCCATGGCCCTTTGAAATGTAGCTCTTACATTTATTATCCCAAAGGCCATCCTCTTATATGCAAAGGTACCCCACTTGGTAGTGAAAGATATCTTCATCCTACCTTCTTTGTCATCCAACACCTAGTTATAACCTAAAATTCCATCAAGAAAAGACATCATGGTTAAACATGAAACAACTTATATAATCTAGTCAATAGAAGGAATAGGATAGTTATCCTTCTCAAATTATTTATTTAAGTTCTTAAAATAAATATAGAGCCTAATCTCACCATTATTCTTCCTGACTGGTACCAAATTAACCACCCAAGTAGAATGCCTAATGGGGAAAACTATCTTAGCATCTAGTAGTCTATTAACTTCCTTGAAGATCATTGGTTCTAAGATAGGGTTTATAGGCCTATATTTATGTCTAAAGGGTTTACAATTTTCTTTAAGAGGGATAGTGTGAGTGATGACCCTTGGATAAAATATCTTTAGGTCATCATAATAACATGATATGACATCCTTGTATTGGGTAAGGATCTCTTTAGCCTTCTTATTCTCAATGTTTATGTAGGATTCTCCAATGTTTACCAGTTGGGGTTGATTTTGGAGACCATGGTCAACAACATTATAGTATTTCCTACTTACTTTGGGAATCTTAGAAACCTCATCTATTTTGTTTGGATCAAACATTCTTTCTAAAGCAATCATCCCTTTAGGCAACTTTTTGTCATTTAGCTGAATGGATTTACCATCAAATTTATCCTCCTTAGATGCATTTTCATTAGTCTCATCAATAATATGAGCATCAAATAATATAGAATTGGTCATGAAATCTAATATCTATTGATCATCACTAAAAACTTGAAAATGGTTAAAATTATCAAGCATTGAAGGATAAGGAATCAACTCAATACTAAAATTAGGGGAATCTTAGTTGGGTATGAGGTTGGATACAACAGATGACAACTCATCAATAGGTTGGTTCTCTTCTCTTGGGATAGAAGTGATGCCAAATCATTAAAGGATTCAATGATATCCTAGACCCTAAACTTATACCTCTTAAAGTATGAGAGCTTGCATTGGTATGTGTTTCTTACTTGGTTGACCACTAAATCTAAATCCCCATAAACTAGTAGTTCTTTAACCTTATTCTTTATATTAAATTGTAAACCTAGGATAAGTGCCTCATATTTAGCAAAATTATTAGTGTAATGGAATTAGAGTCTATAGGAAGCATGGTATTTCTTACCAATGGGGTCAGTAAGGATAATGCCTACTCTAAATCCAGCCTTACTCTGGGCACCATCAAAATGTAATTTCCACAATTTGTGAACAACATGAGCACTCTTCAGATCATATACCTTATTAGTCTCTAAGGTGAAAACCTCTAATTTTGACTCAATTATTTTGACCCTGTTGTTCATATCATTATACTCAGTGATCATGTGTTTCATCCTTGGCTATCTCAAACCTTGATCTGATTAGGAACTCCGTTTCAAGGTACCCATATATGTGAGCAATCTGTAGACCTATAGCCATAGCCTTGGTCAATTCCCTACTTAAAATTATTCCATAAACATCAATAATATCAAAAACTTGAATATCGATGAATTTTTACACTCTAGGTTTAGAGGCTAATTGCATATGAATATTTAACAACTCTCCAACAACCTTAACTCTATATTTGTCTAATTGGGTGACAACCCTATCAAACTTTATAGGAGTTAAGCCAATATATTTGCATATACCTTTAGGTATGATATTGGTAGATACACGAAAATCTAATAAATAATTATGCAAGTTCTTACCGAACATCTTGATAGTAAGTAGGAAAGGAGGATATTCTACCTTAGCCTTGTGTAAAGTTATATTAGCATGGTCAACCTTGGGTGGCTTGTTGGGTTTATTGGATAGTGATTCTAGAAAGAGGTCCCTTTGATATATAATCTTTGTATGTTCATGCAAAGTGATGCTAGCTTTTATTTTCTTCATATCCTCAACAATGTTATAACCAACTTTATTAGAAGAACTAGGAATATCATTGTTGGGCTTAGAGGTACTCCCTTTACGTGGCTCTAGATTATTAATTGAAGAAGTGTTTGGAAGATTTATAAAGTTATTGGGAGGCATTGAAGTAGTCAAGGGTTGGCTCTACTCTCTATTCCTTAAGGGATAGGTATTTTTAAAGAACTATTGAAAGGCTTGGATCTCCTCAGGGATCTCATCAGGTTCATTCTCTTCTTGAAAAGGGAAATCAAAATTCTCCACCATGAAGGCTTAATCAGATGAATTGGATACTAAGGAACCTACACTACTTTCTTTGTTAGGGACCACTTAAAATTTATCCAAATCCTCTTGTAAAGCCTCAAAAGCTTTACAAAACTCTATACAATAAATTTTGTCATGCTTGGCTATATAATGCACTCTATAATAGTCAGGTAATGCAATATCAGTAAGATTAATGTCCATATTATTTTTGCTAGAAGAATACTTATTAGCATTTTTATTGTGGAAATTATCTTTATGAAACCTATTATTTGGCCTATTAAACCTTTGAAATGAGAAATTTCTACCATATTTTTCTCTAGTATTGCCTACTTGTTTCTACAACTAAAGGAAATCAGTGCTCAATTTTTAGACCATTTTCAAGATAGACTCATTCTCATTTTTAGCGGATTTAGAGTTATGCACTTGGTTATTTTTAGTACCAGTAATTGGTAATAAATCTCTTTGATCATTTGCATTTAATCCATTTTTAGGATGCCTCAAGAATCCTAAGTTCTAATTGGGAGAAACATGACTCAAGGTAGTTGATTTAGATTTGGGAGTTAGTTTAAGGCTAGGATATTCTAGTTGTTGAGGAAGATACTCAGAATAGGAATATGTGGGTTGATATTTAGGACTAAGTAATCCATTTTCCCTTGGGGATACATTTGATCATTAATTATCACTAATTCAAATTAGGCCCTATCTAATGAAGTTATAGATGGGATAGATCTCTTTAAAAATATAGAGGTCATGGGATCTACTGCATCATTGTAGATTTCTAGAGCTAAAACATCATCAAGTTTATAGGGTTCTATGGTCTTGCTATTTATTTTCTAAAATCTATCATTAAATGACCTAATAGGTTCACTTACATCCCTTTTAATGGTGGTGAATTGGTGATAAATAACACAAGGATTAATGATCTTACCAAATTGTTCTATACAAACATTAGTGAAACCATCCCAACTAGTGATATAATTATTTGGAAAATTCAAAAACTATTTGTAGGTTGCATCTTTAAAATTAAATGGGAACAACCTACATGTTATATCCTCATGCACAACATTTAGCAACCTCTAGGCATCTTTAAAGGATTTTATGTGCTCTTCAATAATCACTATTCATGTTGGACTAAATATAGGTAAATACTTTTTAGGGTTTCATGGGAGATCATGTACCACACCTAGCACATTAATTAAATATTCTCTTAACCAAGCCATACCTAAATGGAGGTTGAAGGCAAAGGTACCTTAAAGACGTGAAGTTAGAAGAGATTTGGAGCTCCTACGTTGACCATTGTCATGCCTAGCTTTTATGTGAATCTCAAGCTCAAGCAAAGGCTCTACTGATCTTTGATTATGATCTTGTTCTAATCTTGGGCAATTATAACTTGAAGTTTTAAGATACTATTTTCAATATGATGTATCAAGTTAACCTTTATAAAGAATAAGATTTAAACATTTACATTAAGTTTATTTTGCAAAGATTGTATGAAGAACTATAAATGACATTGATCTTTGCCTAAGATAGCTTAAATATATGTTTAATTATGTAAATATGGTCTAAATTTATAATTATAATCTCAAATAAACTTATATATATGAAATATATGCCAAGATTTGATCAAAACAAGTCGTTCTAACCACAAATACTATGGATTTTCAAAGCTTACACTCAATTTATTGAAAATAAGTATCAAATCTCAAAGAACTTTGATCTTTGTCTAAATGAAGCACAAACATATGCCAAAAACTACAAAGATCAATGATATTTATACTTATAAGTAAATAATTACTCAAAACACAAAGATATCATCAATCTAAGATCAAAACAAACTAAGATAAGTAAAGATACAACTAATTTATAGAGATGCCATACTTTTAGCACTAGCGAGGACATGTTGATGCATTTATGTATACCATATATGTCCTTAGTGTTAAAGAAAACTTTTCATTTTAGAATTCTAGGAATTTAGAGCATGAGTATCAGGTTGTGACAACTTGATGATACCCATGGTGAAATAGTGACAAAGCAATGTTTAGTTATTCCCAAAAATTTATGTCAATTGATGGTTGAGAGCCATCATGATCCAATCTATAAATTTTAAGTATCTTTGTTAATACTAATTCTATTATGATCAAAACTTAGGCTACGAACTAATCTAGATGGATATTTATAATGAAGCTTAAACTAAAGTGATTTGATTAAAAAGCAAATGAGGAAAGTAAGGTAGAAAGAAAATGAGTGATTGCCTATCTTAGTCTCAAACATTATGATAAAGCATCAATTGAAACTGAGTATGCATTTAAACTAATATATAATGAAAAATATCCTAAGATCAAATGTCATTATATATGAGGCAAACTTTGAAGGATGATGTAATGATTCAAAAGTAAGAACAAGGTTTACTTTAAAGATTTATTACAATAATCAAATAACATTTACACATCTAAATATAGAGAAAAATGAAGTGAATTAAATCTAAGATCTTTCAACTAATGTAGCATATGAACAAATTAGAAACCCAGTGATTAGAGATGCAACCCAGAATTCAAATAAACCATTCAAATTTAAGACATAAAACTAGCAATTGAGAGAAAAGTTATTTTAATAATTGACACATCAAATATGGACAATCTTTGAAGAATTCCTTGATAATATTAATTGCTCCAACAACATAAAATTTTCTCAAAATTCTCCCCCTTTACAAATGGTAATACATGTCTTTTATAGAAATATTAGGTAATATATTGGTCAGATACAACATACAACTGTACAAAAGATAAGGACAATTCTTCTTCTTTAGAAAGCTCTAAAATACATTTATTTCTCAAAACTAGACTGACTTAGAGGTAAATATACTAACAAACTACCATATGCCTTACAAGATAATATTCCCTATTTGAAATATCACAATGCTTTTTACAAAAAGGAATATTAATCAACTTGGTGGGCCCATGTTTGAGGGACTCCCTTGTTGCTCTTGTAGAATCTCCATTTATTTTTTATGTTGATCTTTGATGAGTCTAAATCTATATCTAGATTTAGGAGGTATAATTCTTCTTGATCAACTAAGTCTTCAAGGTCTCTATCATCTCTGGCCATAGCCTCTTTTATGATCCTAGCTTCTATAATCTTCTCCTTGGTTGTGAACATCATACCCAAAATCTTACCATTGTCTATGTCTGATTTACCCTTGATTTTTCCCTTAACCTCTTGCATTACCAAGGTAACTCTATGTTTGTACTCTGCATCATCAATTATTTCCAATTTTGTAGTCTGTGCAAGATTGGCTAGCAGTAATCAACTTCTTATCATCAACTAGAAGTCTATCCAAATTCTTTATCCACACACTTAGGCTCTAGACTTTATCCACTACTATTCCCAATATGTCATTCAAGTGGGCCAAGCTAATCATTTTAAACTTAGGGATTCTATCCCTGATCAAAATACTAATGAGATCCCTTATTTTGGTTTTTGCCCCTTGCCACTATGTTATTAGTTATCTAGCCACCTCACCTTGTTATCTTAAGGCATCTTGCCTTAGTTTTATTGATTTTAAAGAATCAAACATATCAAAGAATGATGCTTCAAACATATTTATGATGGCATCAGGCACTGATAAAATGGCCTATGTCTCTAAGTTCTCCTTTTCCCTTTCAAAATTTAGAATCATTTGCTTCATTCCTCTGATCCCAACTTTGGCCTAGGCTAAATGGGCCTCTAGAAGGCTCTCCACATCTTCCTCAAGGATGAAAAACTCATCAAGTGGTTGTCCTTCAACTACGGTTAGACCTATAAAAGGCTCAACCTTCTAGAAAGTGAACTCCTTAATTCCAACCATGGTGTTCCTTATAGTTACTCTTTGCAATCTAGATGTCTCTCGATTAAAATATATTGTATCAACTAGATTTATGTATGTTAGAGGCTTTATGACCTCAAATTTAGTGTTATTAGAAACTCCTAGAGCATTGATTATAGCCCTATAATGGCCAAAAAATTTCTTTCTTCCTATTCCCTCATTAAATCTCTAATCCATGGCTTGATTTCTTCATAAACATCCACTTTAATAGATTAGGTCAAGGCCTAAGAGTGTGAGTGGGAAGGGATATTTTGTAGCTTTCCATACACAAACTAATTAGGGATGATTGATCCATTAATGGGTAACTATTCACTGAATAGGTTGATCTCACTAGTAGGATGAGGGAAAATCAACCTTGACTTCTTCCTTGGTCCAATAGGGACCAATTCCAACTCTACCTTCCTCTTTTCTAGCTATGCCACATGGACTGTATCAAGGGATATTTCCTTCCCTTTATCTTTTTCATCTTTCTTTTTTTGAAATTTAGCTCCTTCAACCTCTATTTCTTATTCCTTAAAGGCATGTGCCTCAACAAGATCCTTGAGGGCACCTTCAACTATTTCATCTATCTCTAAGGCAATCATGTCTAAGTAATCCACTAGAGATACTACCCTTTGGGATATGGCTAAAGATGAGGGCCCTTCCCTAGTTCTCTCTTCCAAATTTTCCTTACCATTTCCTTATATAATTTGCCTTTGGGGTTGTGGCTTCTCCACTTGAGGATGTTCCTGGGGTGGTTTGAAAGGGCCAAGAAACAAATGGTATTGCAGGGGATGCATCTGCCATATGTCCCCTATTGGTTTGTTGTCATTGGTTAGTCTATGCATAAGCTTGAGGTTGGTTCCCTTAAACCTAGCCAATATTTCCTCAAAGTTACTAGACTTTATATACAAGGTATCATGAGGGCCCTACTCATACTCATAGATGGGTTTGGGTAGTTACTTATTCTTCAAATGTGGTCCCATGACCTTCTTAGGATCTTATTATCTAAGATCATCCATTTGGAATGTGAAAGAGTCCCTATGTTTAGACATAGTGTCCACCTAATTCCAATCTTATAAAAGTATTCTTCTTTTGGTCAAAGGAAAGGGATGTAGAAGACCTTTCCTTTTTCCCTTGTAAACTCCATCAATACCATGAAGGAGTTGGGATGCAATTTCCTATTTTACTAGCTTAGGAGGGATGTATATTAGTGCCCTATATGGTTGGGTTAGAATTCCCTCAATTCTAATAATCATGTAATCTAGATAAAACCAAATATCACCCATCAGTTCCACATATCTCTTTATCAAATTGGGAATCTTAGGCATAAGAATCCTTTTGATGGCCTTTACCAATGTAGGATAGACATAGTCACATATGACTTACATATAGTGCCTATATTTGAAGATGTGTAATTTTGAGTAGTGGTAGGAGATGGTGGTTTTACCTTTAGGAGACCAATTATTGATGTTTAGGATTTTGGTGGAAGCCAGTAGAGCATCTAAAAAGTAAGACATCATGTAAAACTGCTTGCTTATCTTCCTTTTGATTGTAATGAATTGTTTCCCCAGGAAGACACTGATCATATCTCTAATTAGAGGAACAAGCTCTTTCTCAACCATAAAATAAACATATGACACCCAAGTTTTGTTAACATAAGTGGTAACAAGGGATATAAATACTCTATTTAATAAGGTCATGATAACCCTAATTTCTTCCCTAAACTATAAAATGGGGATCTTTCCCTCAAAATCCCAAAATACATGGTTTCCTATAGCAACCATGGTTTGAGGATGGTGTCTAGGTCATACTAAGTGGTCCATCCTTTGATTGTGGGTAGGTCCAAGTGGGGTTTTTGGAGATTGTATTATGATTCAAAGGATAATTGGGTAATGTAAGAAACTTTATAGAGCTACCTTCATTGATAATCCAATCACCATCAATGCTACAATCAATGAAAATTAGAGTAAGGACATCAATATAGTGAAGTACCTTTGACTTGGAAGTTGCATGGTGGAGGTCAACCATTTGAATTACAACTATATCATAGTAATTTTTGCTTACTATTGTATCCTTTTCTCCTCCTTGGTGATGGGTTTCATCTCCTATATGGTGAAGAAGAGTTTGGATCAATTCTTATTTCCATTATTTAGGGCTACGACATCCAGCTCCATATCCTTGAAAACCTTTCCTTCATTATTTATAGATAGGTACAAATCTATCTCATCTCTTAATTTTTGTCTTTAAGTGGCCATGGATTATATGCCTAAAAATTATTCACAATTAGATTTCAAATGGTCTCTAGTTATCTCTCTCATGCTCAAAAACACAATTAATCTTCTTCTAAATTCACTCGTAACCAATACAAGTTTACTTTGGGTCCTTTTATGTAAGTGTAGGGCTTTAAAGCTTTAATGGTGGTAGCTCATTTGGACTTTCGTTCATACATTCTTTACATTTTATTTGGACCTTTGCCTTTATACCTTTTCATTTGAGGCACACAAGATCTCCTCGTTTGTGATTTTTTGCTTGCATAGTGTTTATGTGGCATCAATCTAGAACATTTCATGGCATTTTTCATAAATGCCTTTTGAGCACTAGCCATTAGAATTTAAAAATGCCTCATTTTATTCACTCTATTGGATTAAGATCCTATGAGTGATTGTAAACCATTTATTATGATTTGGGACCTTATTTTTTATTGGCTCTTGGTTACCAATGCCCTATGGTTATGCCACTTGGCACCTTTATGGGGCTTTTGAGTTCCTTTGAAAAGTCTTTCATTTTTCCTTGAAATTATATCAAGGATTGAGATGAAGCATGAACTATTTATCCTCTATTATTTATGATTCAAATGTGTTTTCATCATGTGTCAAGCCTACAGGCTCTCGGGGCTCCATTAAAAAGTCTTTTGCATCCTCGCACCATTGGATCATCCTCCTGCAATGAAGTGTGAGTTGTAGATCTACAAATATGCATGAGATTTAAGTTAGAATATTATTAAGGTAAGGAATTAGTTTTAAAAATCTTATACTAAGATTTATTTTGTGTTTATTAAACATGAAATAAACTTTAGGCTAAATTGTTTATGCCTATGTTTTTCTAGATTCATATAAATAAGACCATGACTAGTTTTTTTTGGCAAAAGTTTATGCTATGTCTAATAAAGACAATGTATACTTTGGGATAACATATTTATGTTATATCTATAAAAAAATGCTCAAAAGGGGTCAAAGTGATATAATGATCAAGTTTCAAATAAAGTTATATTATATTAATAAACATAGTAAAACCTTTGGTTAAAAGCATCTAAGCTAAGTTTCATGTCACAAAAACCCTTTTAAAATAAGACTTAGTATAATTCTCTAGTCTAAGGTTCACAACATTTAAACAAAATTCAATAGACTTAAACTAAGTTTACTTTTCATAAATTTAGACCATAAGACCATTTCAATATTTGTAGATTGAATATTTCCTATGTGTGAGCATCTTTTGAGTGCCTATGATCATCTGCAAAGCTATTCATAAGATTTTTAGAAACATTTTAGAGTGCATCTTGGTCTTGAGCAAAATAGTTCATTAGCTTAAATTTGATGATATTCCAGATGAAAATACATCTTCATGAATATCAAATGATGGTCGTACAAACATTAATTTTAAGATAGTGAAGCTTTTAATTTGATGAGTTTAAATTTGGTAGTCACATGGAAATCAAATACATCCTCATAGACATCAAATTATGGCCATACAAATGTCAAATTTAAGCACATAAAATTCCTATGACCTAATGCGAGTGCCACTTGGTGACTCTACGGGCCTTCTGAGGATCTCAGACTCAATTTACTCTATCAGATTAAGAATCTTTACGAAGAAAGAGTTATAGAATCATGATCAAGGAGCTTGCCCATGATTGGTTACTTCTATCAGGTGGGTCCTTTTAATTTTAATCTTTGAACATGGGAATGTTACATGAAAACTCCATGTAAATCTTGGGATTTTGAATTTTTAATGATGTCTTCACTCTGTCTGATCTTCGGTCCATGATAAAGTGAGAACCATTGATCATGATCTAGGTGATCAAATGTGGTTGGTCCCATAGATTAAGTGTTGGATTCTATTGTGATTCTCTCATGTTGTTTGATAAAAAGGCCATGAGGAAGCACAAACCATTAGATTTTATGAATTGCATGCCTTTTAAGCTATGACTCGGGTCTTCCTCACTCTATTGGATCGAGCTCCATGATGAAGCATGGGTTGTTGGATCTACAAAGGTGCAAGGAAATTAAGTTATAACATATGGTAAAGTAAAGACTTAGGCTAAAGTGTTAAGGCTAAGGTCTCATTCATATTAATAAATATGGTAGGGCCTTAGGATTAAAACTTTAGGCTAAGAGGCTAACAAAGGGATAAAGCTAACATAAAATTAGACTCAAGATATAAAAACTTAGGCTAAAAAATTAAGACTAAGGTCTTGTCTGTATTAATAAATATGAATGGGTCCTTAGAGTTAAGGTTTTAGGCTAAATTTATAATCAAATTAGGTCATGCTAAAATAAAAGGGGACCCTCCCAGACATAAATTTAGACCATGGTTAGAAATTTAAAAGAAAGGAAAAAAAGGTTAAAAAATAAAAGGGGACCAACCATAATTTTTAAGCTAAAGTTTGGTCATGTTAAAAAACATGGCCAAGCCTTAACATAAAAATTAGGCTTAAGTCCAAAACATTTTAAATTTTTCCCACCAAATTTGAATTTAAACCTAGGTTTTATGCCAGGGTTTTAGAACAAAGATCCATCATCAAGTACTCCATGAAAGTTGTATCTTAAATACATGAATACCAATCATTAGCAATGTTAGGTAAGTTTAAAATAAAACTCAATATCAAATTTTGACAGAGTGGATGATCTTTAAATTTTAAATAATATCCAAATAGGCCATTCTTACAGGGTTAAGTTTTAAAAACATCTCAAGGGTTCCAATTTTTAAAAATGAGGGTATGTTGACCTCAACACATATGATCAACATAAGTAATATGATTAATAACATTATCAATTTGACATTCATCTAAAGTTTATAATTTATCTAATTGTACCTTCCTTTATTCTTCATAATCAAGGAAACCCTAGAGGGAAACATAAAGCTTCAGATATCTACATTTCAGGGTAGTATAGCCTCATATCCAAACATGAGTGATTATGGATTTTCCCTTATAGGTGTCTTGAAACTTTTGAATAGAGTTATAAGTGCCACTCTCATTTATAATCTTTGGTATATTTAACCGAAATTGACTTCAAGGTTTTACTAGCAGCTTTAGCTCAACTATTAGTCACAAGAAGGCTGAGTAGTGCAATATATAAATTTTTTTCATAGCTCACAAATTTTTGGGTTTCCAAAAGGGGATCTATATTAAATAATGATGACCTCTGGCAACCCCAATTCATAAATCATTTGATTTAGGATAAATTTTGTGATGATTAAACTCATGATAATTGTTAACATTATAGCTTCCACCCACTTAGTAAAGTATTCCATGGATGTGATAATTAAATGATGACCTACTATATCTAAGCCCCACATGGAGAAGGTCCATGGTCTCACTATGGGATGAAATGCCATAGTGGGAATATATATCTTGTGTCAAAAATGCTGACATTTATTACATTTGCACACATACTCAATGGATTCATGATCTAAGGTAGGATAGAAATATTCCATATTATGGATTTTATGAGTAATCATGTGGCCATTGAAGTGTCCACCATAAATTCCACTACGAAAATCTTTTTTTGAATCCTCTTGGATAACACATTTAAGTAGTATACCATTGAAGTCCTTATGATAGAGGAATGTGTCTAAAATAACATAATTTAATGTGATTATATAAAGGCACCATTTCTAATTTGAGTTATAATCTTTGGGTTAAGTGTGTTTTATTAGGTAATTGATTATATATGTACTAAAGAGAAGAGCTAATAGTAGGTTTTCTATGTATTAGGTTAATTCATCAAGAAAGTCAGTGTTGACAAGGTCATTTAATTCCAACTGAGAATCAACCAACCATTAAAAAATGATATGTCTCTTAATATACTTTTGGTTGAGATAAGTTAAATAGAACTCACTATAGAGCATGATGAAATACCTAACCTTCCTAGAGAGAGCTAGTTGGGTTATAAAATTACGTAGGGCCTAATATCTCACAATAACTCTTATTTCTTGGTAGAGAATATAATTCCACAACTCACAAACATTATAATAATGAACCTTTTATTTAGTTTTACCTTTTTGAGGAAAGGAAGATTTACCTGATGAAATGAATTATCATCAAGTTGCCTTTTGATGGTCACCAACTCATTTCTAAGACTATGAATGGCTTTTATAAAATTTGTATTAATAAAATTTAAGCCTGTTTTAGTTCTATCATTGAAATTGACAGGTTTTAATTTATTTTCATAATCAATACAAAAATTATAGTTTCATCACAATACATAATATCTTTATCTTCTAAACCCATTTTATATTTTAAAGGTAAAGCATTACAAAAATATAGTCTAGATAATATTTTCTAAGGTATAAAATCACATGGGATATTTTGTCATAGTCTAGTGAATCTACAAATAAATTTATAAATGGTTTCTCTTAGATCTATAAATATATTTACTAATTCATTAATCAAATCCAAATCTTGTTTAGGTTTAAAAAAATAAAGATTTAACCATTCTTCAATATCATTTCAAGTATAAATAACAATAGAGAGAAGATTAATAAAATCTTGATAATCTTTTCCTTTGATGTTTGATAGAAAACTCTAAGAGACACTTTTTCATTTATAATACCTAGATTGGTACAAATTAATCTAAAATAATCCAAATGATCCTTCCATGATTCACCAAAAATTATAGATAACCTAGGAATATTAATACCTTTTAGTGAAAGAAGCTTACTTAGACAAGCAGTAATATTAATATGATTACTGTGAATCTAAGGATTCGTTAAAGGTTGAGTTACTTCACCATCATAATATAGTTTATTATTGGTTGTTTCAACTTAATTTCTATTATTTTAGAGGCATGTAATCAGATCTTGAGATCTCTATTGTATCTACTAAATTTGTGGTGGTTGTTATTCCATTAAAAAAATTAGTCAATTCAACTACTTGATCATATTGGTTAACTATAAAGTTGTATTAAGGTCATGAGTAAAAATACTATCCTAAATATAAAATGAAATGAAAATAAAATAAAATCTAGGTTGAGTATTAATAATCAAAATTTTCTCTCTCTTTCCTAATTGTTGGTTAATTTACTCATTGATTTCTACATCCTCTTTTTCCTCATTTATAACTTCAAATATGCGAGGCAAATCATAAGGTATGTTATACCATGTAAAATGAGTTAGATTAAAATCAATGTGAACTTGATAATTATCAATTTTAATTAAAGTTTTTATAATTAGAAGATAACCCCCAATGGTCATGTACAAATAATGAAAAATAGAAAAAGAAAGATAAGTTTTGAAAAAAATTGTTCCCAACAGAGTTACCAAATTTTTTGGTGATCAAAATTGTCATGAAAATGAATCAAACCTTTCATCTATCATTAGGTTAAAATTGAATCATACTAGTCTAATAGTAGGGATCTAAAAGGTCACGAATGATCTTATAGATGTGCAAGGGTTTTTTAAATATTTTGAGAAATAATAAGTCAGTCAAATAATGATCAATACTCCAGTATAATTTAACAACCAAATATCACTTAAATCACATGAAAATAATCTTACTATTATTATATAATCTAACCTAAATGATAAAGAATGTCTATGAAAGAGATAACCTCTTAAAGGAAATATCTCTGATCCTTCATATTTCTATTTTATCAAATTGTCTACGATATTTTGATATCTTCATTAAGCTCAAAATTATTCCAAATAAAATAAACAAAATGAACCAAAAGATAAATAAAATAACTAAAAATAGGAACCAAATAATGAGATAGAAATAAAAACTAACATTACAAATTGAATAACAACCTATCAAAATAAGAAAGAAACTATTCTAAAGTACTAATAAACTATCATGAAATAAACTATAAACAAGAAACAAATAATTATAAATACTTTAATATAACTAATAATAAAACCTAAGTTTAAACTAGAAAGTTAATGTAAAAACTTACAAAATATAAAGGCTAATCTAAACACACAATGAATCCAATTAAGAAAAATAAAATTACTTAGTAATTGAATCAAAAATAGTTAATCTAACAAGAAGAGAACACCTAATGCTATAGATTAACCAATTTGAAATAAATAAATGATTGATAATTAAATCTAAGACATGATCAGAAATAAACTAAAGGTAAACAATGTTGAAATGAAATGTAAAACTAAATGAAAAGTAATTAAAATAATAAAAAATTGACACTTTATTAAGATGAAAATCAAATATAAGTCAAAATAGACTAATTAAATCTAAAGAGATAACAAGATGAAGTAAGAAAATTAAACCTAAATAGAAAAAAAAACTAATCTAAATAAGGACTAATGAGAAAATGAAATCAGCTTGTGAGTCTTAAAAAAGAGTCATCTTAGCAAAAAATAGAATAGATTTTATTGAGAAACTAACTTCAGTACAAAATATCTTTGAAATGACAACTATTACATTTTGAAAAGATCAATAAAATTTTGCATATGGTGATGCAATAATTATTATTTAGGTTATGTACTTTTGATTCTACATATATGAATGCATATCTAAAATTATCATAAGACATTAGACTTAATAAACTTAAAATAATCAATGTATAAACTAAACAAGAAACCTATATAGACTTGTACTGAGTAAGTGTATTATATAACCATCAAAAGATATATTATTGGTCTATCTGTAAAAGTTGTATTATCTTAGAGATGTTACACATAAAAGAGAATGATGAATAACTTTGAAGTAACTCAGAGTCTTCAAAATATTGATGTAAGGTTTCTCCTCTTGTGATGTAACTTTGATCTCTTTTTAAACAATATTCTCAAGAGATGGTTATGAAAATAAGCTATAAATAACTTTAGTTCATTATTTTTTAACTTTAATTGACTTTAGGAAAGTCAATTAGCTAATTTTGAATTCAAATCTAAGACTTTAGTAAAGTCTTAAGATCAAAATTAAATAATAATAGACCAAATACAACTCCAAATGGGTGGGGTCTCTTTAATCATTGCAATCATTAAAAATAAACATTCAAAAATACCAAACATCATAGTAACTATAGTAATTTTTTAAAAATACTATAAATGTTAATTCCATTTGCATTTAACTATATAATTTAGTAAAATATAATCAAAATAAACTATATTGCATAAATTACCAACTTACTATCATGTGTTCATAAAAACCAAAATACAAATTATCCACATACTCGAAAATATAAAGTATTATAAATAGTGAGTTAAAGTATCAAGTTTTAACCAAAAGATATCTTAAGCAACAACCAACCCATCATCAATATCTAATAGTACTTAAATCAAATTACAACTTTATCTATCACCTATTTAGTATATTCCATTATAGTTGTAGGGAACTCAACCAATTTTGTGCCCAACTCACTATCATCATCATCATCTATTTCTAGATTTATCTTTTTAACCATCCAGATAATCAAAGGTCAATATGAAGTTGACAGATTGATTACATGCATTTTACCACTACAAGAAGAAGACATGTCTTGTTCACATGAATAATGTGAAAATTGATCAAGACTTAATTTATAACACCCTATAGATCTAATTATTGGTTCAGGTGATGGAACTTTGGTATTAAATGGCATAAGAGATGTGGATGAAGTTTTACAATCATTTAGAGTTTATTTTTAAGAGTGGGTGCTATATGCTTAGGATAATTATGGAGCTCAAACTATATAGTAGCATGCATAAACTGAGAAGAATCAATTGAATTTCCTCATCTACAATGATTATCTCTTCAAGGAAGATTTATTCAACTTCTATTTTTATGGAAATAAGTATAATTTGATGGAAAATAATTCAATAACTTTCAAAATGCAAGGTCAGAGCATTAAAATGAATGGACATGTGAGTACCATGATTAAAATGTCTAGTAAAAGTTCTATCACCCATATGACCACATAAAAATTACCCTTTGAGCATGCCTTTTTGGATCAGTATCTTCTCCCCACTATTCATTATTATACCCCTAATTATTCTCATTTGAATGATGTGAATCTAGAGGAGTCTAACCAGACATATTATGTTAAAATGTAGGACATTAAATGAAAATCAAAACTTTGTTTGTACCTCTAATCTTGATTTATCAATGTAGAATGACTTCAATAAAATCTATCAATATTGGAAATAAACTATCACCCTCAAATCCAATAGACAAATGAAAGAAGATCATGTAAACTATTTTTTTAATCAAAAATAGCAAAAGAAGTGATTTCAATTTCATTGCAACCCTGCTAGTGGTATAAACAATATTAAAACATAAAACACATCTTTCCAAATGAATGTTTTGTGAATAAACAAAAATGACTTATTTAAACTAGAATAAAATGTAAAAGAACTAAAATAGATACCATATTGACATTCAATTTTAATGGAAAAATTTTAAACAAATACAAAAGAGATAACATTCGTAACTCATGAGATTTTAAATACTCTCAAAACTTGAATAATGGCAACTCTTTACTCATACAAGCCTTATTATTTTCATTTTAGTAAATAAATAAATCAAACATTTGCATACAAATCCTTTCAAAACATCAACACCAAGAAAACTATTTTGAATAATATATTTCAATATTATCCTCTTATACACATGTAGACTTCAAAATGAAGAAGCTATATCAGTTGGAAACATTTAAACTGTAAACCATTATGATGACTAAAAATGAATATTTTGTTTGTATATATTTTTTGAAAATCTTCATCCAATCACAACCCATAATATAATATAAATAATTTGATTAAATTTTATGGTAACTTGAAACCAAATATTGGTAAACAAATGCATGTAACCTATCACATTATCTTCTCATAATTCCATGCAAGTTATATAAAATAAAAATTTCAACTTTCTTTTGAATTATTAACCCAGAATTGTAAATTTTCATGAAACAAAAAACATGATAATTTTTTCGTGCCTCTATTTGTAAAAAAGCAAATTCACAAATCTCCTCTAAATCTCAATCCTTTTCTTCCATTCACTAGTAGAGCTTCACTTCCACTTGAAATCTTGTGAAATGACTAATCAATGTAAATAACCACCCTTTTGTATGAACCAGGAGAGAATTAATAACTCTCATATATGTGTTAGATTTCCATTCAATATTAACTCTATCATTGACTAGTTTAGTGGTTTGGCCAAATTTATAATATCACTACCAAGCATACCAATTACTAACATTATTTTAAAATATCTCACTAATACATTAAAACCAAGGTAAGTACGCTAATATTCAATGTAATAAAATCTCCAAGATTTGGCCATGAAATTATTAACTTCACCTTACTTGAAGTCTCCATAGTGGCACCATCATAATACTCAGGTTGAATTCAAACTTGACATCAAATCATGATCCAATTTCAATTCAAACATATCAACATATACCATAAACCCTCCACTTAATAACCTTATCAATTTAAGTCATGTTAACAATATGACATTGCGACTTAATCCTTTAGATTTTGCATTTAGTTATAGGTACTCACATAAAACTTAGGAAATCAATAAAGTTTAGTATATGCGTTAGGTTTAAGTGAAACATATAACACTTATAACCTTGGTTTAGAGAATAAAGTTTATTCCACATGTGAAATTAAAATGATATTAAGATATCATAACAACCTTATCAATCATGCTTAATAACCCTTCATGGGTTTGAAGACTAAACTAGTGAAAATTTTACACAAGAGATTTTTCAAATGTACATCTTAACAACATTTGACTAATCAATCAATTCATGTAAAATAGATAAGATAATGTGATTTATTCATATGTATCAATCAAAATTGATATGTCTGCATCATTTATAACTAAAAATAGATAAATGAAATCTCACAACTACCATTGTTTAGACTAAGTCATCTCATAAAACATTTAGCAATCTGCATATCTGATCCACTTGTTAACATTCAATAAATAATTTCATTAAATACAATAGTCATTAATGATAATTTACATAATAATGCATATTTTAAATGAAATCAAATGACTTACACCCCCATAATTAGTTTTAGATTTCATGACCTTGAGTCATCAGTATGAAAGAATGTATAAGAACATTCATTTTTTAGAAAAAGAGAGGGGTGATGAAAATAGGCATAACACTAATGACCTTGATAGCCAGATTTAGCAATGAAATTTGGTAGTAATATTAATTGCCTATTAAAATATAAATCATCTAAGAGTACAATACAAGTTTAATAATTTCTCAATAAACTACATGTGAATGCCTTTAATGTTGATAAATTATTAAGGGATGAAGTGTTTAGTTATAATGGCACGAAGAATGGGATAGATTAAATAAGGAAATTCAAGATGGATAATCAATTAAGTGTAAAATCCTCAAGAATAAATTCTAAAAGTTAGTAATGCTTTTAACTCATTTATAACTTAGCTCAATTTTATTTATAAAATAAAATTATGAGTTTATCATGTAAAATATCCTAGCATAATTGAAAAACTCATTGATATGATAGATTCCACTATACTCTTCCCTTGAAATAATGAATGCTTCAGCCTATGTGACTAATGTTGATATTTTTTTTAAAATAATAGTAAACAACAAAAAAATTAAAATTAAAATAAAACAAACCAAAATAAAATAAGAAAAAGAAACAAAAAAGAGTTAATGATTAAATATCTTCAAATGATGTCCATTGAGTGAACAATGTAACCAATTTCCATTAAGATCTTATAAATGAAAAACATTCTTACCAAGAATAGTATCAATTATATAAGTACCATGCCAAATATAATCATACTTATGATGCTTACTTGGGTTCTTATGTTCTTTATCCCAATAAAAGACAAGATCACCTACTTTAAAATTTTTACTATATACTTTTTTTATCAAAAAACTTTTTTAACTTTTATTTAGACTTTCTAAATTTTACAAAACATTACATTTAGTTTCATATAAGGCTATCAAATCATTAAGTTTTTGTTCAATCAAATTAGTATCATCTGATAAGTATTATAAAGCAATACAAGAAAAATAAATTTGAAGTTTGATAGGTAATGTAGCTTCAAATGTATAAACTTACATAAATGGAGAATAACCAGTAGCTATTTCAACAATGGTATGATCAAATCATAATGCTTAAAATATCTTAAGATTTCAATTCCTTTTATTCTCACAAACTAATTTTTTCATAATAGAAATCAATTTTTTATTTTTATATTTGGCTTGCCCATTTCCTTGAGGGTAATACTTTGAAGATTGACTTGGAATAATAGAATAACATCCTAAAAATTCTAAATATTAATTTAAAATAAATGTAAGACTAGTATATGAAATAATTTCATATGGAACACTAAATCTAGATATAATTTGATTTTCAAAGAATGAAATGACTTCAGTTGTGACAAAACTTTTAAGTGCTTTAACCTCAAGCCACTTTGCAAAATAATCCATAATAGTTAGAATATACCGATGACTAGTAGAAAAAAGTAAATGTATATCAAAAAGAAAATTAATTCTCCATTTTATAAATGTTTTTTTAATAATTATAAGATTTAAAAGTATTGCTCGTAATCTATCTCTATCATAAAATAATAGACTAGGCATGTATGCATGAAAGAACTTATAAGCATCTTGAAATAACATAGGTCAATAATAGCCAATGTATAAAATTTTATAAGTAGTGGTTTTTTATGTATAATGACCACCACAAATTACTTCATGACATCCTCTAAAAACCTTATAAGTTTGATCATGGGTTAAACATCCTAATAAAACACTATATTTGTTTCTATAGAACAAAACATTTTGTAATAAACAAAATTTTAAAGCTTAGGAAAATCAAACATCCTATTTATTTTTTGTATAAATTATTAAGACAAGCTTGATTTTGAAATTAATAAATCAAGTCATGATACCAATCATCTTTAGCAAACAAACAATCCCAATCTTTTATTTCATATCCAAATTTAAAAAATTTAGATAAATCAACAATTTTCATGGACTAAAAATGATGTTTAGCATTTAAATAATCATCAATAGATAAGGCTAAAAACATTATACTAGAAAAAGCATTTTTAGTAAATATTTTGCCAAAAAAAAAATTATGGTTCTATATGTTTTGAATTCAAGATCAAACTCTTGAATTCTCAATATCCATTTTACTAACCTTCTCTAAATAGTTAGTTGTTTCAAAAGGTATGAAATAAAAGGTGCATTAAATCTTAAAATAACCTTATTTTCCATCAATAAATAATGAAATTTGATCAATGAAAAAATTAAAGCTAAAAAAAACTTTTTCAATAAGAGGATACTTAGTATTTATGTTTTTTAAAACTTGGCTCATATTAAAAATAGGTTTCTCGTCACTATTTTGGTCACTCTGAGTGATCATAACACCTATGGATTTATTAGTTTAATTTACATAAATAATAAAGGGTTTAGTCAAATAAGGTTTAGTAATAATGGGTGCACTTACAATGGCATTTTTTACATTATTAAAATCAAAATTTGCACCTAATCTCATGCATATGATTGATTTTTCTTCAATAAATTTGTAATGGATTAGATTTATCAACAAAATTTGATATAAATTTATGAATAAAATTAATTTTTCTAAAGAAATATATAAAACTAGATTGGTCTTTAGGTGGTGGCATCTCTTTAATTGATTTAATACATTAATGATCAATCAAAATACCATCTTTAGAATTTATATATCCTAATAACTTGCCTTCAATAGCACCAAACATAATTTTTTTAGGATTAAGTTAATACCATACTTTATACATCTTGTGAAAATCTCATGAAGATGATCTAATTTCTTCTTTATCTTTTTGAAATAGATTGTAAGAATGTCTAAGTAAACTTGAATGACTATATCAATTAAATCATCAAAATCTACATGCATAGCTCTTTGAAAATTGGCACTTGCATTCATGAGACCAAAAGACATTATTTTAAAAGTAAAAGTCACTCTTCAAGTAGTAAAATTTGTCTTATGCCTATCATTTGGATTGACAAATATTTGATTATAACCAAGAAATCCATCAAATAAAGACATCATTTTAGATCCTACAACTTGTTGTAAAATTTTATCAATATTGAGAAGATGAAAATTATCTTTTAACCTATCCTTATTTAAATATATAAAGTATAAACTTTATCTAATATCAACATTATTTTTATATATGGATACTAGGTTAGTTTCCCAATCATAATATTACAAATATTGTCTCAAAATCTTTTCTGATGGTGTCTTCCATGAAAGGGATTATTGTCCTTATTTTCTACCTAAAAAATTTAATACCAAGTTTTATAGGAATATCATGCTTAATAATATTAGTATCATAACCCTTTAGGTATTTATATGATTAGACAAAAATATAAATAAATTCTTATAAAGTTTAATGAATCTATCCTTTTTATCAGCATACTTTGTATTCCCAAATAAACAAATTTAAGGTCTTTTTTAGATCCAAGGTTGATACGACTAGTTTCTCTAATTATTCTCCTAGAAGGTTATTCAGTCCATGAAATCTTATAATGATCATTTAGACTAAACATCAATTCAAAGCTCACCAAATCAGGAGATAATTTATTAGTACTTAGTTGTAAGTAATCTCCACAGTTCAACACATAATCATCATACTCAAAATAATTTTCTTTAAGAAAATAATCAATATGTTCATCACAACTAAAAACATGTCAATTTACATTTAAATTAGGAACTTTAGGTCTAAAATTTTATAAAAATGAGAAGTCAATATTAGACTCAATTTCACTTAGAATAGGGTTAGAAGTAACAACAACAAGCTTATTAGCTCAAACATTAAATTCTCTAAGTATATGAGTGATATTAAAGGATTCAAAATTTTCAAGTACAACCCAAAACTTTTGACTGTATTGATGAAGTTCGTTTTGATTCATTTTGTAAACTTTCTTAACTTGTCTAACAATCAACTCAAAATCATCAAAGACCTCTAACTATTTAACATTCAATTCAATGGCCTTTTATATAACTAAGCATAAAGGTTCAAATTCAACTATATTATTAGTATTATCAAAATATAATTTGTAAGCATAATAAAAAAACCTCTCAAAGGAGAATTAAGACAAATTCTAGCACCATTACTACTTTGTGAACAAGCACCATCAAAATACAATGACCATAAACTATCTTTTGAAAAATTAGTTTCCTATTATTCTTTAGGTTCATTTAAGGTCAACAAATCATAATTAATTATCCTTGTTTCCACATAAACAATAATAAGAGTTAAAGAATCAGTAGAATTGTTAAACCAACATTCTCTTCATATAAAAGTGATCTCATTTCCCATTGAAATGTAGTTATATCCTTTCTAATAAAAACACTAGTTGATTTTCACCAATATCTTTATAGAATCATGACATAATTACTAGGAATATTAAAAATTTGAACATTAGTCATACACCTAGTTGTTTCATCCTATGTAATTTTAATAACAATATCATAAAACTTACCACAACTATTAGTTTATCATGAATCAAAACCATTAAATTTCATGTTACCAGTTTCATAGGAAATGCCTAATTTATCAACAATAAACTTTGTCCTTATATTATTTGAATCAAAATTATCTAGAATATAATTATGTATGATTTTATCATTAATTTTAACTGATACATAAAAATTTGGAATATAATCAGCATGAGGATCATATATCTGAGCAAAAATAATAGACTGAGATGGTTCATTATTCTTTATTTATTATTTAAATCTTAATAAATCCTTATAATTTGTGTTTTTAATGGCATCATTGATTTTGTCAAGTTGTCTTGGTAAATTAGCAGCGTATAATAATAAAAAATAATTTTTGATAGTAACCAAATCATCTATAATATTATAAACTCCTACATCTAGATGATGTATATGAATGTAATTCTTGAGATTTTAAGGAGAATAATGAGGATTATTAAATCTAGTAGATAAAGGATTATTATGTTGGGTACTAATTTATGTATTATTTAATGAAACATTATTCTATGTACCTTTACCCTTATCAATATTATTAGAAGAATAATATTGATTGTTAGCCATGTTATCTTTCTAATTAAAATAATCCTTTTGTATTATATTAACTGTTAGCCGGCCGAAGGCCGCCAGTAGGTGGCAGACGGCCGAAGGCCACCTGAAGGTGGCAGACTGTAGAGGGCCGCCCACAAGCGGTGAATGCCAAATGCCCACCACAGGCGGCTAAACAGAAACCCCTGCCCCCAGGTGGTGAATGAGCAGTGCCCGCCTGTGGTGGGGAAAAAACAAAGCCCGCCAATGGCGGGAAAAATGAAAAGCCCGCCCACGGTGGAGAAAACAAAAACCCCCGCCCACGGTGGGGAAAATAGGAATGCCGCCCCCCGGTGGGGAAAATGGAAATTGCCGTCTACGGCGGGGAAGACAAAACCACCGCCCACGGCGGGAAATACAAAATGGCCGCCGACGGCGGGAAACAAAAAATGGCCGTCCATCACAGCAGGCAGTAAAAAAGACCCGCAGAACACAAAAAAAGACCCACCCAACCACCAAAGGAGTAGATCAGCATGCAAAATGAGGAGAGTGACTATACACAAAATGAGCCATCAAGCATGGTCTTGGCAGACTTGTGATATCATCTACAGTGTTTTCTCTCTTCCCAATGAAGACTAAGGCTACCACTTCCCATATAAATACACAGACTTGGTCATTTATCAAGATCTTCTCCAATTTTGTAAAGAGCAAAGCTCTATAATTTCTCCACCTGAATCAATAAAATATAGTTTTGCCTCCATCTTGGATTGATTTGTTGTGTATGCCATGAGTATTATTTGTGTTTAGTCATTATCTTTCATGCTTTCATAGGTAATGCCAACAGACCAGCTATCTACAAGGCGCCGGTTCTGCAGCTGAAAAGAGAAGAGCAATACCTGAGAAGAACAGAATAGAGGAAGTTGCTTGTAAGTGTGCATTCCATAGCACCTTGGTAAACCCCTGTTATGTATCTTCCATTATAGCCTCCCTATTAGTCTTAGCAGCCTGGTTCTTTTGCCAGATGTGTAGAGTATATTTACATTTTTCTTGATTCTGAGAGTGGATCTGGAAGGTTAACCCTTTATTTTGGTGTATCACCTCTTTTAGAGTAGGCTATTTGCTTTCTCGCATTTTCTTCCCCCTTTTCATCCCCCCAGTATATAGCTGTATATCCATTATTTTTGCACTACCTGAAGCAAACAAGATACATCAGAGGGAACTAGCCCATACCTAGAGACTCTCCTCTCCTGCTTCGTCATCCCACAGGTGAGAGAGGGGTTTCCATGTTGCGAGGAGAAGGTAGGAATCTATTTTCCTGCCACCGGGTGCAATCTCTAGCGTCAATAGTTTTGGCATGCCCAATGGGACAAGTTTTTTTTAACGCAGTAAGGTTTCAGGATTGATGCTGGTCCTGTTACAACAAATCAAGTTTCTTCAGCATCTAACGACTCTGAGTAAATCTGCTAGTTAAGTAGCCTGGTGCCACAAAAATCATCCATTTCTTATATGTATACTTCTTTTGCATAAAATCATGGATCTTGTTTTCCTTCATATATTTTGGATCAAACTCAAAATATTTAGAGAATCCCCTCAAGTAGCTCTCCTAGTTGCCCTGCAACTATAAGGGGGGTCGGGCTCAAATTTGAGAGACAGACAATGGAAATCGATAGGCTGGAAGAGCAGTACAAATATCAGTAGGAGCTGATGTATAAAGAGGAGTGCTTGTTTAGGCAAGCACAGGCCATACAATCCATAAAGGAAGAGGCACCAAAATGGAGAAATCCATCTTTTCAAGGTAGCGAGCCTTACATGCCCCCTCCTACCCTAAAGAAAACCCCCTCTTTTGCACCAAATCCATTTTATCAAATTGCACTTGCTCACTCCAACTCATCAAATACAGCTGCTCCCAATCCCGTGCGCCTGGCTTTCCAACACCAAATGGCATCAGAGCAACCTCCCATGGAGATCAATCTTTTCAACTCCTTAGATTAGGAATCTTCTATCGAGAATAATACCACCAGCCAGCACGTCCCTCTTTTAGAGGCTCCTCTAATGCAACAACAGTGTTTTCTTTGCATTCTTCAGCCTCCCCAAGTTTTCCATCATGATGTGCAATTTCCAAGTTGGAGGAAAGAATGCCAAGGACCAGCTCAGAGCTTTGAAGAGGATCATGCTAGCCACCTCCAAGAAAGACTCCTTCAGGACAACCTAGCCAAACAAATTGAAGACTTAGAGGCTAGGATGAAGCTACTCCTTGAAAAAGAGTTAATTTTTTTAGACCTTGTGGAAGAGCCTCAGGTCCTTGTGGAAAATGAAGTTGCTGCCTATTCACAGGAGCAGAATTCAAATTCAGATATCCTAAATTGGGGGAAGACAGTGGAGTCATGGGGCAGAATAGAAGAAGAAGAACAGGGTTTTTCTCAAAACCTTGAAGAAGCTAAAACTGCTCCTGCCTGTGATGATGCTGGTGGCCTCTAGGAAAAGCTTTTCCAAGAAGATCTGAATAGGAGAATTGCAGAGTTGGAGTCTAAAAAGAAATTCCTCAGCCAATGTGTGGTGGATAGTTCAGACCAAATAGCACATTCCATGCCTGAACACACCCCATCTACACATTTCCAAGAGAGTTATCAGGTCGTGCCTGATATAGATGAAGTGTTGATTAAGTGGAGAGAGGAGAATCATTCGATTCTAGCTCAAGGACTGCTTCCTCTTCCACATGCTTTCTCCACTTCACCCCTTCTCAAAGAAGAACCTATTTTGCAAGAGGCAGGAGAGGAACAAAATATACAATAAGCAGTCTTTTAGGAGGTTGTCATGAGCGACAATGAAGAAGAAATCATCATTGATGCTCCTTGAGAAGACCTTATCAGCAGTGGAGAAGATGCAAGCCTTGCGTATATGCAGATGTTCCAGCAATTCAAAGAGGAAAAAATGCATGATAAGCTCTCTTCCCCTCAGTTTGATGAACTTCCTTGCTATATTGATGAGGATGACTACATTGAAGAACCTGAGTTAGAGGAGGATTAGGAGAACATTGTTGAAAATCTAGAGAACCTGATCAGCAAAGAGGAAAAGGAAAAGTCTATCTTCATGGAGGAATGCCTGGAGGAAGAGAGTTTTAAACAGAGAAGTGATGTTCTATGGGATGAGCAGTCATTTTGTGAGCCCATTTTAGACATCACCACATTCACCCTTCTTCAAGAAGGCCAAGAAGAGGCAGAAGGAAACAAATCAGACCATGATACATTGCAGAAGAATTGTGCAGATCATAAGGCTTATGGTGATGAGATGGTAGCCATTGATTTCTTGGTGAGGAGCACCAATATTAGGGAGCAGAATTTAATAGGCCTCTAGGGACAATTAGAATATGTATATATTGGAGGCATGTTCGATTTTGATCCCCTCGGTTTCCAGCCAACTTAGGTGATAGGTAGAAAGAGCAAGTCACCAAATCTCATTCTCTTACAGCTACTTGCCTGCCACAATAAGTCTTCTCACCAGGAAGGGGACTTAAGAAATTTTCCTTTCGATCTAGGAGGGATGCAAACATTCTTGGTTAGATGTATATAATAGTTTGCTTTCAGTTGTTTTCCCTGTTTTCCCTAAGTGCAGTTGCACAGGTAATTGTTTTTAGCCTTGTGTGTTTCCCTTTGTGAGGGGGTATATTCTATGTATTTATTTCTAGGATCTCGAAGGCTGTTGTGAACTCTCTTCAAAGTTACTATTTGACTCTGAGCCCAATGGATATTCAAAGGCAACTGGGTCCTAAGCATAGTAGGCATGCTTATCCTGTGAGTCACCAATTTGTTAGCCGGTCGAAGGCCACCAGCAGGCGGCGGATGGCCAAAGGTTACCCGAAGGTGGTAGACTACAGAGGGCCACCCACAGATGGTGAATGTCGAATGCCTACCATAGGTGGTGAAATAGAAACCCCCGCCCCCATGCGGTGAATGAGTAGCGCCCGCCCGCGATGGGGAAAAAATAAAGCCCACCCACGGTGGGAAAAATGAAAAGCCCACCCACAGTGGAGAAAACAAAAACCCCTACCCACGGTGGGGAAAATAGGAATGCTGCCCCCTGACGGGGAAAATGGAAATTGTCACCCATGGCGGGGAAGACAAAACAGCCGCCCACGGCAGGAAATACAAAATAGCCACCCACGGCAGGAAACAAAAAATGGCCGCCCATGCAGCGGGTGGCAAAATGGCTGCCCATCAAAGGAGGTGGCAAAAAGACCCACAGAACACAGAAAAAGACCTGCCCAGCCGCTAGAGGAGTAGATCAGCATACAAAATGAGGAGAGTGACTACACGCAAAATGAGGCATCAAGCATGGTCTTGGCAAACTTGTGATATCATCTACAGTGTTTTCTCTCTTCCCAATGAAGACTAAGGCTACCACTTCCCATATAAATACACAGACTTGGTCATTTATCAGGATCTTCTCCAATTTTGTAAAGAGCATAGCTCTGCAATTTCTCCACCTGAATCAATAAAATATAGTTTTGCCTCTATCTTGGATTGATTTGTTGTGTATGCCATCAGTATTATTTGTGTTTAGTCATTATCTTCCATGCTTTCAAAGGTAATGCCAATAGACTAGCTATCTACAAGGCACCGATTCTACAACTGAAAGGAGAAGAGCAATACTTGAGAAGAACAGAATAGAGGAAGTTGCTTGTAAGTGTGCATTCCACAGCACCTTGGTAAACCCCTGTTATGTATCTTCCATTATAACCTCCATGTTAGTCTTAGTAGCCTAGTTCTTCTGCCAGATGTGTAGAGTATATTTACATTTTTATTGATTTTGAGAGTGGATCTAGAAGGTCAACCCTTTATTTTGGTGTATCACCTCTTTTAGAGTAGGTTGTTTGCTTTCTCGCATTTTCTTCCCCCTTTTCATCCCCCCCAGTATATAGCTGTATATTCATTATTTTTGCACTACTTGAAGCAAACAAGATACATCAGAGGGAACTAGCCCATACCTAGAGACTCTCCTCTCCTGCTTCACCATCCCACAGGCAAGAGAGGGGTTTCCATGTTGCGGGGAGAAGGTAGGAATCCATTTTCCTGCCATCGGGTGCAATCTCCAGCATCAATAGTTTTGGCACACCTGGTGGGACAAAAAATTTTAACGCAGTAAGGTTTCAAGATTGATGCTGGTCCTGTTACAACAAATCAAGTTTCTTCAGCATCTGGTGACTCTGAGTAAATCCGCTGGTTAAGCAACCTGGTGCCACCAAAATCATCCATTTCTTGTATGTATACTTCTTTTGCACAAAATTATGGATCTTGTTTTCCTTCATATATTTTGGATCAGACTCAAAATATTTAGAGAATCCCCTCAAGTATCTCTCCTAGTTGCCCTAAAACTATAAGGGGGGTCAAGCTCGAATTTGAGAGACAGACAATGGAAATCGATAGGCTGGAAAAGTAGTACAAATATTAGCAGGAGCTGATGTATAAAGAGGAGTGCTTGTTTAGGCAAGCGTAGGCCGTATAATCCATAAAGGAAGAGGCACCAAAATGAAGAAATCCATCTTTTCAAGGCAATGAGCCATGCGTGCCCCCTCCTACCCTGAAGAAAACCCCCTCTTTTGCACCAAATCCATTTTATCAAATTGCACTTGTTCACTCCAACTCATCAAATACAGTTGCTCCCAATCCCGTGCGCCTGGCTTTCCAACACCAAATGGCATCAGAGCAACCTCCCATGGAGATCGATCTTTTCAACTCCTTAGATCAGGAATCTTCCATCGAGAATAATACCACCAGCCAGCACATCCCTCTTCTAGAGGCTCCTCCAACACACCAATAGTGTTTTCTTTGCATTCTTTAGCCTCCCCAAGTTTTCCAGCATGATGTGCAATTTCCAAGTTGGAGGAAAGAATGCCAAGGACCAGCTCAGAGCTTTGAAGAGGATCATGCTAGCCACCTCCAAGAAAGACTCCTTCAGGACAACCTAGCCAAACAAATTGAAGACTTAGAGGCTAGGATGAAGCTACTCCTTGAAAAAGAGTTAATTTTTTTAGACCTTGTGGAAGAGCCTCAGGTCCTAGTGGAAAATGAAGTTGCTGCCTGTTCACAAGAGCAGAATTAAAATTTAGATATCTTGAATTGGGGGAAGATAGTGGAGTCATGGGGCAGAATAGAAGAAGAAGAATAGGGTTTTTCTCAAAACTTTGAAGAAGCTAAAACTGCTCCTGCCTGTGATGATGCTGGCGGCCTCCAGGAAAAGCTTTTCCAAGAAGATCTAAATAGGAGAATTGTAGAGTTGGAGTCTAAAGATAAATTCCTTAGCTAATGTGTGGTGGATGGTTTAGACCAAACAGCACATTCCATGCCTGAACACACCCCATCTACACATTTCCAAGAGAGTTATCAGGTTGTGCCTGATATAGATGAAGTGCTGATTAAGTGGAGAGAGGAGAATCATTCGATTCTAGCTCAAGGACTGCTTCCTCTTCCACATGCTTTCTCCACTTCACCCCTTCTCAAAGAAGAACCTCTTTTGCAAGAGGCAGGAGAGGAACAAAATATCCAATTTTCAGTCTTTCAAGAGGTTGTCATGAGCGACAACGAAGAATAAATCATCATTGATGCTCCTTGTGAAGACCTTATCAGCAGTGGAGAAGATGCAGGCCTTGCGTATATGCAGATGTTCCAGCAATTCAAAGAGGAACAAATGCATGGTAAGCTCTCTTCCCCTCAGTTTGATGAACTTCCTTGCTATATTAATGAGGATGACTACATTGAAGAGCCTGAGTTAGAGGAGGATCAGGAGAACATTGTTGAAAATCTAGAGAACCTGATCAGCAAAGAGGAAAAGGAAAAGTCTGTCTTTATGGAGGAATGCCTGGAGGAAGAGAGTTTTAAATAGAGAAGTGATGTTCTATGGGACGAGCAGTCATTTTGTGAGCCCATTTTAGACATCACCACATTCGCCCTTCTTCAAGAAGGCCAAGAAGAGGTAGAAGGAAACAAATCAGACCATGATACATTGTAGAATAATTGTGCAGATCATATGGCTTATGGTGATGAGCTGGTAGCCATTAATTTCTTGGTGAGGAGCACCAATATCAGGGAGCATCATTTAATAGTCCTCTAGGGACAATCAAAATACATATATATTGGAGGCATGTTTAATTTTGATCCCCTCAGTTTCCAGCCAACTCAGGTCATAGGCAGAAAGAAAAAGTCACCAAATCTCATTCTCTTACAGTTACTTGCCTGCCACGATAAGTCTTCTCACCAAGAAGGGGACTTAAGAAATTTTTCTTTCAATCTAGGAGGGATGCAAACATTCCTGGTTAGATGTTTATAATAGTTTGCTTTCAGTTGTTTTCCCTATTTTCCCTAAGTGCAGTTGCACAGGTAGTTGTTTTTAGCCTTGTGTGTTTCCCTTTGTGAGGGGGTATATTCTGTGTATTTATTTCTAGGATCTCAAAGGCTGTTGTGAACTCTCTTCAAAGTTACTATTTGACTTCGCGCCTAATGGATATTCAAAGGCAACTGGGTCCTAAGCATAGCAGGCACGCTTATCCTGTGAGTCACCAGTTTGTTAGCCAACCGAAGGCCGCTAGCAGGCGGTGGATGGTCGAAGGCCACCCGAAGGCGGCAAACTACAGAGGGCTACCCATAGGCGACAAATGCTGAATGCCTACCATAGGTAGTGAAACAAAAACCCCCGCCCCTAGGCGGTGAATGAGCAGTGCCCACCCGCGGCGGGAAAAAACAAAGCCCACAGCGGAGAAAACAAAAACCCCTACCCACGGTGGGGAAAACAAGAATGCCACCCCCCGACGGGGAAAATGGAAACTGCTGCCCACGGTGGGGAAGACAAAACTGCCACCCACAGCGGGAAATACAAAACAGCCGCCCACGGAGGTAAACAAAAAATGGCCACCCACACAGCGGGTGGTAAAATGGCCGCCCATCATAGTAGGTGGAAAAAAGGACCCGTATAACATAGAAAAAGACTCGCCCAACTGCCAGAGGAGTAGATCGGCATGCAAAATGAGGAGAGTGACTATACGCAAAATGAGGCATCAAGCATGGTCTTGGCAGACTTGTGATATCATCTACAGTGTTTTCTCTCTTCCCAATGAAGACTAAGGCTACCACTTTCCATATAAATACATAGACTTGGTCATTTATTAGGATCTTCTCTAATTTTGTAAAAAGCACAGCTCTACAATTTCTCCACCTGAATCAATAAAATATAGTTTTGCCTCCATCTTGGATTGATTTAGCGTGTATGCCATGAGTATTATTTGTGTTTATTCATTATCTTCCATGCTTTCAAAGGTAATGCCAATAGACCAGCTATCTACAAGGCATCGGTTCTGCAGCTGAAAGGAGAAGAGCAATACTTGAGAAGAACAGAATAGAGGAAGTTGCTTGTAAGTGTACATTTAATAGTACCTTGGTAAACCCCTGTTAGTCTTAGCAGCCTGGTTCTTTTACCAGATGTGTAGAGTATATTTGTATTTTTCTTGATTCTGAGAGTGGATCTGGAAGGTCAACCCTTTATTTTGGTGTATCACCTCTTTTAGAGTAGGCTGTTTGCTTTCTCGCATTTTCTTCCCCCTTTTCATCCCCCCAGTATATAGCTGTATATCCATTATTTTTTCACTACCTGAAGCAAACAAGATACATCAAAGGGAACTAGCCCATACCTAAAGACTCTCCTCTCCTGCTTCATCGTCCCACAGGCGAGAGAGGGGTTTCCATGTTGCGGGGAGAAGGTAGGAATCCATTTTCCTGCCACCGGGTGCAATCTCCAGCATCAACATTAACTATATAAGCATTTGTATATTTGAATTCATTTAAATAATTATTAGATCCACACATATTTATATTGTTAGTAGGATCAATGGAAATACTCTCTTTTCCATGACTATACCTTTTAAATTTTTTCACAACTAAACAAGTGGTAGGATTTTGATTCAACTCACAAACATTACAATAATGAACCATTTATTAAGTTTTACCTTTTAGAGGAAAGGAATATTTACCTGATGAATATAGCTTATCATCAAGTTAACTTTTGATGATGACCAGCTCATTTCTAAGACCATGAATTGGTTTTAAAAATTTTACATTATCATAATTTAATCTTGTTGTAATTCTATCATTAAAATTGACATGATTTAATTTCTTTTCATACTCAATGCAAAAATTTGCATTTTCATCATAATCTATAATATATTTATCTTCTAAATCTATTTTATATTTTAAAGGTAAAACATTACAAAAACATAATCTGGATAATATTTTCAAATGTATAACATCACGTGGTATCTTTTATCATAATCTAGTGAATCTAACAATAAAATGATAATGGTTTCTCATAGATCTATAGAGATATTTACTAATTCATTAACTAGATCTAAATCTTGTTTAGGTTTGTCAAATTAAAGTTCTAACCATTCCTCTATATCATTCCAAGTAAAAATAACACTAGAGGGAAGAATAATAAAAGTTTGATAAACTTGTCCTTCTAATGTTTGAGAGAAAACCCTAAGAGACACTTGTTAATTTATAATACCTAGAGTGCAACAATTAATATAAAATTATCCAAATGATCCTCCCATGATTCACAAAAACTTATAGAGAACTTAGGGATATTAAGACCTTTTAATGAAGGAATATTACCTAGATGAGGATGAATATTAATAAGATTACCATGAATCCAAGGATTTGATCAAGTTTAAACTACTTCATCATCAAAATTTTCTTTTTTATCAATTTCTTTAGCTTGATTTTTATTATTTTGGATGCTTGTAATTATGTCTCGATATCTCTCTTGCATCTACTAAATTTGTGGTGGTTGTTCTTCCATTAAAATTTTTAGTAATTTCAATACTTTATTAGATTAGTTTAACTCTAAAGTTGTGTTAGGGTTAGTAGAAAAAATGTTATCCTCAGGATGAAAAGAATAAGAAAAAAAACAAACTCTAAATTGAGGATTAATAAGGAAAATTTATTCTCTCATGCCTAGTTCATTAGTTAGTTTCCTAAATATGGTATTGTGTTTCATGTAAAATAATTACTTCTATCTCACTAATTTTTTCTTCTTCTTATTCCTCGTTTATAACTTCAATTATGTGATATAAATCATAAGGTCTTTTAAACCACATAAAATGAGTTAGATTAAAAAAAACATCAGTTTGATTATCAATAATGTTAATTAAAGGTTTTATAACTAGAGGAGGATCCCCAATGGTCATGGTTAAACAATGAAAAATAGAAAAAGAAAGATAAGACTTGTGAAAAAAAGTGTTATCAGTGGAGTTTCTAAATTTGTTGGCAATCAAAATTGTCATACCAATGAATCAACCCTTTCACCTATCATGAAGGTTAAAATGGAATCGTACTAGTCTAATAGTAGGGATTCAATAAGTCACGAATGATTTTATAGATGTGCATGGGGTTTATTAAATATTCTAGAAAATAATAAGTCAAATAATGATCAATACTCCATTATAATTCAAAAACCAAATATCACTTAAATCACATGAAATGAATCAAATTATGATTATATAATCTATCTTATCTGACAAAGAAAGTCTATGAAAGAAACAACCTCTTAAAGGAAAGATATATAATCCTTTGTATTCATATTTTATTAAATTATCTAAGATCTTTTGATATCTTTGTTAATCTTAAAATAAGTCCAAAGAAAAGAAACAAAATGAACAAAAAGATAAATAAAATAATTAAAAATGAAAACCAAACAATGAGACAAAAATAAAATCTAACATTACTAATTTAATAAAAACCTATCAAAAAAACAAATAAACTATTCTAAACTACTAACAAACTATCATGAAATAACTTATAAACAAGAAAAAACAATTACAAATACTTTAATCTAGCTAATAATAAAACATAAGTTTAAACTAGAAAGCTAATGTAAAAACTTACAAAATATAAAGGCTAATCCCAAACACAGGTGATTCCAATTAATAAAAATAAAACTAACTAGTAATTGAATTAAAAACACTTAATCTAACTAGAAGAGAATACCTAAATAATATAGATTAACCAACTTGAAAAAAATAAATGAATGATAATTAAATATAAGACATGATCAAAAATAAAATAAAAGTAAACAATGATGAAATGTAATGTAAATCTAAATGAAAATGAATTAAACCAAAAATAAATTAACACTTTAATAAGATGAAAATCAAATTTAAGTCAAAATAGACTAATTAAATTTAAACAGATAACAAGATGAAGTAAGAAAGTTAAACTTAAACAAAAAGAAAATAAAACTAATCTAAATAAAGACTAATGAGAAAATAAAATCAGGTTGCGAGTCTTAGAAAAGATTCATCTTAGTAGAAAGAAGAATAAATTGTATTGAGAAACCAACTTTAGTATAAAATATCTTTGAAATGATAATTTTTATAGTCAATAAAATATCACATATGGTGATGTAATCATTATTACTCACGTTAAGTACTTTAGATTACGCACATATGACTGCATATCTAAAATCATCATAAGATATTAGACTTAATAGACTTCAAATAATCAATCTATAAACTAAACAAAAAAATTTGGATATACCTATAGTGATTAAGCATGTTACTTGACCTTAGTCTATATATAAAAGTTGTATTATATTAGAGATGTTGTATAGAAAAAAGAATGATGAATAATTTTGAAGTAACTCAGAGTCTTTAGAATACATGTGTAATGTTTCTCCTCTTATGATGTAACTTTGATCTCCATTTAAACAATCTCCTCAAAAGATGATTATGAAAATAATTTATAACTAAATTAAGTTAGTTTTAGATCGGTGCTTAGCTTTTAACCAAAGCTATAATCAATTCTAGAGCACAAATTGGAGGCCCAGTCCCTGAGAGAACTATAAAACCATTAAGTAAATGGCCACATCTGGCCTATAAACACCCTCTAATATTTGAACTTGGGTGGGGATGGGCATAGCCAAACCACTTCACCAATCCTTTTACATCTCATTAGAAACTAAATTAAGTTGGTTATTTGTTAACTTTAATTGACTTTAGAAGAGTCAATTAGTCAATTTGATAACTTGAATTTAAATTCAAGACTTTAGTAAAGTTTTAAGATCAAAATTAAATAATGATAGATCAAATGCAACTCTAAATGGGTGGGGGCCCTTTAATCATTGTAATCATTAAAAATAAACATTCAAAAATTCTAAACAATATAATAACTATATAAATTTAAATAAAATTAAATGCTATGAATGTTAATTCTTTATGCATTTAGCCATATAATTTAGTAAAATATAATCAAAATAAGCTTTACTCCATAAAGTACCAAATTTGTTTCATGGGTTCATAAAAACCAAAATGCAAATTATCCACATGCTCAAAAATATCAAAGTATCACTATAAGTGAATTAAAATATCTAATTTTAAAAATAAAATATTAAAATAAAAAACCCACTCATAATCAATATTTGAAAGTACTTCAATCAAAGGATGTTTTTTATCTATCACATATTCAGTATATTCCATTGTAGTTGTAGGGAACTTAATCAATTTTATGCCAACTCATTGTCTTCATCATCTATCTCCAACTTTATATTTTTAACCATCTTGATAATCAAAGGTGAATCTAAAGTTGAAGGATATATTGAAAACTAATAAGGTAGAAACTAATAATGGCTTAATTTATAACACCCTATATATGTACTTGTTGGTTTAAGTGGGGGAGATTTGGTGTTCAATGGTATAAGAGAACATTGATGAACTTTTGCAATCATTTGGAGTTTATTTTTAGAAGTGGGTTCTCTATGCTTAGGAGAATTATAGGGCTCAAACTATGAAAACATGCATAAACTAAGAAGAACTAGTTGGAGTTCCTCATCCATGAGGATTAACTCTCCTAGGATGACTTATCCAACCTCTATTTACATGGAAATAAGTATGATTAGATGGAAAATAATTCAACGCATTCCAAAATTTAGGGTTATTAGCATCAAAATGAATGGACATGCGAGTAACACAATTAAAAGGTTTAGAGAAATATATAACACCCCTACAACCTTGAAAATTTTGACCTCATTCAACATGCATATGTGGGGAGTATCTTCTCTTTGATGATCATTATTATTTCCCTGATTATTCCCATCTGAATGATGTGAATTTGGAGGAGTCCAACCAAGTATTTTATACTAAAATGTAGGACATTAAATGAAAATAAAAGCTATGTTTCTACTTCAAATCCTAATTTATCAATGTATAATGACTTCAATAAAATGTGTCAATCTTACAAATAAATTATCACACTAAATTCTAGTAAACAAATGAAAGAAGATCATGTCAACTATTTTTTATCAAAAATGTCAAAAGAAGTTACTTGAATTTCATTACAACCCTAAAACTGATATAAAAAACTTAACCTTTATTTTTTAAATAGACAAATAAAATATATGAATCCAAATCTATGTAACCTTATTCTTAATCAACTTCATATATTTTGTCAAATAAAGCCCTTGTTTCAAATTACAATAAAAAATCTCACTGCAACCTTATAACATCTATGTTATCAAATAAATTTCATAATCACTATAAATATCAAATAATTAATATATTTTATACTCTCTAAGCCAACCAATATTTTGAATATGAACACTTGTGCCAAATCACCGTCAAGCAATCATTGAAAACTAAGACATACAAAATGAAATCAAAACTTCAAAACCATAATACATGATTTACTCCTATAGTCAATGTATCACAACAACCTAGACTGATTTTTGAAAAAAGATGCACATCTTGAACAAAATTATGCCAAATACTAATATTACCATTGAAAATAATTAAACTTCTCATTATTCAAACCAACTCTACTTCTAAAAGAGAAACAAAATATTTAAAACTAATATTCCAAAAATTCCTTCTACCAAATAAACTATATATGCATAATTGACCAAACCTATTATTTGTAATTAAAACTCTTAAAGACTACTTAAAAACCAACAATTTTACTTTTGACATCAAGTTTAAACCATTTAACTACAACCTTATAATGTCTATTTTATCAAACAAATTTTATATCACCAAAAAGGATGCAAATAATCACTACACAAACATTCTCCAAAAAATGTATTTTTAAAACAAACCACTCAATACATGACCGAATAACCATTATGTATATTTTAACCTTCAAACTTTGTCTTAAAATAATAACCTCTATATAGGTAGATTTCAATGATAGTATCATTGAAAATATTTCATCATATATCATTATATACCATTGAAATTCAAATGCAATCTAATAGTGAACATAATGAGGACAAACATGAATTAAACATAAAGAAATTTATGAATATCAAGATGCAAAAATAAGTTATAGTAAAAGTAGTAGCTTCTTCAAAAATTACCCAATTTGCATTTGCCATAACAAATTGATTGCATATGACCTAAAAAATATATCATCATAACATCAAAATAACCTTATTATATATATATATATATATATATATATATATATATATATATATATATATATATATATATATATATATATATATATATATATATATATATATATATATGCTAAATGGATCTCTCATATTAAATTAGAAAACACATCTTTACAAATGAATGCATCATGAATAACCAAGAATAACTTATTTGAACTAAAATATGCATGTAAAATAACTGAACTAGATACCATATTGACACTCAAATTATATGGAAAAAATTAAAGAAAGATAATAGAGACAACTTTCTTAACTAATGACATTCTGAATACTCCCAAAACCTAAATAATGCTAATTCTTTACTCATGCAAGCCTTGTTATTTATGCTTGAGTAAACATAGAAATCAAACCTTTGCATGTATACCCTTTCAAAACATTGACACCAAGAAAACCATTTTTAATAATATTATTCAAGATTATCCTCTTATACACATGTAGACTTAAAAATAAAGAAGCAATATCAGCTAGAAACCCTTAAATCTTAAACCATTATGATTAATGAAAATGGATATCCTATCTATTTATATTTTTCAAAAATCTTCATCCAATCACAACCCATAATCTAATCAAAATAATTAGAATAAAGATTATGGTCACTTGAAACCAAATATTGGTAAATAAATGCATGCAACATATCACAATCTCTTCTCATAATTCCATGAAAGATTTATAAAATAAAAATTTCAACTTTCCTTCCAATTATTAACCCAAAACTAAAAAATTTCATGAATAAAAAATCAAGATAGTTTTGTCATACCTCTATTTGCAAACAAAACCAGATTCATAAAGCTCCTTTGAAGCTCACTAATTTTCTTTTTTCCACTAGTAGAGATTTGACTCTACCTGAAAGCTTTCAAAATTACTAGACAAATGCAAATAAACACCCTTATATATGAATTGGATGAGAATTAATAACTCACATCCATGTGTTAAATTTTTATTTGATATTAACTCTGCCATTAACTAGTTTAGGTTCAACCAAATTTATTGCATAACTACCAAACATAAAAAATACTAACCTTCTTTCCAAATATATCTCCAATACATCAAAACCAATGAATGTACACTAATATTCAATGCAAAAAAAATCTCTAAGATTTAAACATATCCAGAGAAATCTACACACAAAAATTCACATCAAAGTATTAACTTCACCTCACTCAAAGCCTCCATAGTGGCACCATCATAATACTCAGGTTGAATTCAAATTTGAACCAAGATCCAATTTCAATTCAAATGTATCATTTTTTTATTAGATAGGGTAAATATATGAGTTAAGGGTCCCATGACCATTACATAATAGATCTTGAAAGATAGACAATAACAATCAATAGAATAAAAACCAAAATAGAGTGCAAAGACCTAATAAACTAGAAATGACCATGAACCAAGATCAAATTGATGCCAAAAACCTATAAAAAAGATAGCAAGTAAATAGATACCATGAAATTACTGATCTGAGTCCTCAAAATTCAAGTAGACCACTAGTTTGTTGGTCTTAATATTTTCATTTTGCTTCTCCCTTCCTCTAGTGAAATTATTGATACTTTACAGGGGTTCACTGACATCCTTCTTCCTCTTAAGCCTCGTAAATCTAGTTTTTGCCTTTCCCTAGCCTGTATCTCTCCTTTCTTCTTCACCTCCTCTGCTCTGACTATTATTTTTAACATGTGGGGACTGACCCCATTCTCTTCTTCCTCTTTCTAGATTTTACCTTTCCCCATGAAAAGATCCATGGGGGATAACAAAGCCCTCACCTTGTTAAATTCATCATAAATTTTAGAGCTCAAAATCCTCTAAATAGCCACCTTCATCTGAAGCTTATAGGGATATCCTTCTTGCTGTCTCTAGGATAGAAGTCCCCTAAAACATTTTCTTCACTAACCCCTTCTATCTTCCCCTCTTTGGGTTCCAAAAATCCTCATTGGCCCTATCAAAATCCTCCTGGTCACTATGGATATTGATATCCTTTAAGACAAATTTGATCCAGAGAGGTTCCCCCATTTTGACAATTAACAGAATAAGACCCTAATGTATTATGTCATCTAAAGGGTTACTCTTGAAATTATTAATAGAAACTTCAAAGGAATTCATCAAGAAGAAGGGTTTACTAAATGGATGTCCTATCAAATGATTAAGAGGAAATGATGGGAAAAAATAATAATATGCTTTCCCTCAAGGGTTATATATTTCATGACTTGTAAGCAAACATCAAGCCATTTTTTTTGTAGGTTAACCTAAAGAAATCATTATTAGTTGGAAGGTTTAGGTTTTTTATTTTTAGAGCTATAAAAAATGATAAAATCTCCACTTTCCTTTTTTTATCTTTAAAATATTTAACACCATTATAATCCATACCTGCGACTTTATTGATGATTTCCTCTATTACTATGATTTTTAAAATGTACATTCTAACTTCCCTCTCCTTCCATCTTCTTTCAAAGTCTTGAGAAATTATCACATCATGACTGACTATCCTTTCTATGAAGTTCGAAAGGCCTCTCTTCACCAATTTTTACACACATAGGCATCTTCTTTAACCTCTACACAGGAAATAGGTTTGACCTTATCATGATCACCATCCATGTTGAGATTTGTGTCTTCTCTATATTTTTTGTGAGCATAAAAAGTAGATATCAAGTCTAAAAATCCTTAAATTTTCTTTATCCTTATAATAATATCAATAAAAAAAATCTATCCACTCATGTATAGCCTTGAGGTGTGAATGGATCATGATTTTGAAACACGTGATAATAACTATTCCCATGTTTTTTAGATTTATCAATGATGATAATCATTAAATCACACATTGGAATGGGCTTTATCATAAATAATGATAGGCATGACATCATTAGGGAAGTCCACATCAACTTGATAATAGCTGAGGGAGCCACGTGTGACCCTTAAGTTTGACATCTTGTTAGCACTCTTATTTCTTTCCCTATAGACATGACTAATAGACAAACCTTTGAACTATGTTAGAACAAATTTGTCATCCTCCATTATGTTAGTAATCATCTAAGAAGATTGGGAAGTGACATTCAAATAGTTAATAATATTTAGTGAATCTCCTTCCACCTATAAATTTTCCAAGCCCATCTTAGCTGAAAGCTCAATCCCCCACCAAGCTATCATGGCTTCCACCAAATGGTTAGTTTAGATCCCTAGAGGGCCTGTATATGCTACCAAGAAGTTACTATTGGAGTATAAAATAACACCCCCACCTATTATAGGGCTAGGATTCCCTTTCACCACTCCATCAAATTTTATTTTGTGCCATAAGTTTGAAGGGAAAATCCACTTTATCTTCATTCTGTCAATGATCTAATTTTGAGATTGAGTATGAATCACTAGATTTAGTAAAAGGAAGATCTAAGAAAAGTGAAGAGAAGGGGAGTCACCAAAAGAAGAAGAAAAATTTAACCAATTTTCCTTGATAAATGCCATTATCCTCTTGAAATTGGTAATGGACCTGGGATTCAAATTATCAAAAATGGCTAAATTTTTGGATTTCTAGATTCCCTAGAAAATATGAGGGAGAGATAAGTCCCATAAAAATTTCAATCAGGGGTAATCCCAAGGTGCCTCCCATTGGTAGATCAAATATAATAAGGATTCTATAAAAACCCAAGAATAATTAGATAAATTTAAAAATATTGAAAAATAAAAGTGGCAAAGGGACAAAGAAGAAAGATATATTCAGAAGATTCAACCTCCTTCTTGTAAAGAACACACCTATTAGGAATTGAGAATCCAATTTTCATTAAATTATCCACCATTAGGATTATATTTTGGGAAGCTAACTAATGAAAAATATTAATTTTGGGAGTCAAATTTGTTATCCACAAGATATTCCAATTTTCCTCCAAATCATATCAGTTCCATAATGATTGATAGCCAGATTTAACTGAGAACAAACCACTAGGATTGGTCATCCATACAAGATCATCATCTTTGGAAAATCTATTGATGTGAGTATTCTAAAGCTATTTGTTTTACTCTTAGAGAAAAAGAGTTTCTTTTTGGTTCAAATCATCTTTATGTAGTATCTTACACATTTTACTACCTTCAACCTCCTACCAGTAATCACACACTTTGTGACCTATTTCCTCCTTGAAGTGACCTCTTAGTCCCACTATAATTTGTGAAGATCTAAGTAGGAAATGATTGATCCATAGGTCATACCAAAAATCCACTCTATTACCTCTACCTATTTTCAATTTCCAAACTCTCTTAAGAAAATCCTTTCCTTTACTCAAGACTTTCCAAAAAGCTAACCCATTGATAGGTCCCTATTTAACAAGAAAATAGAAACCCTTCCTAGAATTTAGATATTTATCTTTAATAATCCTCATCCATTGGTTATATTCATTTATCACCTTCCATCCTTGTTTATCCAATAGATCTTGGTTCATAAAACTCACCCTCCTAAGTCCCAATCCCCCTTTCCATTTACGTAAACAAGTTTTTTCACAAGAGATAAGGGGAAATCTGAATCTATCTTATGTCCCCCTCAAGAGGAATTTCTTCTAAAATTTCTCTAATTAGACCACCACTTTACTCAAAATATAAAATAAGGACATAAAATAAATTGGGATACTATGTAAAGAAATTTTAAGTAGTTATAATTTACCAGCTTTGGAGATCAAGTTCCCTTTCCATCTAGCCAATTTCTTATGAATCCTATCAATAAGTGGGTTCCAAAAATCAGATTTCATATTGCCTTCAAATAAATGGATGCCTAGATAGGAATAAGTAATATTAATTATTACATAACTAAGGATCTTGGAAATCTTCCCTTGCAATGTTACTGGAGTATTGATGAAAAATAAATAACTTTTAAGGAAGTTGACACATTGACCCGACACTATCTCATAGATTTCAAGAATTTTCCTAAAACATTTTGCTTCTATCACTAATGTTTCTCCCATCATTAGAGTGTCATTAATTATTTATTTATTGGTTACAGGTCTAGTTTTAGGGGCCACTTTGATTCCTTTTATAATTCTAGAATAACTAATAGTTTTGATGATTATATTTAATGTTTTAGACATCAAATTGAACAGATAGGGAGATAGGGGATCTCCTTAATGGAGACCTCTACACACTATAAAAAAACCTTTAGGAACACCATTAATAATAACTAAATACATGGGTGAGGAGATACATGAATTTATTAGATTCATTACTACCTAATTGAATCTCAAATTTTTTAGGAATTTGATAAGTAGGAGGTATTTTCTATAATCAGTCAAATTATGATATTGCTATCAGGATTTAACTGTGTATTTTTTTGAGTCAAAATCATTTACCCATGTTTCATGAGTAGTGGTTTACATTAACCCATATATCATGATAATTAATGGTCCACTTATCACTCATTGCATCTAGGTGATGCTCACAGGGGTGAAGCATTAGGCCTTTCCAGGAGGTCATCCATCCCAGTACTACTACAACTCAAGCACACTTAACCATGGAGTTTCCTCCAAGGTTAATACCACTTAGCTTGCTACCCCATTTTAAAAACCTTCAACAAGTGTTGTGCCTTATTAACCATTCATTATAGATCCCCTTAAGCTCATCAATTAATAAGTAAGAGGTATTTTCCACAACAAGTCAGATTATGATATTGTTATCAAGATTCTACTATGTAGTTTTTTGACTCAAACTGATTGACCCATGTTTCATGAGTAGTGGTTCACATGAACTCATATCTCATGAGAATTAATAGTCTACTTGGAATTCATTACATTTAGGGGATGCTCATAGGGGTGAATTATTGGGCCTTCTCAAGAAGTCACCCATCCCAATACTACTCCAACTCAAGCACGCTTAACCATGGAGTTTCCTACAAGGTTAAGACCACTTATCTTGCTACTCCATACCATTTAGGGATCCATGGTTAAGGGGCTCAATAATTAATGAGCTTAAAGGGATCTATAATGAATGGCTCATAAGGCACAACACTTGTTAAAGGTTTTGCAAATGGGGTAGCAAGATAAGTGGGCTTAAACTTGGAGGAAACTTCATGGTAAAACCCACTTGGGTTGGAGTAGTACTGGGATGGGTGGCCTCCTGAGAAGGTATTGGGATGGGTGACCTCCTGGGAAGGCCCAATTATTCACCCCTATGAGCATCACCTAGATGCAATGAGTACTAAGTGGACCATTCATTATCATGAAAGATGGGTTCATGTCAACCACTACTCATAAAACATGGGTCAATGAGTTTGACTCAAAAAATTACACAATTGAATCATAATATAAATATCATAATTTGACTCACTGTGGAAAATACCTCCTACTTATAAATTGATGACATTCAAGGGATATATAATAAATGGTTCATAAGGCACAACATTTTTTGAAGGTTTTGTAAATAGGGTAGCAAGCTAAATGGGCTTAACCTTGGAGGAAACTCTATGGTTAAGCATGTTTGAGTTGGAGTAGTACTGGGATGGGTGACCTCTCGATAAGGCCTAATGCTTCACCCCTATGAGCATCACCTAGATGAAATGAGTGATAAGTGGACCATTCATTCTCATGAGAGATGGGTTCATGTGAACCACTACTCATGAAACATGGTTTAATGAGTTTGACTAAAAAAACTACATGATTTAATCTTGATAGTAATATCATAATTTGACTAACTATGGAAAATACCTCATACTTATCAATTGATGAGCTTAAGCCACTCTATAAAGAATGGTTTATAAGTTAAAACACTTGATAAAGGTTTTATAAATAGGGTATCAAGCTAAGTGGGCTTAACCTTGAAGGAAACTCCATGGTTAAGTGTGCTTGAGTTGGAATAGTACTGGGATGGGTGACCTCCCAGAAAGGCCCAATGCTTAACCCCTATGAGCATCACCTAGATAAAATGAGTTCTAAGTGGATCATTAATTCTCATTAAATATGGGTTTTTGTGAACCACTACTCATGAAATATTAGTCAATGAGTTTGATTTAAAAAACTACATAGTTGAATCTTGATAGCAATATCATAATTTGATTCACTGTGGAAAATACCTCCTACTTATCAATTTATGAGCTTAAGGGGCTCTATAATTAATGGTTCATAAGGCACAACACTTGTTGAAGTTTTTGAAAATGGGGTAACAAGATAAGTGGTCTTAAACCTTGGAGAAAACATCATGGTTAAGCATGATTGAGTTGGAGTAGTACTTAGATGGGTGACCTCCCGAGAAGGCCCTATGCTTTAGCCCTATAAGCATCACCTAGATACAATGAGTGTTAAGTGGAACATTCATTCTCATGAGATATGGGTTCATGTGAACCACTAATCATGAAACATGGGTCAATGAGTTTGACTCAAAAAACTACATAGTTGAATCCTGATAGCAATATCATAATTGTTTAGAACTTTGTCAAGAAAAAGCCATGAAACCTTGTCATAAGATTTGTTCATGTCAAGCTTAAGGAACATTCCATATCTAGAAGAGTTGGAAACTAAGTGAACAGTTTCATATTCAATGACAATACCATATAATATCTATCTGTCAAAAAATAATTCCCCTTGTTGTTTTGCTATCAACCTGTTAAGAATCATTTGGATTATCAATACCAAACCTTTTGTGCAAATCTTATAAAAAGTGGAGCATAGGCTGATAGGTCTAAAATACTTCAACTGATTCTCTTAATTTTTCTTTGGGATTAAGACCAAAAATTTATTTTAAATTCTTAAAGCATTATTCTAAATTTGAAAATTTTAGTCACTACTAGACAGACCTCATTTTGTATGATGTCCCAAAAAAATAGAAGAAAAAAGGAGGAAATTCATCTAGGCTTGGGGATTTATCTCCTTCTAAAGAGAAGATAAAGGCTCTAATTTATTCATTAGAGGGTATGGAAATAATGGAATCATTATATTCTTGGGATATAACTCCTTGTATGAGATTTAGAACCTATTCTTTGAGCTAGGAATCTTGAGAGTGGGCGAGGGCCAAAAGATTCTTGTAAAAGTTAATAATTTGTAGTTCAATATCTTTTTCTTCTTTATCTAGAACCCCATCTTCTCCCTTGATTTTTTAAATTATTTTATGTTGGAAATTTATTGAAGCTAAGTGATGGAAATACTTAGTGTTCCTATCACCTTCCTTAAGCCAAATTCTTTTATATATTTTATGCCATAAAATTTCTTCCTTGTCTTCCAAATTGTGATATAAACTTAAGAGTTCCCTTTATTTAACTTGATAGGAGGGGGTAGAACTGAAAGCATTGATTTCCACCTCAATTCTACATAACTCTTCCTCTATTTTAATCTTCTAGGTGAAAATATTCCCAAAATCTTGCTTATTCCAAATCTTAAGTTTTTATTTGACATGTTTGAGTTTCATGGATAGGATGACCATATATCATCCTTGAACTAGAAACTTACACCACTCTTTCAAATATTCAAGAAAATTCAAATGGGTTAACCACATTTTTTCAAATTTGAATGGAGTGATCTTGGGTTTGGACAACTTGTCTCCAGTGAAAATCATGGGGTTATGATCAGAGCCAACCCTGGGAAGAGAGGATAAAAAATGACTAAATTGTAAATCCCATTTCATAGATACCAAGAACCTATCCAAATGAACTTGAATAATTTTTTTTCCTAGTCTCCTATTTGACCAAATAAAGGGATTGCCTTTTAATTCCACATCAACGAGACCTACCTCTATAATAAAGTCACTAAAATCCATCATGTTGTCATTGAGCAAATAGATTCCCCCTTTTTTCCATTGGGGATGAATGAGAATTAAATTCATCTAATACTATCTAAATCATGTCTTTGAAACACTTCCTAATCTCAATCAGGTCTACCTAAAGGTTTATTTTATCATTTCTAGTGTTGGGTGCATATATGTATCTAAGAACCCACTCCACTTTATTATGAATATCTTTGAAAAAAATAGTAATATGCAAGTTGAATTTTAATATAATCATCCTCTCTAGGACTAAGGGGTCCCAAAAAACTAACATCCTACCAGAAGCACCTTTAGAGATACTACTAAAACTTATAGATTTACCTAGATATTATCTTTATTGTTCAAAATTTTATCCTTAGACATCTTGGTTTCTTATAGAATTAAAATATCAAGTGTGTGCTTAGAGACCATGTTTATTACCAATCTCTATTTTTTGGGGTTATTCAAATCCCTTATATTCTAAGATATAATCTTCATTTCTTGGTGCTTGGGAATTGTTTGAGGGTCATTTGGGTACCCTTTAAAATTTATTTTTCTATCTTAGCTTTGATGGTATTCTAAATAGTTGGTCTACCATTATATTTCAGATCCTCTCCTACATCTATTTTTTCCTACCCTTTTTAGGTTATACCTTCATCCATTGGTCCTTTACCTTTTCCTTATTTTTATCACTATTCTCATTCTTTCTTGTACAAGAACATTGGCCTAGAATAGGTGAAAATGACTTATATATCCCTTCATTATGAACTGGAGTTAGAAAAACTTTTGCAGGTGAACATTATCATAAAATTGGATCCCCATCATAGAGAAAAGAGTCAAGAGATAACAAAGAATTCAAAGTTTCATGACTCTCTGCATAAGGTTCCTTTTGAACCTGAGAAGTAGCTAGAGTTGGAGCAAGGGAAGCAAAAGTTACTTTGGGCAATAAATCTATCAAAGTGGGGTGGGTTGGTGGATCTAAAATATCCCAAATGGGATGTTTGCTTCAAAAAAATTATAATATAATAGACACACTCACACTATAATGCTATAATACCACTTAAATATCCCAAATGGGATATTTGATTATAGATACTTAAAATAGGTTCACACACTCCAATTGCTAGAAACATTCAACTACTAAAACTCTAAATTTTATAACATTAACTCTTATAATGACGCTTTCATTTTCAGATTTTACAGATGTAACAATACATAGATCATTTGGTAACTACCAAATGAAAGACAATACAAAGATTAAAAATAAACTACTATAGGAAAACTCTCACATTAAAGTATTGAATAACAAAAACACACTTACAACCTAATCATAATTTGATCATAGTTGTAGCACCATGTAATTCCTAAATGGAATCACCTCATATGGATATTAAGGTTTTCATTCTCAAATCCATCATAGACTAGGAATATTTTCATCCTCCTGATCCCTTCACTCTAGGGGTTTTCATCCTAGGAGAGGATAAGCCAAAGCAGAGCTCTAAGCTTGAGAAAATATGGGTGTATGAATGAATGATTTACCAAAGAAAAGAGTTTCAATATATAGAATTACAATGGAGAGGAGAGAGAGAGCAAAAGCCATGAGGTAGTAAAATGGAGCCATACTTTTTCAAATGGGGTTACTATACATCAATAGTGTCTTTTGCCTCCCACATGTGTGAGAGAATTCTTTACATGTGATGACACTATTATCCAATAGTGTATTTTTCCTCCCACATGTGTGAGATAATCCTTTACATGTGATGAAACTATTATCCAATAGCATATTTTATCTCCCACATGTGTGAGAGAATCCTCTTTTGACCAAACCCATGTGCTTTTAATATTTGCATGCGATTCTCCATCAAGAATAGTAGATCTTATCCTCCACCTTTCCATGTGCAAGCTTACTAGTCAAAGATTATTCAATCAATTTGCTCCCCACATGATTTTTACTATTCCACCATGTGCCCAAGTGGATAATTATGCCCTACTTATCTCTCTTCCATTTACATTAAAAATTATTATGTGGGCCAAGCCACATCATGCCAAAACACTCACCACTATGGCACCTCAAGCCATGTCATGTCAACATGCATAGTCACTCATGAATAGTGATATGTGAATAGTGTCAATGAATAGTAATTGGTGAAAAAATATGAATAGTGTTCTCCTTCCTAGCAATGTATGAGCACCTACAATATGACTGACTGAATTCCATTTTAACAATGTTGGCACTCTCCAATAAATTTGGAGCTTCCAAGAATGTTGGATGGATATAAAAAGGGACATTACAAGATCCTTCTCGACATGTGGTTCAAAAGGGACAGCCTCATTAGATTCAATAGTTAAAAAAGGTCTAGAATAGATCAATGAGGGGGAAGTTTAGATGGGATAAATCATAAAGAGCTAGGAATCTTTGGGAGAATTGAATCCTTAATAGAGGTAATAGCTAAAAACCTATCTCCCAGGATAAGATGAGAAAGATCAGGAAGGGGTACTTGGGGGGCTAGGGAAAAGGGTTCAAATAAAGAGGTTTAGGAAGGGAAGCTTATGGGGGTGAGGGGAAGGGTTTGAAGAAAGATATTTCTTCACCCAATGGGGAGTGGGAAGATGGGAAGGCCTCTTAGAGAGAGGGAATTATTTTAAGGAGTGGTTCAAGACATTATAGGTTGTGTATATATTTGAGTCTCTTTCACACAATCATTTGATTCCAAATCCCATATTTAGCTCTAATCTTGAAGGAATGAATTAGGGGTTTATTGACAAGAATGAAGACACAAAATATAGGAGCCATGAGTCTTCATCTAGACCTAGTAATGGGGTCTATAGATATAGGTTGACCAAGAGCTCTATAAATCCCAAGAATAACCTCTAGAGCCCAAAATTCCAAAGCTAATTTTGGCAACTTAACCTAGATATGGATATCCTCCATTACCACACTATCAAGATTAAAACTTGTTTTCCACTTGTAGAGACAAACATTTAATTTATCCATAAAACATGGGGCCCCCATAAGGATCTTAATCTAATCCTCAATGTTAGATGAATTAATCAATAAAAAAAATATTTGGCATGGAAATGATCTTGATTTGTCCCTTAGGACTCCATTTAAAATTAGCCCATTTTCTGAAGGAATCAATATTGGGTCTCAAATTAATAAATTTGGCCAAGAGAGAATTTGAAAGTGAAGAGTCAACTTTGTCAATGACTAAATCAGGGACATCAAAGCATACCTCATCTATTTTATAGGTGTGTACTAGTGGGGATTCTTCAATGATTTTAATTTTTAGCCTCTCTCCAAACACCATGTTTGCCCATGAGATAGATTTCTACCCACCTATCTGGTTGGAACCTTTACCTATAGAAGTAGGAGGTGGACCTTGTATTGAAATAATCATGTTATATGGTATATCCTTTGAAGTGTTAGGTAGACCCTATCCTAAGACAAGTGTGTAATATGGTGCTTCCTTCATGGGATCATCCTCAATCTACAACTCTCCCTCTTTATGCCCATCGCTAGAATTCAAATTTCTACCTTTAGACTTCCTGCACATTGCTAGAGTTCAAATGTATCATCATATACCATAAGCCCTCCACTTAATCACCTTATAAATTTAGGTCAAGCTAAAAATATCACCTTATGACTTAATCCTTTAGATTTAGCATTTAGGTTTAAGTACTCATATAAAACTTAATCAATAAATAAAGTTTAGTATATGGATTAGGTTTAAATCAAACATGTAACACTTATAACCTTAGTTTAGACAATACAAAAATTTATACATATGTAATTAATGTGATATCAAAATATTACAATAGCCTTATCAATCATTCCTAATAACCCTTCATGGGTTTGAAGACTAAACCAGTGAATTGAAATGCAAATTCTATACAAGATATTTTTCAAATACACATCTTTACATCCTTTGACTAATCAATCAATTCATGAAAAATAGAAAAGATAATGTGATTTATTCATATGTATCAATCAAAATAGATATGGATACATCATTTATAACTAAAAATAGATAAATGAAATCTCACAAGTGCCATTATTAAGACTAAGTCAACTCATAAATTAATTATCAACCTACATATCTAATCATACAAATACTAAATGTAATCATTATTCACCACTTATGCTTTCAAAACCATTTGTTTTAGATTAAGGTAAAAATAGGTTTTGAAGGGACCCTGAAACCCTGAACAAGGAGAAAGATAAACATTAAAGCACAACCAGGTTAACACAAGAACCTGATAACAAAAAAGAGCCAAAACCAGGTTTTACATGGACCTGTAACCAACAGATAAGAACAAAAAAATAGCTGTCAAATCATTGATCTGAAAGAAAACAAAGCTTCTAGAACCGTAACCAGCAAACCAAAAAATGACCGGTTTACTGCCCCCAAAAACCAATCAGCAGAAAGGAACTTTGGATGAATCTTTTAAATTCAGATTTTTCTTTTTGCATGACCGAAGATTCATTTCAAGCGGAGGGACCAAAGGCTTAGACTTCTTTCTTCTGACTGCAGTCCAGCCATCTTCAACCTTAGCTGCCTCAGCAACCCATGCCTTAGAAGACAAAGATCTTTGGCCACCAATAGGCATAAACTCCTTGTGATAGTCTAACACAGTCTGGCTCTTTGAAAGATCCTCCAGAATAGGGGATGAGATCACCATCTCCTCCACAGGCGCAGCTGTATTATTAACTACAGCCTCCTCAAATGCTTCATTTGATAGATTCTCCAGTGAATCCTCTTCATCTTCTGATTCAGGTTGCATCCTTTCCTCATTCTCGGTCTCAGAATCTGTAGAAGTCTCCAAAGGTAGTTTGTCTGTGCTATGTTCAAAGAAATCCTTTGGCCACCAAGAAGGTGAACGTCTGGGATTGTTTTTCCCAGCACCACAACGGGCAGCTAAATGTCCCATCTGGTAACACTTCCTACACCTGAAAGGAATCCCCTCATAATCCAAGATTTGTGTCCAGGTACCCCTTGGGGAGTCAATGCATATCGCCTCAGGAAGGCCCTTTGAAACATCCAGAACAGCCAGAAATCGTGCACAAGTCAAATGGGGGCTCTTCGTGCAGTCATCTTCATACAGAAACTCCCCTAAAGCATTTCCAATGGTTTTATAAACTGCCTCTTACCACAATTGAATCGGAAGATAAGGGAGCTGCACCCATATAGGGATCTTGTTAACAGATTCTGAGAGAGGATTAAAATCCTTGTGCCAAGGTTTGGCCAAAAGAGGAAACCTACCCTGCCAAGAAAAATTATTGTGGCACAATATAGACTACCTATCTTCAGGACTTTGAAATATTACTATAAAAAAACCCCTGGCGTAGGTCTGGATTTGACCGTCTTTAATATGCAACCAACTCTTAGCAATCCAATTCTGTAGATCTACAAACGAAGGCCAAAAACCACGAAAACAGAAAATGGCAGCACAAGAGGAAAACCATTTTTCTTCTTGGAAGATATATTCTGCTAATTCAGGGTCTAGAGTTACCCTAATGGGTTTTAAGGCACTTACAGGCAAAACGCAGGTAGGTTTAGGTGTTGTATGAGGCCGAGCTTCATGAATTTCTGCTTCGAAGGCCACCACATCCGCATAGGATCATCCCCCTGGTCCATGCCCTGAACCAGGATCAAAGGCCAGACACACAGCTGTGGTTTCTTTAATCCCCACAACAGGAATCCCTTTCCCTTTACTTGCAGTAAGAATCTCCTCCACAACCTCGCCGGCCGCTCGACACACTGCACCCGATTTCAAATTTGGGTTCGCGCGTGCAAAACCCAGAGCTGCAGCCATCGCGATTTATTATTAACTTTCAAAACCATTTGTTAACTTTCAAGTAAGAATTTAATTAAATGAAATAGTCATTAATGATAATTTCACATAATAATGCATATTAAAAATGAAAGAAAATGACTTAAATCCCCATATGTAGTTTTAGATTTCATGACCTTAAGTCATCAGTATGGTAGAATATCTAAGAAAATTTAAATTTTTAGAAAAATAAAGGGGTGCCAAAAATAGGCGTAACACCTCTACATAATTAAAAACACTCCTCATTTATTCTTCTACATATAAATCATACTTATCACACAACCTTAGACACTCATTTGCCTGAAGTTTGATCACAACCTTACATATAAGTTTTGTGCCTTTTCACAGAATTTCATGTAATAATCACATTAGATCGGATCTCATGCATCACACTACACTCTTCATAGTTTGTAGTTTCACAAACTTTACCAGCTTCTACTCACAGACTCATTAAATCCTTGGGGCCCTACTTTAGCACAACCATGTATTGGCCTACCCTAACTGTGTGGCACAAATAGTGGTCCAGCTAGTCATTATCCACAAATGGAGGATCTCAATAGTGGAATTCATTGAAAATATCCTAGATATTAATTATTTACACAATTTCCAACTACCCCATCTGATAGGAAGATTTAAACACCATCCTTGGTAGCTGTGAAAAAATTAATAATTCTCTTGTATTATACATTTAAATATGTAATATGTGCATTTGGAAAAGACAACTAATATGACCAAGATAACTAAGATAGTTAGTTGGGTTGATGACATTACATAGTTCTAACACATATAACTTTATCCATGCATCTACTCTATATAAACTTGAATTGTAGACATTTTAATTTATGTCCCTATTATTTCATTTGGGAATAGAAGTTTCATTTATTGTAAGTAAGACTTACACTCCATTGAATGTGTGTTTGATTATTTTGTTCGAATACTCTCCACACATTCACTCTACATAACTAAGCTTATTTGTCTCCCACACACTAGGTCTTAGGCTTCATGATGCATATCATTTGGTATCAAATCAAAGCTCTATTCCTTTCTTTACCTACAACCACATGAGACTAATGAAAGATAAGGTTTTATAGTACATTCTATTTCAAATACTCTAGAGGAATTTCATACTAAAATTAAGATGGTTGACACCCAAAAGCAACCAGAGGCATCCCAAAAAGTTAGAAGGTTCATTTCCAATGCACTATAGGCATAATGCACTAAATGTTTTAACCATTTTCATGAATTGATGATGTATCTCAACTTGACACCTTCTTATACATCTCAATGGTATGATCCATAATGTTTTTATCAATAAATCCCCTTTAAATTACAAGTCAACCTCAACATCCCTTTACTTGAAGTCAAGATTGATGTTAAAGCATTAGATACCTAGATTTAGAAACTAGAGGTGTAATTCTTAGTAAACTATTTCACCGATGTTGATAAGATCACCTTTGTAGTAATAAAGATGTCCCTTTTATTTGTTCATTAGTGTGAGACCTTTAGTCTGTATCATGAAAAATAGTGTGTTCCAATCAAACCATGGAAGAATTTTTTTGATGCATTGAAGGAGGAATACTACCCTCTTTCGCACTTTGAATATGAATTCCTCAAGTTTTAAAAAATGTACCAACACAAGGATAAATCAGTGGAAGACTACACCAACACATTCCATGACTATGCATGCTTGTAAGATAACTTGAGTGAATATCATAGGGTGATAAAGTAAACCAATGATTTCTCACTTTATATCCATGTAAAGTTGGATTTATTAACTTTTGACTCTTTGGGACAAGCATATTGTAAGGCCACCAAGATCAAAGCTAAGGCAAGGATGAATCAATGTTTCACCTATTCATCCAATGCAATGCCTAAGGCCTAACCCTTATATAATTCCATATCATATATTTCTACACAGAAGCACATCACTTCTCACAAACGTGAGCAAGCTCAGAAGACTTATAAATAATTGAAAGATCTTATGCCTTCTACTTTAGACAAAGTTAATAATAAGTCCAATTATAAGTGGAAACATTACCATCACTCATCCACCCATGATGACACTAAATGTAGTGCATATTAGTCCTTACTTACATAGTCTGCATTGGGACCCACATTAATAGATAACATTGATCTAGATGCCTCTTTTCTAAGCACTAACACCACTATGATTGACATCTATGAAGATCATGAACATCTCATCCATACCAATTTTTGGGTGAAGGTTTATCCTCTCCACATCATCATCAATAATGATATTCAAAATATCATTACAAAATAAATAGGTCAAGGCCTTGGTATTATCACTATTATATGCCCTAAGCCATATTATCTAAGGTGGTTGTAGCATGAAATATATATATAGGTCTGGTGATAGTGCATTTTTAGTACAAATTCAAGCCTATGGAGGATAACATCACTTGTCACATTGTACCTCTAGATGTCTTTGACATCTTTCTAGGGAGACTGTATCAATATGATTATGAAGCTACATATCAAGCTAAGCCATAATGTTAGACTATCTATGTTTAAGATCATTTATACCACCTCTTTGATTAGTAACCATGTCTAAATTCTAGGTATCTACCATGAAATGATGTAAACTTTTATCACATGTGTATAAGTTTATGTTGCTCATGGTCTACCTTGACACACATGTGTAGATGATAAAATTCACTTTGGCCACGTACACCACTCACACAATGTCATAGAAATAGAAACTTAACAAGTTACTATAGTAATGTAGTGAAGTCTTCATAGATCTTGAAGGTCTTCCAATGCACTACGTAATAAATCATCACATCAATTTGGTCCCAAGATCCCCTCTTCTGAATATCCCTTGTACAATAGATCAGTTTGGGAGATTGATGAAAGTTAGTGCTAAATACAAGATCTTCTTAGTTAAAGGCAATATTAGGCCTAGATATTTATCTTATAAGATTTTGATAGTCTTAAAACCCAATAATAATGGGTCCTAACAACATTTCATGTACTATCACACACTCAACAAGATAACAATGAAGAATCAGTAACCAATACCATGCATTAATGACCTTTTGGATCAGTTTGAGGTGCTTAATACTTCACCAAGATCAACCCTTAGGTTATAATTAGGTTCTCATCCAGCATAAATATGTCTATAGGAAAACATTCAAGACATGATAAGGATTTTATTAATGGTTGGCCATGCCTTTTAACCTAGACAATGTACCAACCACTTTCATATACTCGATGGATGATCTAATCAGGCCTTTTATAAATTATTGTGTCATCATATATTTGGATGACATTCTCATCTTTAACAAGACTCATGAGGATCATATGGATCACATCTCACACATATTAAACACCTTGCATCAACACAAGTTTCAATCTAACATAAGAAACTATAGATTCAACACTACATAGATCTAGTATGTGAGCTACATCATTGATTGCACATGCATCTGTGTAGATCTAGATAAGATTAAGGTGATCCAATAATGGCTTAATCTATGAAATCCCATAGAATTGAGGAGTTTTATTTTACTTGATAACTTCTATCATTGGTTTGTCCTTGGTTTCTCACACATATCTTGGGCTCTTAACCAGATAACATATGCAAAAGATAATTTCAATTGGACTCATGCATAATAATGCACTTTTGAAGCATTCAATTAACACCTCTGCATAAATCTTATTATCACAATGCTTAATATTATGCATTCCTTCAAAATTCACACTGATGCATCTAAATACACACATGGTGTAGTGCTCATGAAACATGGGCATCCAATTACATACCACTCAAAGACGTTTAATGACATAGTATAAAGGTACTCCACCTATGAGAAATAATTATATGTTATTATTTAAGTAATTAAGAAATTACACCACTACGTTATAGGGAAGGAGATAGTTTTTCACTCATATTGCAAGCAAATTAAATTATTATAGATGAAAAATAAGCTAGAGAATGTGTGGCATATGAAATTTACAACTTACATGCAACAGTTGCATCTCATGATCAAGAAAAAAAAGAACAAGGTATAAAATTTCCTTAGTTGACTTCCAGTTCACATGATCATAAAAAATTTGGATACATGTGGCCACTACTTCACAAACTTCGTATCCCTTTAATCATCTGAACAAGACTTCAAAATAACTTACACTAGTCTAGCAAAAGGTAAACAAGTTTAGTAGTTCTAATTGTCTAACCAAATTTTATACAAGCTCAGACATCTCTATGTTCCTAATAGTTCACCTCACTAATGACTCATTTGGGAGGTGCACTAAATTAATACCTCATGACACTTTGATATGACAAAGACTCTAGCCACATTTTAGTTTCACTTTTACTAGTCGCACATGTGCATAGACATAGAACACCACATCAAGCCTTGAATTGATTATTGCAATACCAATTCAATGAAATAAAAGCTAGGAATTTACCCACCTCTACTAGTTCTATTCAAATGATGGGAATATATCAGCATGGATTTCATGATTGGGTTACTTACAACAAGATGCTAACATGACACTATGTTCATTATTGTGGATAGGTTTTCTAAGATAGATATCATGGTCACATAAAAGAAAGACATTGACATAATTGACACTACTCAATCCTTCTTCAACCATGTTTGGGTTCATTTTAGACTCCCAACATTCCATCATATTGACCAAGATCTATAGTTTTTAAGTCACTTTTGGTAATCATTATGAGACTTGAGGGTACATAATTGGATCGATCGATAAATTTTCATTCACAAATAGATGGGAAAATTGAAGTGGTTAATCACACATTCATATTTTTATATTGTATAACCACACACATGTGCACACTTGGGATGAAAATATCTTGTACATTTAACATGCCTAAAATAAATCACTACACAACTCTATGGGTCATAGTCCATTCCAAACATGTCTTAGGTTTTAACATTTGGCACCTCTAGACATATCCTACTATGTATTAGCTGACATTGAGTCACACACATAGGAATGGGAAGTATAAAATGTTGAGAATTTTTTACAACACATCTAGTCTATTCATCAATAGGTTCAATAGATCCTCTCTCACACACAAGTAAATTAAAAGGAGCACCATTACACACCCCATGCATTCTGAATTGGTGATTGTTTAACACTAAATTTGTGATAAGGATCTTATTTGGCTATATAAAGTCAAGAATATGGAAATGAAAATGCACAAGTGTTATGATCAAATCTACCATAGGCTAATTAAAAGCTAAACTTAGGTATAATATATACTAAACTTATTAAACTAAGATAGGATAAAAATAATATGGAAATGACAAATAGATAATGCATTTAGATGGTTATGATGTTGACATAATTCTATATCTAAAATAGAAAAATAGAAAACTAGAAGAAGATTTTATAATAATCACCAAATTTTGGGTTGGGTGCCTTTGGAGCCACAAACACTAATGTTATCCTTGGATGGCTACATTGATTAATTTGTCTAAACTAGACACAAGTGTCATGTGAAGAATACATGCTAAATAAAAATTTGACCACCTAGATGCTTTTTGGTTTGTCTTCACCTTTGCTCTAGTGATTCAAATCTGGGTTATGGACTATCTCTCCTCATGAAATTGTATAACCCTAGTTCTTCATATTCGTAATGACCTTGGAAAAAATGGGTTAGTCAGATTAAGGTGTCAATCTAACCCCAAATACCCTTCTATCAATGAGTGTTACCTACATATCCAATACTCTGAAGAGGCCTCAGACTAATGTAGTTCTCCCATACATGTTGGCTTGTGTGTGAATCATGTAATATGTGGAAATTAAGTACAACAATGACCTAACTTGTAACAAATACAATAGGAATTTTAGGCTGCTCCTTTAGTACTTCATAGATGTGTATGTATTATCCTTATTAATGATATGAAAATAAGAGAAATTAGGGAAGCTTAGTTTTATTGTGTTTGATTGAATGCTTTGATAAGTTGCCTTAGGTATTTTTTAGGTGACAAATGAATGAGGAGTGATTGTGAATATATACCACTCTTATCAGTAAATTTATCACATTAAACACTTAGTCTAACCATTAAGATACATTTAATTTGAAAATTATATGACTTTAGGGCACTTGACACATGCATCAAGGTAAGACACTAGCAACAATATAGGGGTCAGGGACTGATGCTTGTGTCTTGGTAGTTATAAAAGAGTTACATGCTCAAAATTTGTATGGGCATAAGATAATTATATTTAAATAATTTTGGGAAATATATTAGGTCTAGCTCATCAACATAAGACTTTTCAAACCAAGATATAGGCCAAAAGGGATAAGATAGAGTAGATGCAAGACTTTCAAAAGTGGGAAAGGTCCAGAACTAAGAGAAATATCCAAGGTCTTAATTTACCAAGTGTATAATATTGAGGTGTTATATAATACATAAATATCATCTAAACCCCCCACTTTTAATATATTAATTAAATTATTAGTTTAAAGGAGAATAGATTCATACCTAGGTGTTTATAACATAACTTGCCTTTGTGTTAGTCTAGCTTGAGCTCTTTGATATTGACTGACCTAAAATCAAGATCATGTTATAGTATGTAATCAGTGTATATAATATGGAATTTAAAACATTTTAAATGATTTAAATTGAAATATCAAAGTTTAGGGGTACACTTGTGTATCGATGCAACTACCTTATGTATTGGAAACTTGATTTGAAAGATGTATCTTTATGAATCACTAAATTGAGATTAGGAAAAATATATAAATATGGAAAGTGCATATATGTAAGGAGATATAGAGATATTGGAAGACACATTACACCAAACCTTAGAGTAAAATGTGAGTTACCACCCAATAATTTAGATTAGCTTAACCATGTAACCCAATCATACTTATAACTTACTTATTATGAGTGAGCAAAGTTAACCTATATCATATATTTAATGAGGTTGGATGATACAATAAAGTACAATTTGAAAACTTGGAAATATTGAGTGATTTAATCACCTCAACCATACCAAAATTAAACCAACTATTGTAGTATATTAGCTCAATATAGTCCATAAAAGTCTATCCTAGTGGGTGATGATAGTCCATAGAAGAGTCTTTTTAAATATGAAATTGGTTTGGATTTTATAATATTAGGTGCACATTTAATAACATATGCACCTTAGATATGTCTCATATTAAAACTATGTATAACAATGAACCAATTTATATATGTTTGCTACAACTGTGAATCTATATCATGTATCTATGTGTTTTAGCCAATTCAAAAATTGTGTAACTATGGAAAATGGGCTTCTAAAGCATGCCCCACTATATATGGATAGATATAAAAAATGAAATAAGTGTGGATAACATGCTTCTAAATCATTCACTAATTAAATTTGGGTGTGTCAAATATTGAATAAGTGTGGAGAACATGCTTCCAAAGCATGCCCCTACTGAATCTAAAAACTATGTATAATATTGAATAAGTGTCGAGAACATGATTTTAAAGCATACACCAACTCAATCTAAAAATTGTGTCAAATGTGAAGAACATGTCTCTATGACATTCCCCCACTGACATGCCCCCCTTTGAATCAAGGGAAGAATAGAAACTATTAGTTACCTCACTTCAAAAGGATAAGACAACTAAATAATATGTGAATGGAACCATGCAAAATATATAAAAACATATCTAAGTAAATATAGCATTCAATCACACAGAACAATATGATCACATGAAGGCCTAAGATGCATGATAAATATCATCATAATTTATAGATAGTAATAATACAAGATCAACATGAAAATAATCACACACACAAGAGTACTCAAAGTCAAGTCAACATACAATAGTTCTAATAGGCCATAAACAAAGGTCATGTTCAAATTCTACACAATCAAAAGTTCATGACTTAGTTAAATGTCCACAAAATCAAGAATGACATATTCAAATGTTCATACAACAAACAATGACATATTTAAATGTCAAAAAAAGCACACATAAGAATAAGGGATAAAAACAAATGAGCATATTCAAATGCTTGAACAATCTATATAATATCAAGGTAAGGCACTCAACTAAGTATATAAATTAAAACATAAGAAACTAGCATAAATATATCATAGTATCCCATGGATCAAATATTTTAGCTAAAAAATGTTAAGTGCATAGCATATCAAGTACCCAACAATAGATATAATCATGGATAAAGGCATGTGTAAGTACATAATAGCACAAACATGATAATGAAGAGACCATAGAATGATATAACCTGTGTATCAAGATCAAAGAAGTGGATGCCCCCAATGTACACAAGACATGAGTAGAGGGAACACCCAACATCTAAAATCTGAATAGATCATGTATCTATGTATGCTTATATCACACTCAAGTATAGGAATGACACATATGTGTATGTCTAAGTAATTTATATGCCATCCATCAACATGGAACTAACACATAGATTATAAGGATCTAATAGAGTATATTTATATTGAAAATATTTTTGGATTTATGAATGTTTTTTTATTTTTTGGTATTTTTAGAATATGTGAAGTTTTTCAACCTTTATTTAGATCTTTGAAATTTTTTTCATTGTAATTGGATAAGTTAAAAAGGTACATAGAATGTTCCTCCTCACACTTTACATGTGTAGTAAACTAACTAATGCTATCATTTAGAATATAGATCAATTTACCTTCATCAGAAAAGGAAATCTTATACTGATTTGGGTCAATTTTAGCTTCCATTTGGTATAACCAAAGAGTTACCAGTGTAAATTCATATGGATATGGGGTAGGCATAACTAAAACCTATGTTTGAGTTACTTTAGGATCAAAATCAATTGACATTATTATGTTTCACAATGATTCTTTCCAACATCCCTTGTATATAAAGTTTTTAAGATCGAAGTCATTTTTTTGTAAGATACTTACATTACAAGTTGTTTTTGTTTATGTAGGATCAATATGGTTATGAAAAAAATAATCACCACCCATGAATACTATAATTATTAAACCTTATTGATGTGGATTCTTTTTGTGTTATTCATCATGAGTTTTTTTCCATAGAATGCAAACCTTGGAGTGGTCCCATTTTGAGTAACCCTTGTAGAGCACCCATATAAAGATTAGAAACTCCACATTTTTATTCATAATGTTCATTTTCTAATTCATGTCCTTGCTTTGTGTGAGGAATAAAACTTTGGTACTTAAAAGGGCATATGTTAAGCTCTTTTGGATGAGTAATGATGAATGAAACATATCTATGCACATCCACATATAAATGTGTAAATGACTCATATTATTTATGAAATGTTGTTTATTTTAATACGTAAAGAATCCTTCTACTAAAAATAAATTACAACTCCAAATATGATGGTCTAAATACTAGATCATATGATGTACTTTTGAATCAAATAATATAATCTTGAAGGAATTCATCATCACATTTCTTGAAATTATGAAAATGTGCTAATGTGATAATGTAATCTTGAAGGGATTCATCATTTAAAGAATTTTTTACACTCCCTTTATAACTAGTTTGTAAATCATTCAGAATTTCCTTATATATTTGTCATAACTTTTGATGATAGTAAAGGAGCATCTTGGTCATATGAAACCATTTTTGTGGTAGAATGTGCATGAAGGGCCTTATTAGATGAATTTTCTTGTTGGTGACTCATGGATTTTTATGAAAACCCCAAGCCTTGTCAATTTGTATTATATTTAAGAGATATAAGGTGGGTTATGCCTTACTCATATTTTCCCAATGCTTGTCCTTTATATCCATATTAAATAAAATATAGAAGGCCAAAATCATATGATGGTGATGTGAAAAATATGGTAAAAGGGCTCTTTATATTATTTAGCATGGATTAAATCATCTCTTGAAATGGTGAGAGCATGAACTGACTACAGGGATGGTAGCTACCACCATTCAAAGATTTGATATTTGCGGATTTAACACTTTGTAAAAATACAAAAGTAATCAATTTTCACCCCTTTCTTAATATAAAGTTAGAGAGTTTCATAATCATAATCATAAAATCTAATTATATCATCCATGATGATAGAGATAAATAACACAAATATTATGACAAAGTAGGCAAGAAACATACTAAATGGTTTGTTTAGGTAAGAATGGTGTTCAAAGGTCGAGTTCACCAAATGTTTAACCCTCAATTTTTTATAAGGATCCTACTTGGGTAGATAGGGTTAAGAATATAGAAATGATAATGCACAAGGGTGATGATTAGATTTACAGTAGGCTAGTTAAATTTTAAACTTGGATATAACATATACTAAATTCATTAAATTGACGTAGGCTCAAAATATTAAGTACAACTATGCTAGATATGGAAATAAAAAAGAAATAATGTACTTACCTAGTTTTGATGCTAAACATTTGTAGATCTAGAACAAGCAAGAATTAAATTAGAAGAAGATTTTATAACAATTGCCAAATTCTAGATTAGGTGCCTCTAGAGTCTCAAAAACTAGCATTAGCCTAGCATAGTTGTGTCAACATTATGATCTGAACTAGACACAAGTGTCCTATATGAAATACCTATTAGACAAGGATGCAACCACCTATATCTTTTTGGGTTTGCCTTAAACTTCACTCTAGCGTATTCAAATTTGGGTCATTGATTGTCACTCCTCATGAAATTATAACACCCTAGTTGTTCATATTCATAGAAACTTTGGGAAAATGGGTTAGGGGGATCATAATTGAGTTGACCACAAAGATGTTAGGACCTAGAAGCACAATTGATTACCATGTACAAGCAACTTAACATGCAGAATTAAATCAGAAGTAGCAAGTAACTAGAATTTAGAAATAACATAGAATATGAGAGACAATACCCAATTGTATTAATACTCTTCCAGAAGGAAATACAACAAAGAATATGCCACAGTCTTCTTCCTTACACACCTCTAGGGCTCCCACACCTCTAGGGCATAAATAGTAAATCTCTTCAAGAGCTCACTCTCTCTCTCTTACGATCCCAGCACACAACTCAAACATAGAGTTGGTGTTCACCTCTAACCAATCAGTATCACTACTGCCAGTACACAAGTGCTCCACGCACTCCAAAAATGAGTACTCCACACACTCCAAGTACTCAACGTACTCCAAGTAGATATCCCCTGATCTTTCTACCTATTGTGTTGTTATCACCTTTGATCTTGCTGCCCCATAGATCACCTTTGACCTCGCACACACACACACACACACACCTACAAATCAATGATCTTACTTACCCATGTAGATCTCTCTACACCCTGAAGAACCCTTGTCCTTTCCTCACCAAGTCCTTATGATTCTCCAAACCAGTACCCCGATGGATCTTCTCCCTGATCTTGTGCACCTGCAGACCAACCTGATCATACACACTCGACACCCCTGTGGAACTAAGAGGAGCTACCCTTGCTCTCTTCACTCTCATAAGGAGCTAACCAAGCTCAACTCAAACTAGAACACTTTATAATATAACCCATAATTCTATTAAATAAATCTCATGCAAACAATAATTAGATCCACAGCTCAAGAGTAAAATTAGCCTCTTAACATGCAAACAACTGGTTTGTTAACAAACTATTCATGCAACTGATAGTTCTAAAACTGCATAGGCAACCGACGTCAGTCCCTATCTAGCTAGAGATGACCGACTCCAACCGATGCATGATTGATGTCAGTTTGCTCTGCACTGGATATGACCGATGTCAGTTGATTAGACTAACGTCAATTGCTCTACAACTCAGTAACCTCTCAACAACCTCCTCCATGTTTGCATCAGTGAAGCTTTTAGCTCCACAACCTAACAATCTCCCACTTAGAGATAAATAGCTACACTGTACCTGTACCTGTACCCTATCTAATCTATTTCTTGGCTTGTATCCCTCTTCAAGCTCAAACCTGAAGACCAACCACCACACAACCTGTGGTGCAACACCTGTCATCTAAGTAACCTGCCAAATCTAAAGTATTTGACCCTGCATAGCATGAATCCCTACTACTAGTCCCTCTCGGATACTTGAGAACCACTAAACCACTTTCTAGTGATTCCTTCCCAGATTGACTACAAACTTTCTGACAACACCCACTGCTTGTACAAACTCAGGGAGTACACATGTACTCAACCTCCTTATGTGATTGGGGACCCTGTTCTATGAACTATCCATCCATAGGTGTGCTTGTCATTCTACATCCTACACTACCTTCACACAATCATCCTATGACAACATCAACTTGTGATCTTCCCTGTCTTTAGGATTAGTCATGCCAAAGAATTTTGCTACTCCCAAATCCTTCATGGCACACCACTAAACTAACCTTACTTTTAGCTTAGCATAACCTTGTATGTCTAAACCTACAACAAGCTCATCCTCTAGATATAGTAATAGGATAATGTCACGACCATCATCCACCCTAGTAAGACAAACACAATGGTTACACTGACATTGACTAAAGCCCTGCTTTGTCATCCACCTGTCAAACCTGTACCACTATCCTGTAGCTTCCTCAAGACCATATGACCTGGCCTTCTATCTCACGTGTCCATTCTCTCTATTCTTTAACCAAGAAATCCATTCGTCTCTCAGTGCTTTTATCCCGACTGGTAACTCTACCAAATCTACCATTTGGTTCTTCTCCAAAGAATTCATGCCATGCTCCCACTATTTCCTAGATCCTTCCTGCTCTGTAGTGAGCAAAAAGTATAAAGAAGAGGAATAACGAATTTGAGGCTTACTTACCCTTTTAGTCCTCCACATGGGCATTTGAGACTCCTTGATAGCTTACTATCCAGCCAAAATCTATTCCAGTGACCGACCTCAGTCACCACACAGTCTGCATCTGACCAATGTCAATTCCATGCGACTGTCTAGGTCACCGATGCTAGTTATCCTACCGATGTCGGTCTCCACCTACCTGACACCACCAACTCCTCTAGTCTACACATGACTCACATTGGTACCCATCTATTTGATGCTAGTTCTTCCTGATTGATGTTGGTACTTGTGTTCTCTTATGAGTGATGAATTTTTATCTGTGAGCTTTCTTTAAATCATACCCATGTCCAAACTGCCCTACTTAGAGTTACTCAGTCCCATCCACTGATCTCTATCCATCATCTCCTCCATAAACACCAAGGCTTTCCAGTTCTTAATTCTGTCAAAGACATCTAACTTCCTCTTAAGAACATGCATCTCCTTCTTGCTCATGTGACCAAGCCTACAAAGCCACATCTTCATAATAAAAGAAGAATCAGTAATATAAGTAGATAGATAAAGGATACCTACTTTCTTACCACCTGCTAATTCAAGTGCATCTGCTATGAGAGTTTTTGTGCATCTCTCATCACCCAACTTTCCTGAAGCAATTAGCCGCATCTTCAAGATTGGGACCTGCATGACCTTCTTCAACACCCATGTGTTGGCCACCTACAATTTTAGCAACACTTCCCCTTTGCCAAAACTTTGACAAGGCTCACCAACCCCTCTATTTGGGGCTGCATGAAAAGAGGCAACAGAATCTATAAACCAAGATTCTACTTTATCCAAGGAACATCCCAGAGCATCTTATGCAACAACATCTGCTTCTTCAATTTCTTCATGCTGATCTTCTACCAACCAAAAATATTTCTTTACCTGATCTTTCTTTCCATAACACCGTAATTGACCATTCGTGCTTTTCAATTCCTCCATTCTTAGTGTACTTTCTTTTGCCATTGTTATACTCCCACTCAATCAAAAACCCCCTGAGAGTGATCTGTAATCAAACACAAACCTACTCCCTACAACCTTAGCTCTGATACCACTTTGTCAGTGTTATCACTGCATGAAACTAGCAACCTGAGCTCTGATACCAACTGTTAAGACCCAAAAGCACAATTTATTACCATGTACAAGCAAATTAACATGCAGAATTAAACCAAAAGTAGCAAGTAACTAGAATTCAGAAATAACATAGAATATGAGAGACAATACCCAATTGTATTAATACTCTTCTAAAAGGAATTACAACAAAGAAGATGCCACAGTCTTCTTCCTTACACACCTCTAGGGCTCCCACACCTCTAGGGCATAAATAATAAATCTCTTCAAGAGCTCACTCTCTCTCTTACAGTCCCAACACACAACTCAAACACAGAGTTGGTGTTCACCTCTAACCATTCAATATCACTACTGCCAGTACCACTAGTCAATATCACTACTACTAATACACAAGTGCTCCACGCACTCCAAGTACCCAATGGACTCCAAGTAGATCTCCCTTGATCTTGTTACCTATTGTGTTGCTGTCACCTTTGATCCTGCTGCCCCGCAGATCACCTTTGACCTCGCACACACACACACCTACAAATCAATGATCTTACTTACCCATGTAGATCTCTCTACACCCTAAATAACCCTTGTCCTTGCCTCACCAAGTCCTTATGATTCTCCAAACTAGTACCCCAGTGGATCCTCTCCCTGATCTTGCACACCTGTAGACTAACCTGATCATACACACTCAGCACCCCTATGGAACTAGGAGGAGCTACCCTTGCTCTCTTCACTCTCATAAGGAGCTAACCGAGCTCAACTCAAACTAGAACACTTTACAATGTAGCCCATGAGTCTATTAAATAGATCTCATGTAAAAAATAATTAGACATCCAATTACAATAATTAGATCCACAACTCAAGACTAAAATTAGCCTCTTAACATGTAAACAACCAGTTCATTAACAAACTATTCATGCAACTGACAGTTTTGGAACTGCACAGACGATTGACGTTGGTCCCTGTCTGGCTAGAGATGACCAACGTTGGCTGATCGATGACTGATGTCAATTTACTCTGCACTAGATATGACTAATGTCAGTTGATTAGACTAATGCCAGATGCTTTGCAACTCAGCAACCTCTCAACAACCTCCTCCATGTTTACATCAGTGAAGCTTTTAGCTCCAAAACCTAACAAAAGACACTTTTATACATGATCATTGCTTACATAGCCAATACTTCAAATAGGTCCTCAAATGGATGTAGTTCTCCTCTATGTGCTGGTTTGTGAGTGAATCATGAAATATGTGTATATCAAGTACAAGATTGACATATCTTATAACTTATAAAATTAGGCTCTTAGTTTTCTGCTTTAGTAATTCAATCATGTGTATGTGTTATCACTATGAATGATATGAAAATAGTATAAAATGAGGAATATTTGATTTAGTGAGTCCTTGATTGAATGCTTTGATAAGTTTTCTTAAGTCATTTCTAGATGAGGAATGAATGAAGATATATTGTGAATATATACCACTCATACTAAGAAATATCTCATATTAAAGAACTTAGGCTAACCATTTTGATGAGTTTCATTTGAAAATTAGATGACTTTAGGGCATTGGGCACTTGCATCATAGTAGGACATTAGTATTGACATAAGATTCTAAAACTGATGCTTGTGTCTTGAAAGTTAAAATAGGTATGTGATCAAAACTTATAGGGGCATAATATAAGTATATTTTAAGCATTCTAGGTAAGATAAAAGATCTGGGTCATCAACATAAGACTAGTTAGACCAAGAGATATGCCAAAGCGTAAAAAGATAGAGTAGGTGTAAGACTTTTGAAAGTGAGAAAGGTCAAGAACTAAGAGGAACAACCAAGATATAAATTTTCTAAGTGTACAAGACTAAGGTGCTATATAATCCATAAATATCATCTACAATGATGAAGTTTGGTTTTACCTTCATAAGGAACACTTCAAAGGTTCACACCAAAATATTAAATCTCTATGCTATGGCCCTTACACCATTATGTGCATAGTTGGTGAAACACCTTTGTCCTTGATTTGCCTATATACATGGGAATGCACATAATCTTCAATGTGGAACTTCTCAAGCCTTACACTCTTCCAGTCCTTGATCCAATAGTTATAGAACATCCTTTTGATTTAGATCCTAAATACTTGTACCTCAGAGAAAATGACTAGATCATCGAATTGATAGACACACGTACCCACCATGGTACACATCAACTTTTTTAAGTGGCTAAGGTTAGAAAATATGTCGATCAAGATAATTGGTACACTTCTCAAAAACTTTAAGTGTATTTTTATTATTTGTACACAGATGCAATGAAGACCATTAATTTTTAATAAAGGGTAAATGATCTATGTGTAACCTATGCACATACAAAAACATTCCTTGTTTTCTCTTCTATGCATAACTCATACTTCTCATACAGCCTTGTGCACTCCTTTTCTTGAACTTTTCTCATAACCTTATGCCCAAGTCTCACACAAGATCACAAAATTTTGTGCAATGATCACCTTAGATTGTATCTTATGCATTTGAATATGAACTTCATACCTCATAGTTTTATAAACTTCAATATATTATACTCATATACTCATTGATTCCTTGGGACCCCACTTCAAGATAACCATGTATCGGCCTACCCCGATGGTGTGATAAAACAAGTGGTCCAACTAGATGTTAGCCAAAAATGGAGGATCTTGGGATAAAAATCATTAGTTATAGTCTAGATATTTGTTATTCAAACCATTAATAACTACCACATCTGACATGTATATTCAAACATCATCCTTGGTACTTGTGCAATAATTAATACTACTTTTGTATTATACATGTTAAATATGTAATATATACATCTAGAGAAGACAACTATGACAACTAAGATAGCTAGTTGGGTCAATGCCATTATATAGTAGTAACATAGATAGATTTCTCTATGCATATACTCTATGTATACACACACTATAGTAATTATACTCTATTTACCTATTCTTTCATATATGAATAGAATTTGTATGTTTTACAAGTAATACTTTCACTCCATTGAATGTGTGTTTGATTGTTTTGTCTAATTACTCTTTATGCATTCATTTTGCACATCCAAAATTGGTTGTCTCCCATACACTAGGTCCTAGACCCCATGATGTGGATCAATAGTACATTAGCTTAATAAATCTAAATTTTAAAAGTTTGATACCTTCCAATTTTATCATCAATATGACCTTAGGATTTATGGGTCTGAAATTTTGATTAACTAGTCTACATCAGGTGTTGTAACTATATTATGTACAACCACATCAATATTGATGTGTACCATGCCAGTGTAAGAGAAAGTGAAAGCTTTTAAGATCTTTATGACTATTCATTTATGGTTTTCCACCTCATATACAGAGAACAAAGAACCAAGCTTGAGAAATTTGGGACTCTCTTTAGTCTTAATGTTAATGTCAATGGTATCTTCAATAAGGGAAGGATTTCCCTCTTAAAACATGTTAGGGGATAGAGCAAGATCATGATATTTGTTACATATAGTTTTTCCCTATGATTGTTTGAGATATTATTCAATGGATTATGTTTTGTTTATTACTAGATTTGATATTCATTATGAGTTGGATTAGTTATGTTGTTTTGATAGTAGACATATTTTACTTTAATGAGTTATTATATTATGATTATGATCATGATTTTTATTAATTATCAAATTTCATTAGTTGTTATTATTTCATACTAATTCTATATCATGATAGTAACTAACTACATGTTTGTTTGGTGAGTTTGATGCAATAGATTTTCACCCTCAATTAGTGTAGAGGGAGAGTATCATCAGAGAAGGGTGAGTAGATGATTACATTTGGGGTCAAAGAGAAAATATAGGGAACCCATACACACCATACTAAAAATTTAATGAGAACTTATTTTTATTGTTAACTATATGGTTGACTTAGCAAGTTAAATGAATTAAGTTATAATTGATTCTTATAACTATCTTTAGTAATACATGCTTACATTATTTTGGATGATGTTTATTTGTATGCTACTTTCTTGATATTTTCAATATAACAAAACCTATGTTTTTTTATGTTACTTGTTGAATAGAGTAACCTTGCCATGTTATGTTTGGGATTTCACTAAAAACTATCATTTCAATCTGACATGATAACTAGCAATACTTCCATATGTATTTTAAAAGTGTGAAGACTATGATGCATTACATGGTCTTAAAATAGTTTAATTATTTAAATATTTTGTTATGTTATACCCCTTTGGGGTCTTATTGGAAAAAGGGCATTATGGGAAAACACCCCCCCATGGTAATTTTTATTATTTTAATTTAAAACTTGGCATTCAAATAATTATGGGTTTGAATAAGATTAATATAGAAGTTTCAAGGATTTTATGAATAATGTGTTTGACAAGGTAAAGGGAATACATATTAGGGTTTAGTTATGATGGAAATTTGGTTTTATTTTGGAAGTAATGATTTTTTTGAGAGAGTGAACTCAATCTATGTCTAGTAACATACACAAACATTGATCTTTCATGTATGTTGTGAAGAACTTAGAGTGGATTCAGAGTTGGAGAGAGTGGGATATTATTGAAAAAATGGAAGCATGAAGATTAGTGGGATGAGATAATAGGATTAGTAAAGTGAGGCCAAGTATACATGAATTGGAGGAGAAGATAAGTATAAGGATAGGTAATACAATGGGGCATCTAGTTCTGTATTCAAGGAGGACAACCAAAAAATAAAGCAAGGATTTAGTTTTAGACTTAGGACAAGGACATGCAAATAGGTGGCTCAAGCAAGATATTCATAGATACAAGTCGATTCCTTTATTATTAAATATTAATATGTAAGGAATAGGGTTTTTAATTTGGGGTAAATAGGTCTTGGTTATTATTTGAATAAAATCACAAACCAATACCATAGGGTTTTATGGTTATATATCTAAGGAAGGAGTTATGCTCTATCCTCAAATATATCACTCTAAGACTCCAAGATTGAAATAAATGACTTATTCTGAGCCATATCTTTATGGGTTAGTATTTTAAATAGGTATGTATGTATGTATAAATATGTACATACATATACATATACATACATATATAACCTAGGGTTTTTTGCTTATATATCTAAGGAGGGAGCTATGCTCTATCCTCAGATCTATCACTTTAAAACTCTAAGATTGAAATAAATAACTTATTCTGAGCCATATCTTTATGGTTTAGTATTTTAAATGGGTATGTATGTATACATACATAGATACATACCAATTTAAAATACTATCCCATAAAGTATGGCTCATAATAAGTCATTTATTTCAATCTTGGAGTCTTAGAGTGATAGATCTGAGGATAGAGCATAACTCCCTCCTTAGATATATAACCATAAAACCCTAGTTATGTTTGTGTGTGTATTTCATTAAAATATTTTTATAATATAGATATATACATATATAAATATATTCATCCATAGAAGCAAGCTTCTATTGTGTAATGGTCAATTGGGTCATTTTTTAAATTATGAAAAATTTTAAAAATTTGGGTCTTATTTTTATCTATGTTTGATATTTATTTGATGACTTATTAAAAATATTGGTGAACCTTGACTTAATACTAATTTGCATTAATACTTAGGTGTTTACGTGATGCAAATTCTAGCCTAAGGATAAAGCTATAGATTTTGGGTATAAATGAACCTACTTCATTCGTGGGTATGATTGTTTGGTGACCTTCATTGGATAAAGTGACTTTTGTGTAGCATGACCATGGAACCTTTATGTGAAACATTAGCTTACTTGTTATTGAGTAATTTTTTTATAAATAACCCTAAGATAGTCATCTTCTTAAGGATAGAATTTAAGAATGGGAATTTGGAAATGTATGTTATGAAATGGATTGTGTAAGCTTAGCTATATAGGTTTGTTATGTTTGGGGTTCAACCATGTTGTGAAATCAAATCTAAATGTATTATTTTTACATTAATCAATTTGTATAACTATGGAAACTATATATATGAATGAGGTAATTTTTTGGTTTTATTTAATAACAAGTTTTCCTCCATTATTTTTCTCAGTAGAACTTATAAGTTCCATCATGGAAATGTAGAGTGGCATGACTAGAAATTATTAACTAGAACATGAAAATGTTGAGACAAATATTGGATATAGGTATACACTAATGCAAGAATTATTTTTTGGGAATATGTGTATTTGAGTTAATAATCCTGAGTATTAGATATAATAATAGATTCTAAATCCTATAAATTTGCCATTAGTTACAACAAACTACTAGTATGAGATAAAAATATAAGTAGTACTTGGAATAGAAATATATGAGTAAAACCATGAAATGGTTTATTTAGTAAATATGTTTGAAAAGAAAACCCAGTGTATATTTTGAATGAATATAAGTTATCTTTTGTAGTATATTATAGTAAAGATATAAAATTAAGGTTGGAATATAGGATGGGAGTTGATCTTGTTCACATAGTATGGTACTTTGATGTTGACAAAGGTATTAATGAGGTTGTTTGTACATTTATGAATGTAGTACTTTGACTGTACAAATAATATCTATTATGACTAATGGAAATCAAAAGTAAAATTATTACTTATTATTTTGGGTCATGAATTTATTTGATATATGAGGATTATATAAGAAGTTGTTAAGAATTATATATGTTTTTGAAAGTATGATAAAAAGATATGCTGAAATATAAACTTAAAATAATTTTAATCTTATTCTAGTTATTAACATATTTGTATAAGGATAAGTGGTTACATGGTTGTGAATGTTTACATTTTCACTATTGCATAGTAATTGTTTATCTAATTATGAATCTTTACTTGCATGCTATGTTGGATTAAAAAAATTAAATATACAAGTACACTAGTGGGTGACTCATCTACATACCTCCTAATATCATTATGTATGATTCAATGGCAAATAGGTTTGTGTGAGTGAGAATGACTCAGGTTGTTATTTCTTAATTATATAATGAAAACTTTGGCCAAAGTAATTTTATAGATGGGATATTCTCATTCCACTATACTTATTATTTACATGCTTGATGTTATCATTTAGATAGAAGAATGGATTCCTTGGTCTATTTAATTTATGCATATAATAGTGTTAATACACACATGGGTTCCAGTTATTTCTCAATATTTACATTATTTTCATCTACCCTTCATGAAGGGTAGGACCACTCTTGAAAAAGAGGTATGCAAAAGATCATTGGTCTATGGTTGGAGGTCAATCACTTAGATGATGCTCTCCCTCTTCATCTAATTCAACTAGATGAAATTACACTTAGGTTATGTGATGAATCATAGAGATGTTCTTGCAGCTCCTCTTGTACTTTTGTAATATCTACCTTGTTATAACTTAACTATGGATGTATAATTAACACATTAGTGGTTGTATACTTGTATATAACATTTTGATTTATAAAAATAGTGGTTGCAATTAAATTTTCAAATGATTCATGAATTATATACACATTTATAGTGCTTGGTATGATTTAATGTTTTAAATGATCAGTTTCATAACTTAATATTATGTTTAATGTTAATTACTAAGTGAGAGTTACTATGCCAGTGGGATGATGTGTTACATACATATATTATTTCAAAATCATTTAGTTATTAGTTTTAAACTAATGGATGTAATTTATTTCATTAGTAAGATTTTTTTTTAAAGTGTTGATTTGAGTTAGAACCAGTAAGATCTAACAATATTCACCCTTCATATTGAAAATGTCATGTTCATCATCAGAGGATAGGAAATTCTTAACCTATTAGTAATAATTGAACTATTCACTTGTAAGATAAAAGGTAAGAGTGAAGCCTCTCTTGTGGTGAAAATATTGGAAATCATTTTAGACTCAAAATAACTCAATAATTACCTCATCATTTTCAACTAAGTCAAGTATTAATGGATCATCATCTCTTCTAATATGGGTGATATATTGGCCACGAGGATTTTTGTGCACAAGAGATTTTGTCTTAATTAAAAATATGAAATTAGATTCTAGTATAGTAGGATGAGGGTCAAAACATGAAGATGAAGCAACAATGGAGTCAACTACATAATTACTTATCCTAGGGACTACCTCTATAAAAACAAAGTCAAATTCTTTATCAATATTACATGCAATGGTTTTATAGAATTAAAGGTGCTCAACTATAATTTGATATACCACTAACTTGGTTTGCAACTTACTGTGAGTCACCTTGGATCTTTAAATTTTGAATTCCTAAATGTTTTACAATGAACATGCTAAATAATAAGGATTCATGCTCTACTCCATTGTTTGTACAACCAAAATATGGACTTAAACAAAAATGATTGATTTATCCTTCATGAAAAATTAGAATAAATCTTACCCCAATGCCTAGATGAAACTTGGTCCCATGATAGTAGAGGACCCATTGGTCCTATGTAGAAGAGGGACACTCTTCTAAAAACATCTCTTGGTCTTATGATATCTCAACCATATGAATATCAATAATATTAGGTGACCCCTCGTAGGGTTTTGGTTCCTAAGGCTTAGAATAATAATGAATCCCTCCCCTTCATGGGTGATTAGTTGGGCTTGAAAAAATATAAAAGGCCTACTTTTATGGTTTGAATGAAGTAAATAAATCACCCTAGGTAACTCAAAAGGATTACTTATAATATCTGAATTGAGGTATATAATCACTCTCAAAAATTAAAGGGCCATTATATAGGCTTTATCTTTGGTGTGGTAAGTGTAACATCATGGTTATTATGTATTTTTGGTGTGGGGAGTATGCCAACATAGTTAGGATCTCATTTCAATGCAAGGGGGTCTAGACATAGTTATTTAGCTTGAAATACCATTGATAAGACATGGGTATTACTATTTTTCCTATTCTTATATGTGGGAAGGATTGTAAGAACTTAGATAGTGGTTCACTAGGTGTTCCCTCTTCACAATGGGGGAGAAGGCCTCTATATGATAATGTGTGGATAAGCATGTGACCCAATGTTAATCTCTAAAGTACCTATTGTTAAGAAAAAAATATTCTCTATAGGTAATAGCATAATTACAAGAAAAGATAATATTAAATGCATGTTAGGGAACTCAGCATATAGTGTAAATCGTACCTATATACAATTTGAATCAAGATGACTGACATCTTAAGAGTAATAAAACTCAATGGATTAGTAACTATGTAAAACTGATATGACCTTGTCATAGAGTGATCCAAGATCATGCTACAAAGAAATTTAGAAGTAACTAGAGTAGTATGCAAAGTGTAATTTCCCTTATATGGTTAGGCATTAGGTGATTATGATGGTAGTCATAGGAAGGATTGTTATGGAGGAGGGCCTCTTCACTCTCTAACACCTCTATCATCAAAATATTAGGTAAACTAGCCAACAATTATTGTGGTTTTTTACTTTGAGTCAAATGGGAGGATGAATGGCACATCTTTTTAGAAGAAAATGATGATTTTGACTGTAGACATGTTGGAGACTACCAAACTAGTGACTAGTTCTAGACTAGTAGCTTTCTTATTCATCACTACGTCATTTTTATTATGACTTATATTTTAATATATCCCAAGGAATTTTTTACTCCTATAATATAACCACGTTGGCCTTCATGGGTTTAGGAATGTCAATCAACTTTAGGGGTTTCATAACTACATTGGTAGGTAAATGGTAATTGATGTGTCACCTAGGATACCTATGCATGGTTGCTTGTAGCATATCAAAAGGTTTAGGATCCCCATGGGATATTAATACCTTTCCTAGGTGTTCGAACTAGAGTTAATGAAAAAAAGTTAAAGGCATAACCTTCATCATGTGTATCTAAGGCCTTTCAAACATCATGTTATAGTTTGTATCTTTGTCTATTAAATAGAACTCAGTTACTTCCATCTTGGGACCTAGAGTGATTTAGAGTATAATGGTCCCTATGGAATTTGATTTGATGCTATAATAGCCTCATAGGGTGTTATGAGTTGTGGAATAGTTGGTAACCAAGATTAAGTAGGAAGGAAAATGGGACAATGTTGACAATTGCTCTATCATCCACCATAGATATCTTCACATAATTATTGTAAATCCAAACTTTTAGAAGAAAGGATAGATCTCCCTTACTTTCCATCCCATAGTTAGGACAAATACTATGTAAATCAAATAAATAGCCAACATCTCAAGTTTCTTGACTAGGTGTAAATATCTAGATAATAATGGTTGATTTAAGCCCATGGAGGAAGAATAAAAATGAATAGATGTCCCAATCCTAGGGCATAAAAAAATTCAAAACAATGAGTAGGGGAGTTCTTAATCAAATCAAGAAATGATATGTGAGAGAACTTCTTGGCTAGGTCAAAGATCAAATCATAGTTCCCCATAGGTTTCATGATAGACTCAATTTCTAAAATGTTTGAGGGATGAAGAGTCATAGGATGATATTCTCTGATGTGAGTAATGGTATTCATATTTTCTTCAAATTCTAACTCTATAACTCTAATAATTTTAGTCTTGCCTTTTACTCCTAACTAAGGACCAACATCAATATTAGCAGTACTAGAGGTGGAAGCTTCGACATCATGAGTGCATGCCATCATGGGTTTATTATGCTAAATCAGTTGGTTTTTATGGGCCACCCTATTTCTGATTTTGAGTAACACATGCTTGGTGGTTATGAAATGGCTTTTGTTAGATTTTAAGATTTTTATTTGAGGGGTAATAAGGCTATTTTGAAGGGCCTATGGGTTTATACTAGTATTTCATAAGAACATATCAATAAATGTTTGCCTTTGATCTTATGAAACTCTTTGGATAAATTTATTGTACTCCCTAAAATTTTGAGTATCATGACCATTAACTATGTGAAAGAGGTAATAGACATTGGGATCATATTCCCTAGACCTCATATTCTTCCCCTATTGACTAAAACCTTGTTTATTATTTCTTTGGTAATAGGTTTGGTTCTGAAACTAGAGGAATTGCTTGACATGCTAATATTGGTTTTTATTATGGTTTTAGTGTTGCATATTATTATAAAATTTTATGGCTAGGTGGTTTTTTTATATCTTTAGTTTACTTTGGTGTGTAATTAAATAATAATAATTTATTGTTTGTTAACACAAGGTGAAAACCTTGTGTAAATAAATAATAAAATATAATTGTTTATTACTTACCAAATTATTTTTAATTATCCTCGGGGAAGGATGGACCCATTGGTTACAATAGTAACCTCCCTTCATCCCCATTATAAATAAGATTTTACCCCTATTGTAATTGATATGAGATTCACTTGATTGTATATTAGTGATTGAGTTATAATTGCATGTGGTAAATATATTACTGTGTTTTTTGAAGGTTTGGTTGAGATTAAGTGAGAATATGAAGGATTTGTATTAGGGGAATTATTTTTCATATATATTAATATCATATTTTTGTGTTATTTACCTCTCAAGCTTTTCCCACATTAATCTTTGTGTCATGTGTACATTTATTCATGTTCATTTATTCTACGCTTTCCATCATTTACACTCTAGATCATGTGATGTATTACTTCATTTATTTTATCATGGTATCATATCTTGAAGGAGTGTTGAGGATTGGCAAACAATTTGCATTGAATTTAATATCAAATTTAAAAGAAAATTCAAAAACAAAAAAATTATTTTTCATTCCTAGGATGCCATATTGGTTGAAGTATAACCCTTTGTAGAACATCAAGTTTTAAAATCTCACAAGCATTCATGTATTGACTATTTGAAACACTCATATCTTCATTTTTGCCTTCCAATATCCTATTAGAGAACTCAAAATATTTATGAAGCAAGGAAATGAGCCTCTAGAGAATTTTTATAACCCATAGTATATCTTGGGTAATTGAAATTTCTAAATTTTCAGCAAAAAATTAATTTTAAAGATATATTTTGCCTTGTTTCAAGCTTTCATAATTGAGGGTTGGAAAAATTTGGATGTCTTTAGTGGCTTATATACTTTTCTATGAGCACTTTTAAATCTATAGGAGCACTATATATATACATGGAAGCATTTCAAATGTTGGTTCAATAATTTTTGTAATATGTTTAATAAATATTTTATTTTTAATTTCCATGCAAGCCACCCCTAGGTCCCACTTTGGGAGATAACTAGTTACACAAAAGTTACAAACTTTAAATATTTTTTTATTATCTAATAATCACATGCACTTTATATATTTATATATATTTTTTATTTTTAAAAAATTAGTTTAAACAATGTTCAAATATAGATTAATGCATGTATATTTCTATTTAGTCTCTTAGAAGGGTTGGTAGTTCTAATTTTGCTAAAAAACTATAACTAACATAGTCTAGTGTTCAAAAATCCCTAAACAGCTTTGTTTTGATCAAAATTTTACTTAGTAAAATTTATTTTCAAAATTAAATAACTAGAATTTTCTTTTGGTTTGCATGTGGATTAACTTACATATAAAACCCTAATATATCTTCAACCTTTATTTATTGACTCTTGACCTAGACAATTTTTTTGTCAAGCATAATCATGTGATCAGTCGGTTCCTAGGTTTTGACACATTATAAATGCATTGGTGTGGTTCAATTTTTGTTTTGAAAATTTATATTACAACTTTTATAAATTTTTAAATCATAGTGTTTATATAGTTGTTCCTTATGGGACACTTTTGAAACCTATCCAATGAATATTATTATAATTTATTGCATTGTTTTGCATCTATTTGAACAATTATTTTCTTATTTACACTATAAATTTACTTTATTTTGTAAATAAAGTATAAAATCACATTTAAAAAAATTATTTTTTAATCTTTATCTTGTGTTATTATGTCATTCTTAAAGGGAAACAATGACTTTCCTAACTTTAATTAAATAAATCTCAAATGATTAATGGATAAAACTATAATATATGTAAAATTCACATTAAGGTGAAATTTATGGCCCAAAATCTTTGGAATATTTTTTTCAAATGGAAAAATCCCCATAAGAATAACATGTTACACGTGAGCTTTCAAATGCATTTCAACATAAATAATAAGAATCCATGTGAATTATCTTAGAGAGTGTTAAGAATGGATTCCTAATCCATATCAAAAATCAAAAATCTACTAGCGATGTTTGGAAAGTCATTGAGTCTATGTATGAGGGAACTCATATCTCTAGAATTATTAAGTTGATTCTCGAATTACTTACTACATCTATAAAAAGTGATGAAAAAGTTGTTAAATTTATTTCAAAAATTAAGAATATTAAAGCTTAGTTAGATGGTTGAAACTATAATTTAATTTAAGAACAATTGTTAAATTTCATTATCTAGCTTAATAGTCATGAAAAAATTCATAATTTTATTTAAATTTTGAATTCAAAGTACCAAACAGAACAAGATGTCCCTGACCTCACTACCCTATCATCTCTTCTAATTCAAGAAGAGTAAGTGATATCTAATTTTAATTCTAAATAGAATGTCACTTGGGCACTTCTCACTCTTAATTATATTTCTAAGAACAATATAAACCATAAATCTAACCCTAATTCTATAAATAACAAAAATGGGAACAAGAAATTTAACAATAAGAATTATAAACCTAACTTTAATGGGAATTATAATGTGTGGTAAATTTGATCATATAAGAGAAATTTTCTTTAAAAAATATAGAACTAACAATAAAACATATAAAAATAAAAAAGGGAATATATATAATCAAAACCATCAAAAGAACCAGAATTAGAACAACAATTAGGAACAAAATTCTAATGTTATTATTGTATATGTTGCCTTATTTGCTTCTAATGAGAATGGATGTATTTTATATAGCAGTGTATCACACCATATAAATTTATTATACCTTATTTTATCTGATACTACATATATTTTTAAAAATATTAACTTAAGAGATAATTCATTTTTAGAAGCAACTAAGCAAGGAAAAGTAAAATGTGTGAATGTTGTTATTAATGATATTTTCTATTTACCTAAACTTAAGAAAAAATTATTATCTTATTCTCAACTTATGAAATATTATTTCATCATAAATTTTATTAAATATAATTGTTCTATTATAAATCAATTTGGTTCTATGATTGTTGAAGGCATTCAAAAGAATAGTTTATACATTTTCTTTCCTTCTTCTATATGTTATCTTTCATCAAATAGTAAGAATGAATCTCAACTATGGCATAAAATATTAGGACATCTTAATTTAATAAGTTTATATGATATGTCTTCTCATAAATTTGTCATTGGTCTTCCTTTAATCTCTTCTCATCATGAAATTTGTGAAGGTTCCTTATGTGGTAAGCAACATACTGACCCATTTCATAAGAAATCATGATGTGAATTCTTCACATCCTTTAGAGTTAATTCATATTCATGTTTCATGAGCTCTTGAAGTTTTATCTCTTAATGTTTATTTATATAATGTTACTTTTATAGAAGATTATACTAGAATGATCTGGTCATATTTCATTTAAAATTAATCTGAAATGTTGTCTAAATTCAAATAATTTAAAGCTTTTGTTGAAAATTATTCTAATATTTCTATTAAGAGATTAAGATCTGATAATGGTGGTGAATACATTAGTAAATATTTTGAATATTTTTTCATTAGTTGTGGTTTTCAAATTTAATTAACAACTCCCTATTCCTCTTAGTAAAATGGTATTAATAAAAGGAAAAACACATCATTTTAGAAATGATTAGAACAATGTTACATTCTGCATTCATTCCTAATTTTTTATGTGATAAATCCATGAATAATCCTATTTATATTTTGAATATAGTACCTACTAAAGCTTTGCATATTTATACTCTTTTATAAATGTAGTCTAAAAAGAAACTCAATGTGGCTCATCTTAGGATATTTGGTAGTCATGCTTCCATCTTTGTTCCTAAATTAAAAAATAAATAAACTTGATCTACTCATATTATTTCATTTTCATAGGTTATGGAGGTAAAATTAAAGTATTAAGAGTTTATGATACATCTAACCAACATATATTAAGAATAGAAATTTTCTAATTCTCAAAAAAAAAATGTGAGCCCTTTGTGGAACCTCCTCAATGTTATTCACTTGATGAAATTGTCTCTCCTATCTCTCCTTATAAAGAAAAAAATTCCCTAGAGTAAATTGATCCATATTTTCATAATATAGATTTTGAGGAATCCATTAAGTTTCATGTTCAATCTAAGAGACCTAAATGGACAGAATCCCTAATCTAGTCTTCTAGTCTTGATAATATTAATAAATTAACTATGATTCAACCTTTTTATTATGACTTAATGATTATGTATGAATGTAAATCTCAATATTTTGAATAAACCATTCAATATGATATATTAATAGTTTATATGTACTCTAAGTATAATGCCTTAATTAAAAATCAAACTTGGGACCTTGTCCCACATCTACCTAAATGACATATTTTTGTTTGTAGGTAGATTTATAAAATCAAATATAATTCAATAGATTAAATTATAGAATATAAATCAATATTAGTTACTTGTAGGCTTACTCAAAATTATGAGATTAACTATGTTGAAACCTTTGATCATGTATACAAAATAAGTATTGTTAGACTAATTATTTCTCTTTCAACCCAAAATACTTGGGTTATACACCAAATGGATATTAAAAATGCATTTCTAAATAGTGATTTAGAAGAGGAAATCTATATGACTCAGCCTAAAGGTTTCACTGACCGTACAAAGAACATTATGTGTCTAAGTTAAGGAAATTACTATATGGTTTAAAACAAACTCCTTAGACTTAGTATTTTAAAATTAATAGTTATTTTAAATAACTAAGTTTATTTAAATACTATTATTATAATGATCTCTTTGTTAATGTTGAAAATGGTCTTTTAATCTTGATTTTATTATATTTGATTATACTATAATTACTATTGATCTAATTAGTTTAATTCATAAGTATAAGGATATACTAAGTCAAATGTTTAAAATGGTTGATTTAGGCATTCTGAAACATTTTTAAGGATTGACTATATTTTAAGATAAAGATTCTATTATTGTATCAAAATCTTAATATGTACATAATCTTCTTGTTAAGTTTAATATGCTTGATTGTAAGTCTACATCTACTCCTGTTAAAGTTGGTGTTAATCTTGATCCAAAACCTACATGTGAAATATATAATCCTAATTTGTATATACAACTTATTTTTAGTTTGACCTATATAACCATTACTATGCCAAATATTTCATATGTTATTGGTGTTGTTTATAGATTTATATAGGACCCATATTTTAATCATTGTAAATTAGCATAGAGAATACGTAGGTATATCAAAGGACTATAAATTTTATTTTATTATTCCATTGATAATGATAAATTATATGGTTATTTTTATGATGATCTTATTGGTGATACTATAGATCACAAATCAACTTCTAGATATGTATTTAAGTTTGGTGTAGGTGATATCACTTGGAGCAATAAAAAGAAACTTATTATCTCTATCTCTTCTATAGAAGTAGAGTAAATATGTGTTATGGAAGTTACTAAATAATCCATGTGGATATGAATGTTATTAGTATAAATTAATTTTGATGTCTCTCATATTACCACCCTTCATTAGCTTAATCAAACTTAGATAGTTCTAGCAAAAAATCTAGTTCAGCACCAATAAACTAGACATATTGAAGTTCATGTGTATTTTATTTAAGAGAAAGTCCTCAATGGTGATATTGATCTATATATTTATCCTAAAAATGAATAGGTGGTAGATAAATTCACAAATCCACTTAGTGCTACCAAATTTCATCAATTTTATGCAATGTTGGGCCTCTCAGAGTTTTTATTGAGGGGATAAGTGAATGATAATGTCACTTCATTATTGTCATGTGTTTCTTATTCTTCTCTATAATTCTTCTCATTTTAAATCATTGTAATATATCACAATATGTAATTTTTGTAAACTTCATGTATAAGTTTGAATTTTGTACCCCAATACTTAAAATCATATGTTAATAGAGTTCCTTATGTTATAAAAGGATCCAATAATGTCTAGATGATTATTCATCAAAAATTGTGAGATGTAGTCTCACGATCATTGTAACCTAAAATTACTTTATGTAGTTTATGGATTATAATTTTCTTGTTTCAAAATGTGATGTTTGGCATGATGAAGTTTGTTAAATCCTTCAATTTTGTACATAATATAATTCTTTTATTAAGGTGTCTATGGTATGTATTCCCACTTAGCATTAAGGGGGAGTGTTAGAACATTTAATGGCTAAGTGGGATATTTTAGACCCTTAATTTACTATGGTGTGTAATTAATTAATAATAATTTAACATTTATTAACATGGGGTGAAAACCTTGTGTAAATAAATAATAAAATATAATTTTTTATTACTTACCAAATTATTGTTAAATAATTCTCAGGGAAGGATGGCCCTACTAGTTACAATGGTCACCTCCATTCATCACCATTATAAATAGGTTTTTACCCTTATTATAATTGATATGGGATTCACTCAATTCTATATCGGTGATTGAGTTATTCTTACATGTGGAAAATATATTATAGTTTTTTATGAAGGCTTGGTTGAGAGAAAGTGAGAAGTTGAAGGCTTTATATTCGGGGAATTGTTTATCATATATATTAATATCATATTTGTGTAGTTTTTACCTCTATAGGTTTTCCCTTAACCTATGTGTCATGTGTACATTGATATATGTTCATTTATTCTATGTTTTGTCATCATTTAAATACTATATCATGTCATGTATTTTTTCATTCATTTTATCACATGTTGCATTGTGGTGATCAGTTGGAGTCAATCATATGAATGTTAGTTAGGGGATTTTGGATCCTAACACCTATATTGTTAGTCGAATTGGTGTTGTTCATGGGCTGATATCGATCTTTATTCATACGATTTATAAATTTTTATTTGGCTAGTGATGCCATTATATTGTTATTTATATTTAGGACCTTGGTTATTGGTATTTTTTGGACTCACATTTTTAAATCCCTGATTGTCTTGGTTTGGGGTGATAATACATAAATTAGTCTGATAAGTTCATTGATCACTATCAATAGTTGTCTAATCAATATATAAGGCACTCTTAAGAGCTTATTCATAGGATCGATATGGAAAGTTATTAACGTCATCCCTTTTCTCCTTATTTAGGGAGTGGAGGAAAAGATTGCATAATTCTATTTGATCCATGTGGGGCACAATAATATAAGAATATAATATTTACTACCATCTCATGAAAAATGAGTAGCTAACTCATTGTGTTCTTATTTTATGTGAAATAACACTCACATGTCAGTCTTATGGAGTTTTATCATATCGAATACTTTGACAAATGCATCTATGAGTTGGTGGGAAAATGTATAGACCCTTTGGGGAGGTGGCAATACCAGTCAAGTGTTATTCCCTCTAGGGTTTTAGATAAATTTTTGGCAATAACCCTATCCTAGGGTATGAGTTCCCTAACAACTGTAGCATAAGCTTTAACATGTACATTGGGATATCCTTAAACTTTTAACTAAGGAAGTTAAATTAAGGGACATGGAATAAAAAACCCTCAAATGTTGAGATCAAGAGGCTCTTTAGGGTACCTAGCTTAAGTCCCTGTGTTGCTAAAGTTAGTTGTTGTCATAGTATAACTAGAGTGGAAAGGTGGGATCATATAGGGATTATTTTGGTAACCACTAAAAGGGATAGTGAAATCTTCATAGGGTGGCATGGAATAAGTTGGAAAATATGTATTTGGTTGATTAGATTTGGAATAAATATGTAAGGAGGAAGATTGTTATATGTAGAAGGAGTCGTGGTTTGTTGCAATGGAATAAAATACCCTAGTAGAGTCATGATAATATTGGAGAGTGTTAAACTATGCAAAAATAGATCTCTAGAGTTATTTAGTGTCTAAGATTATGAGGATGAGAAGCTCCTACTAGGTGGTAGACTAGGGAAATGAGGGAGATTAGGATGAATAAATCATAGGAAGAGATAAAGTCTTTTGGGTTGGATATTCCTAGTCAATGTCATCCATAAATATGAATGATATAGGATGAGACTAGACCTAAGGAGAAAAAGTAAGGGGGTGAAGGTGAGGATATAGGCTTGGATAAAATTCTACTATCGACCTCTATTTTGAGGGAGGATAATGATTAGTGGATCAAGAATTTATTTCTCATAAAGAGTGTTGAGAGAGTCAATGATGAATTGGGGGATTAAATTGTAATGAAAAACCTCTCTCCTAAGCTTAGTATTGATATTAGACTATATACTAGCATTGGGACCAAGCACCTCAATCCTAGGAAAATAACCTTCTTTAACAAGACCAGGTGTTTTGAGAAGTGTCATCTAAAATGGATTAGGAAATATTATATCATATAATATTATCTTAATTGATTGTGTGATTACTTGTGTTTGTTAGAATCAATGTTTTATTTGGATTGTATGATTCGATAAGGTTTTTGACAAAGTTTTTGTTATTTTTATTTATTTTATGAATACTTGACTGAAATGAAAACTAATTACTTACTGAAATGAAATGAAATAAAAGTAAAGAGAAATGATAACAAACAACTATTTTTGTGTTTTTTAACTTTTTTCAATGCATGCAAAGTAATATATATATATATATATATATATATATATATATATATATATATATATATATATATATATATATAGAGAGAGAGAGAGAGAGAGAGAGAGATCTATTCTAACTATGCTAATGCTGATTTTTGACTTTCCTAGATGTAAGCTATATGGAGTTGTTTTTATGTTTTTTAATTGATAAATAAATTGATCTACAATGAAAACTATGTTTTTTTATTTGATTGGGTAAAATGCTTTTGAAATTAGAACTATGAACCAAGGAGATGAGGGTTTGGAAACTAAAGCTATGCAAATGATGTTTTATTAACATGCAAGTGATTCAATAGAATATCTAATATCAAAAAAAAATGAGGTTCTTAAAGTTTCCTCTCACCCAAATAGGCCAAGAACAAGTTTTAACCTTTTTAAGTGTTACACACTAGCTATGAACAATATATTTGAAGTGAAAATGAATGATTTAAAACCTGATTTATTTGATTAAATTAATTAATAAAACACTCTCAATTGATCCATGTGGTTAGGACCCTCCAATATCCCCCAACCATACCTATCCCTTAATAACTAATGATTTGGACTTTCAAAATTTTCAAGTTAGTGGTAGAGACACACATGTGAAAGATGATCATACCTAAGCAAAGCCAAAATCACATTATGTGTCATAATTATGACACTAAACTCAAATCTAGTGGTGAAGTATGTCATTTAAAAAATCTTATCAGCAATGACTATTGGATAAAATAAAACAAAACAAAACAAATTTGAACTATTATTCAACTCTCTACAACTTTCATCACTCAAGCCAATGGAAGAAAAAAATCATGGGGGGAGATAGGGATCGATGTGAACCCATTTATTGTGCAAAAGTTCATTAAAATTATAAGTCTATATAAAGCTAAAAAAGGGAGGACTTACTGAACTTATGCTTCAAATCAAAGGTCATGATGAACTATTGGTAAGGGATTTCGTTGCAGTCTTGAAACAGTGCTAAGTTGTCTTCAATTGTATTAGGATGGATGCCACATAAGAGCTTATCAGGGATTTCACTAGAATTTCCTATGAAGGCACTAAAGAATTAAAAGATAAAAGGTGGAAGAAAGAACTTACCAGCATTCTTTGAGATAGATTTTTTGTTTTAAATTAATAAAAAGCGCTTTTCTAGGGTTGATGTTCTGAGGTAATGGATAGATATATGCCTACAGGTCATGCATTATCTAAACCCTATAAGGAAAGTTTACACATATTTTCTTTCATAATTTATTGATGTTAAAAAAGTTTAAATATTTTTGTATAAGCCTTCTTTACTACCTTCTTATGTATCTATAATCCTCTATTCTATCTTTCAAACATAAACCCTCTTCTGATTTAATCGACCAAGGGATGATTTGTTTATTATCAAAAGAGGAAATCTTGTGAGGAACCATGAGATTAATATTGGATAGAATAAAGGATAATATCTCTAATGAGGATAAGGAAAACTTGGCTAATGATAGGAAGGATGAATATTCTCCTTCCCTTGACTTAGTTTACCCCTGTGTAGTTGGGAAAAAGCATAAAAAAATCCCATGATTCTCTTCCCCTAGAGAAGAGTGTAAGAAAGAAGGTAAGTAGAAATATTGGGTTCTCCTAAGGTATTTAAAATACTAATTTTTAAATATATGAAATAAGTCATCTAAATTTTGTAAGAGGGATGATGACAATTTGGTACTTTCCTAGAGGGTTTTAGGTAAAAATTGGTAGAATTTCATGATAATCTATAGAAAATGGGTAGACAGTTAGTACCATTGATGGAATAATGGAACAACTTCAAGAAGGAAGTGGATAGAATGAGTAAATATATGAGTGACCCAATTATGGTGGAAGGAAGTCGATTGAGGCTAGAGGGAACCCAAAATAGGAAAGGTAAGGATATCCTCACCATCAACTCGAGTAGTTCCAATTCTAAGAAAGAAAAAGTGAGAATTGAGAAGGAAAAAGGTTCAGCAAACTGCAGGAAAAACTTGGTGGAAGGACATAAAACTTAAACTAGAGGCATGATCAAAAATACAAAGAATAATATTGGAGGCAATAGGAAAGAGACTCACTCTTAAGAAATTTATCAAGTGATTTAATTATTTGTCTTGTTTTTGGGTCCCATTTATTGCTAATTTTGTCAATGTTTAGCATATGTTAGGCCGATGTGGCCTAGTTTTAATTTATCTTATTTGACTATTTTTATACTTTTTAAACTGGTTTTTAAGTCCCTATAAAACTTTATATTTACCTATCAAATAAAAAAACATTCATAATTGATCTAAATAATGAAAATCAGAACTAAAATGACACCTATTATTTACCTAGATTTGTTTAGGGTTTTTCTACTCACTAGTTGCTTGTTTGGTAGTAAAAAAGAATCATTTCAAAACTAAAAATTGATTATTGTAATATATATAAATTTATGGTATATTATCTAACATTAACCTAGATTTTAGATGTAATATTATCAGATGATTTATTTAATGAATGCAAACAAGCAAAGAAACTAGTTATTATTTTTGTGCAAAGATAGGAGTGAGAAGAATTATTTTTCCTATAAAAATTAATTTAAAAAATATATATTTAAGATAATACAATAATTAGTGATAATTTAATCTAATATACTACATGAAAAAAATAAATCTAAGCTAAGAACCTCCAACTTGGTCCTGATGGAGATCAACTAAAAATAAGAGACTTGTGGTATTGTGGTCTTCAGTGTGTTAGCTCCTTTACCCAAATGAAGATTTATAGAACTATATAACAATAATTGTGAATACATGACTATTAAAAATGTGAAATATGAAGATAAACACAACTCTAAACAAGGAACAATTGATTGTGGCTTGGTAAAGACACCGTTTGTAAAAATTTGATTACAAGAATAATAGATCTCCCTATCTAGAACTATGTATTTGAAAACAAAAACAATGAAATAATGGATCCCAAAAAATAGTAGTAGGTTATGGATATAAAATATTTAAAACTCTTAGTCTCTAATGTAATTTTTGCGAAATCAAGCCAAAATTCGCTTACATGTAGAAGAGCAATGGAGGTTGCATGAAAGAGTTTAGCTAATTTGAACTAGGAGTTAAACTTAGGAGGGACTCAAAGTGATTATAAATAGAATATGGAGTGATATGGGCCTAACTATATTTTTAAATCAAGGTGGTAGGATAAAATAACATGACAATAATCATATAAAACACATCAAGGAGTGATTTCTAGAAGTTATAATTAGAAGGCAAAACGATGGTGACATAACCACCTTATTTGTAGGGGTAGTTATATAACCAATGATATTGGGAACAAAACCAACCTTCCATGTACCAATACCACACCAAATATAATACAAAACTATCCTCTAAGGATATAACCTCTATGGTGGTTTACACAATCATCATGATGAAACCATCAGTAATGGGATAGTTTTATAGCCTCATGGGTGGTTTCATCACCCACTAAGGTAGTTATATCACAAATGAAAGGTTTTTGAAAATATTCTAAGGGAAGATATAAAGGCCAATAAAAAGTGTTTTTGATGGACCTATAAGAGAGAGGGGAGAAAATTGTGAGAGGGAGTTAGATAGTTATCGTTCAAGCACTATTATGAGGTCACTGCATCATCATTAAAGATGTCATGTCAAGAATATCCCAATATAAAAAAATTAGATACAAACAAGACCTTCTTAAATTTCCTACCTCAAACATTGATGAGGGTGAGGATTGATTCTTAGGCATCTATTTAAATATCAATATGGACAATCCTCACTTATTCAACCAGTCTATAAGTTGAAGGTCCTCCTCTATTCTATACAAGCTCTCCTAAACTAAACTAACTATGCCAAAATCATACTAGATATTCACATTTATTCATGTAATTATCAATATAAATCAAGATAATATAAAGGGAAATTCTACATATGCATGGAGTCAACATTTTATCAGATATCTAGTCTACAAGCCAATCACAAGCCTTTTTTTATCTAAAAAGCAAAGGAGTTTCCAAGGAAGATATAATGTGTTTGTTATCTTTATAATTGATTCATTTTTTAATTTAAACTTGATTGATCCTAGTGGATATCATTAGAGTGTTATGTTCATTCCATTGTTTTGATGTTTTATTCACCAACTATGAACTAACCCTCTTTGGATTCCTCTCTCACATAATGGCATGTCTAATGGGAGAATACACATCTCACAACCTTTTATAAAATTTAATTTTTATTTTAATTGTAAGAATTAACCTAATAATTGTCTTAATTCATCTCTTTTTCTTTAAAAAATTGCTAATTTATGTCTCAAGCCAAAACAATGAAATTGTCCTACACAATAGTGATATCATCATGTGCAACAACAAAATCATACTAGAGAACAACATAATCAATTTTGTTATGTTTTAATATTTTTTGAAGCCACCTAAAAAATATTGAAATCGTCATTTAAAATAGTTAAATCATAATTAAAAATATCAAAATCATCTTACATAATAACATAATCATATTATTAAGCTATGAAATGATTATTTTTATTCTAATTTTTTTTGTAATTTATGGTACATAAAAATAGTGAAATCATCATCAAGAAAGATGAATTCAACCTTAAAAACAACAAATACACCCCATTTCATAAATTTGAGGTCTCACAAACATAATTTTTACCCATTTCAAATACAATTGTAAGACCCCACTTAAAACTATTGATTATTTTCTTTTAGGATTATTAATGCCTAAATATGTATCACAAGGTGCTCAGAGTGTTTAACAAACACTTACCATTTTTTAATTCAAAAAATTTAGAGCATGATTTGTAGTTTGTGATAATCTTTTTATTTGTGGTGGAATACAATCAAAACAAATGACTATTTCACAATATTTATACTAGTTGGTGGTTAAGAGCCACTGTGGCCCATAAATATTTGTAAATAAGAAGATGATTTATGTTAATTAAGGTCAATTATGATCAATTCTACATGTAAAGATAAGATAATATGGACATATATAATGAATCTTTAATCTAAATTGAATTGGTTAAAAAAGAAGTAAAAGGAAGGGTAGGGCATGTTGTCCCCCAAAAATATCACTCATTATTGGGACAACATTTGAACTATTTTGGTCCTACAGACCAAAATTGTCTCTTCCCTTTTCAAAATTTGCCCTAGACATTCAAATTCCTCAATTTTTCAAGCTTTTTAGAAATCTACGGACTCTGCAGGCTTAAATCTATGGACTCTGTAGGCTTGAATCTATGGACTGAACAAGAAGAGAAAATCTATGGACTCAGCAGGAAGAGGAAATCTATGGACTTTGCAGGTCAAGTTCAATGGGCTTTACATGATAAAATATATGGAGTTTTTCAAGGTTATAGAAAACTATGGACTTGGTTTCTATGGACTCTATAGGCAGGTTCAATTCTATAGGTTCAAAGGCTTCTGCAGGCAGGTTCAACCAAAAGAATCAGTTTCTAACACTTGGTCATTTTCAGGATTGGTTCAGTGCCTTAGTTCAATCAAAAATGTCTATTGACAAGCATTCAAACAAAAGAGGCTTGAACCACTTCAATTCAATCGGTTCAATGCTTTTGGCTCAATGGGTTTGTCTACTTTGTTTCAATGTTTTAGTTCATCCTTTGGTTCAATCAAATGATTTGTCAGTCGGTTCAAGGCTTTGTTTGAAATGTTGAACCAAAACTTGGTTCAACAGTTGGTTCAATAGTTGGTTCATCACTTTAGTGCAATCAAATGAACCATCAGCTTGAACCATTTTGGTTCAAAGCCTTGGTTCAACAAAGAGGTTCAAAGCCTTGGTTCAACAAAGAGGTTCAAAGCCTTGGTTCAATGAAGAGGTTCGACATCTTGTGGTTCAATGGAGCATTTCATCAGCTTGGTTTATTCAATTGAACCATCGGCTTGAACCATTTTGGTTCAAATTTTGGTTCAACCAATTGGTTCAATAGATTAATTCAATGGTTAGTTCAAATAAAGGGTTCATCGGCTTGAACCATTTTGGTTCAACCAAGCGGTTCAACATTTGGTTCAACCAAGCAATTCAATCAAATAGTTCAACAGTTAGTTCATCACCTTGGTTCAAAAGAGCGGTTCAAATGCAAAAGTTCAAAGAGCCTCCATAAGGACAATTGCCCTTGTGGAGGGCACTTGGTTGACAAAAACACCCTTCAGAAGGGTCATTTTTGAAGAAGGCAACAAAGGTAATTCTTTCAGAATTCAAAAAAGACTAAGATAGATAAAGGCATAAATTCCTTCAAACTTTTTGTCTAAAGGAATTCCTTCAGACAAAAAGTCTGAAGGAATTTAGGAAAGTGGCTATGGGCAGAAAGCCTGAAAAAATTTACAAAGAAACAAAGGCAAAGTGATTGAATATTCTGAAGACTTTTGTCTACAAGAAATTTCTGTGGACTTTTTATCCGTGAGAATTTATCCCCAGACTTTTTGTCCACAAGAATTTACCTGCAAAAATAAGCTCGAGGAAAATACCCGCAGGAATTGTCTGCAGGAAAGCCCGATGAATAGTTCACTAAAGAAAAAGCTACGAGAGACTCTAAAGAAGCCCAAAGACCATTCGAAGACCGCCCGAAGGGTAGATACCCTTGTGGGGGGCTCTTCTCAATGCAAAGTGGGTCATTTCTTAAGGCTCGAAAGGGTAAGTTCAATTCAGAAAAGTGCCAAATAGAAAAGCCAAAAGAGGACCAAGGGGTGATGTGCCTGAAGATGTCAAATTCAACACAGTGAACTAGCCATTGAAAACATAGTGACGGGCATGCAAATGTCAATTTTAAATCTCATAAAATAGCCATTGATCCTTTGAACCTACAGACCCAAATGCATTCACAAGCTTTAAGGTAAAGACTAGTAGAAAGCAAGGAAGGAATAAAACAAAAAATTGAATCCAGGACCCGATTCAATTAACCAGGAAAGGAGGAATGATGAAGGTAGGATCAGATTGCCAGCTGGACATTAAAAGTTAAAAACTTTCAATAGCATCACTTATTTCTCTATATTGATAAAATCAAATGGGTAAATGCCCCTAAGTTCTAGCCTATCTTCTTAACAGATTCCAATGCAATATGATGTGTTACTATTCCTGAGTCCTTCTTGAAGAGGCTATATAAGGGACTCTCTTCTATTGTAAATTGATCCTCTTTTTGAAAATCAGAATGAAACTCTACCCAAACTAAAAGACACTTCTAAGACTTTGAGCTCAGTTTGTTTATCATATTTTGTTATTGGAATAAGAAAGCAAGTGGTTTTTTAGACTTTGTGTTGTAATATCTTTGTTATTGAGGAAACTATTCTTATGTCTTTTTATTTAATATATCTTCTGTTCCTTTAATTCAACAAGCATAATTAGTGATAGCGGTCAAGAAGTTATCCTGAAGAGTCAACTGTGGAGAGACTTTGTGCCCCCATAATTGCCTTTAGTGTGTTTTCCTTTCATTTCTATGTAAAGGACCTTGGGGTGACTTTGTGCCCTCATTGTCCTTCGTATCTTACTCTTGAGAAATTCAGGCGTAGACTTTGTGTTGCATCTCGATTTGATGGTTATTACATCCTTTGTTACATTTTTCTATTACTACCTGGAGTATTATTTTGGCTTGTTGAATAGTACTTCTAAAAGAAGAGTAGTGTTTTTTGGTCATTTTCCTTGAGTTTCTCTTTTGATCCACACACATCATATCTGAAGAAAGAGAGATGGATGGTTTGTCCTACCCTTGAGTATTATTTTCTATTTATATATATATAGACTATCTATAGGGAACCTCCTGTTTCCAAACAAGTTTTCGCTTCTTACATTCAAAAGGAAATGAGAAACTAAGATAAGATGGTCAAGGGTTTGTACGTACCCAGATGAAGTCTTGCACACCAAATTCAGATGACTGAAGGAACTCCTCTTTGGTTGTGGAGGATGACACCTGTAGAAGAAAGAGACTCAAACATAGAGGTTGTTAGATAGCTAGAAAGTGGACTGCTAAGCAAAAGCTTGGTCCTAGAAGTGCAAAGACTTTTTGGAGGATGACAGCCCACTAATTGTTAAAAAGCAGAATATTGCCAGAAACAAAAATGATAAAGACTGAATAAAAGAAATGAAAGCAAATGCATACCTGTAATCAGCAATTTGTCTTCCATAGTCACCGACGTTGGTGGTTCTACCAGTGTCAGTAGGTCAAGGTCACCGACGTCGGTTAGTCTACCGACGTCGGTAGGGGAAATGGTCGGAGTCATTCGGGGCAATGGCCTGGGACAAGTTTCAGGTCTGTTTGGTCAATCAGAATGATTTTGGAGAGGTCTGTGGGAGTCTGATGGCATGTGTTGGGTCAATAGAACATAGAGTATGGTCTGAAAAGGGAGCAGGTGAATGTCAGGGGCAAAAAGGGAAGACAAGGGTGAGAGAAGGCCTTTCAACCTCTCTGGAAAAGATAGACTGAATTGTGTCCAGAATGGTTGGGAATGGACAGTGGACAAAATGCTAATGTATTTAAAAAGATAGTAAAATGAAACTAATGCAAATACTTAGCTATGTACAGAGTTGGTAGAGGAGTAGGAGATGTGTTTCCATTGTGGCTGGTGATGGAGAAGTCATGTAATCCTCAACCCTATGTGGGATGACTGGTGATGATCCTCTATGCCTGGAAAGTGTTGTCAAAACATTGATACCTGCAAAAAGTCAAGAAGCAAGAATGTTGGGAAGCAAGAGCAAGAGAATTCTATTTCACGGGGGGGGTCAGAACAAAAGCAAAAAATTGGTTTTAAAGGTAATCGATGCTGGCAAAACCACTAATGTTGGCCAAATATTGACCGACATCGGTGACTAAAGAATGGGGACAGAGGCTAATTTAAGCCTTCTGCCATTCTTACAAGCTACCTGGGTCAAATTGTCATTAGAAAATAGTCAAGAGGGGCTTAAATGAGCGCGAGAGGAAGGGTTAAGATGGGATTTAGGCAATTAAGGCTTGGCATGGGGTGGGGGCATCCAAGGAGAGGAATCCAAGGAGGAGTGAGGTGGCATGGGTGAAGTGGCAAGGGGGAAATTAAATTAAAATATTTGATTATTTTAATTTAATAATTGAGTGGGTTAGGACTTGTGTTAGAATGGACCAAGGGGACCAAGGGGGGAGGATGACCAAGGAATAGACACGATTTCGGTGTCTACATTTGCCCCTTTTTGTCTTGTTGGTTGCTCTTGACAAACTGTAAGACAAAAATAGGAGTAAGCTGCCCCAGGTATGGGATGAGGTGTTCCCCCCTCAAAGCAGGAGTCGAGGGAAGGGAACCTGAGATCAAGTGTCAATTTGACAGAGATATGGATAGAGAGGGTGACGAGTGAGTGTGAACACTGTAAAGGGTGGGATTGCACGTATACCACACCACGCAGTAGGTAGGTTAAATTGTCATGGTCAAGGGTTGAGGAGTGCCAAAATTGAAATAACTGGTCCCCAGCATTTAGTCATAGCTCCAATGGGTCATCATGTTCTAGGTATCCTGGGCTTAGGAAGTGCTCCTAGAAAACATGAAAAAGGTCACAAGTAGTAGGGATCAACTTGCTCGTGATCCAATACTTGTGAGGGTCAGTGACAACTTGCTAACTAGGCATGAGGTAGCAAAGGCAATTGAAACAACCAAGGTAGAGGTGTCTCAAAAGTGGTCGGAGGAGATAGGCGTGATCTCTAAGGTCATTGGTTGAGGCAGGTCGAGATAGATAGCTGGTCGAATGAATGGATGGACAAAAGAATGTGGTCGAGCTAACCCCAAAAGATGCTATGTCAACTGAGTGCTACCTACATAGCACTTGTTGGAAGGGCCTCAGGCCAATGTAGTTCTCCCTAAAAGGGAGGAAGAGGGTCGAAGTTATGGATTGGTTGAACGAGGTTAAGTCATGGTCAAAGGTAAGATAGTTTGTCCATCAGGTAGACAAACAAACAGATGTGGTCGAGCTAACCCCAGAAGATGTCATGTCGACTGAGTGCTACCTACATAACCCCTATTGTTAGGGCCTCAGACCAATGTAGTTCAAGAAAAGAGTCAAAGTGGTTGATGATTGGTTTTGGTCATGTGTTGAAATGATGAGGATAAGATGATGTTACAGCCTTTTCCATATGAGGTGATGGTGTATTCTGTAACATTGGTTAAGGTTTTTCATCCCTAGTAATTGTCCATGTTAGGTGATAAATATATACAATAAAAATGAAATGAGTCTATTTATGCTTCAGCAAGTAATGGTTTATGCTTGACATAAATTGTGTAGTCCATAGTCTCCATGTGCATTGGTGTCCATAGAAACTAGTGTGAATGGTCTATGATAATGTATGATGTCATAATGCCATGTTGTTGGTCTAAAAATATTGGGTTGGCTTGGTTTGGTTGGCAAATGATGTGGTTGAATGTGACCAAAGTGTAGGGGAAGTGAAAGGCATCTTTACCCTTTCATTGACAAGGACGAGAATAATGGCATAGATAGGGATTGTTAGAAACAAAAGCCCCGTTCATGCATTACGTCGTTGACCATTGGTTGTGTTAGATAAGTAATCAAATCATTTTGACATTAAAATGAGCTCGAAGTCCCTTGAGCAGGTGATATGATATAAGAGGATAGGGTAACCCTTTTTGAGTAGGGATAACTTTGTCCCTTTTTATAGGAGACCCTGAGATGACTACAAGCCAAGTCCATGACCCCTATTTTTTTTTTTTTTGGGAGCAAACTGATCAATGCGAGAAGTCTACATAGAGATGTCATTTTTCTTTTTGGTCATTTGTGAAGCTGATCGATGCGGGAAGCTTCTAAAAGAGTGTTGTTTATAGCAAGATTTAGTCATAGCCATCCTTCGAGGGAGTGGTCTATATTTTTGCTTTATATATTTTTGAGGTCTTTGAATAGTTGTCCTTCGAGGGAGCAGTCTATTAGCTATAACAATGATAGTACAGTTGTCCTTCGAGGGAGCAGATATGTTGATCTTGGATATTTTGACATAAATTTATTTTTGACAAAATTTTGAGTCATGGACAAGACTATATAAGTTGAAGGGCTCCCTTTTATCAGGACAAAGCATCCATGCTATATAAAAGGGTTACAGAGGGTTTGGTTAGGGGAATAGGGTTGAAAGGAATAAGGATTAAGTAGATGGGGTTGCTTAAGGGATGAGCTCAAGTTAAATGTCAAGTGAATGAGTACTCAACTAATAGTAGAATGGTCACAGATGCAAGGCATTAAGAGGCTCAGGTTCTGGTCATCCGTTGAGAGATGACAGACGATAAGTCCCTGACCCATACTTGTGTGTGATGATGTAAGGTCTAAGCCAATTAGGAGCAAACTTGCCTCGTTTACTTCTTTCCAAATTGGTCACGTGTTGGTTGATGTTAGACATGAAGTTGGTTGATATTTGGTCGAGGCTTGGTTGAGGCCAGGTTGAGGCTTGCTTGAGGTCAGTTGATGCTTGGTCAATGTTTGGTCAAGGTTAGGATAGTCAGTATAAATTCAAACTCCCTCCAGTCATTTTGTGGTAGGAAGAATGTCTAACACCCAATGCAGATGATTAATGGGTTAGATAAATGAGATGGAGAGAAGATGAGAAGGAGAGACCTGGGTACCCCACCTAGTTGATAGGTCAGGGGTTCCAAACGAATAGCATTTAGGTATTGAAAAAGCTAGGAGGGATGGAAACCACTGACTCTGTAGGTGAACAGGGAGGAATAGGCGAGCTTGGAGGAGATTGGTCGATGGTGGGTTCGGGACAAGGGTCTGCAGAGGCTTTAGTAGGTTCTTGGAAGCCTAGACCATATCGTTTCTTGGCATTGTCATTATTGAGAGGTTCAATGGGCTGATGGGAGCCTTGATCATAGCGCCCGAAGCCAAAACCCTTCCATGCACACCTATAAAGGTAGGTGTGAGCAAAGGTAGGGTTGTCAAGAAATGAGAAGTCGGATGTGAAGGGTTGAGGTGAGGAGAGAGGGTTCTCATCAGTGGGAGCTCAATTTAGCCCCCCATAGACAAGATTGGTTCAAAGGCTAGGAGGACCATAAAGAATGATCATGCCAATCTGATGGTCATAACTTGGACTGTGGTGAAGCTGCCCATACTCTTACAGAGCTTGGATCATTTCTAAGGTAAGCAAGTGATATTCTCCAAGTAAAAGTCATTGGAAGATATCTTCCATAGGGTCTTTGGTTGTCGCTTGAAGAGGTGGTGTGAGGGTGACCACTGTTTGCAAACTGGTCGAAGCTTCTGCGGATGGAGGCGGCATCTGGGTTGATGTCTTGAGAGGAATGAGAATGTCATTTGGTTGATAGGTCATGTTACAAGTTTTGAAAGGTGATGGGTCAGTAGGAATGATGTGGACTTGCCCATCGTGTTCAAATTTTACATAATGGTGCAGTGTAGAGGGGACACAAGCCATGGCACGAATCCAGGGTCATCCTAATAGCATGTTATATTAGAACTCTCCTTTGATGATGTAGAAGAGCTCTAGGATAGTCTGCGGGCCAATGTGAATATGGAAGACGATGGTGCCAATGGTTGTGGCAGTGATGTCATTAAAGGATCGAAGGATTGCATCGGTTTTTAATACGTAATTCTTGGGGAGGGCCAATTGATCAAAGGCATGAGTAGAGATGATGTTAATGCTGGTGCCTCCATCAATCATAACTCACTTAATGCAGGTTTAATCAACATAGGCAGTGATGAAGAGAGTAGCATCCTGATCTCCGAGGTAGAGGTAGGAATTTTAGAATCGCTGAAAGTGATAGAGGCAATGGGGGATAATGATTAGACTAGGGTAGCTAGTGGTTGGGGGTCCTTGGGTTGGACCTCTACTACCTATAAGGCTTTGATTAAAGCTTGATGGTGCTGGGGTGAACTTTGGATGAGGTCATACAAGGTCATCTTCACGGGTGTTTGGTGAAGTTGTTTTAACATAAAGTCATGGATTGCCCCTGAAGAAGAGGGTTGGGATGCACCCAGAATAGATATTTTAGGTTTTGGCAGTTAAAGCGGCTTGACAAAGGGATAGGTCCAAGGAATAACAGCTTTTTCTTTTGCCTTGTCCTTTTGTGACCTAGTGGTTATGTGGATGGAATTAATTTTGAAGAGAGGGGGTGAAGGAGATGAAGGGGTCATAGTTTGTTGATGAGATGTCGATGTCAATGAAGAGGTTTGAGGGATATGGGAAGGTGTCAGAGGTCTATCATCAGTGTCCTCAAGGAGAAGGGTGTCTTTCTCCATGTAGCGGTGAATGATGACTTTGAGGGCACAACAATTCTCGGTATCATGTCCTAGCGTACGATGATATAGACAAATCTTAGTATCGTTGAACCAGGAAGGTTTTGACCTGAGGGGTTGGAATGGCTTGATAGGCGGAAGGGTTATGTTAGAGGTCTGCAAAAGTTAGTGCAATATCAAGGCATATGAATCCACTAAAGGGTCCGTGCTCATTGATGTGTGAGATGCTGGTGACTTTTGCTTTGGGGGTGTTGAAGGAGGCTTCCGTACCACCTTTTGGGTTGGTGGTGCAGCCACATGTGAAGATGACACTTTTTTCGTGAGAGGTGCCAAGTTTTTTAGAAAGGGTAGGCTTGTGGTAGGCAAAGGAAGTAGTGGAGGTAACTTGCTTTGGTTAAGGGTTGGAGTAGGAAGCACTCCTATTATGCTCGAGGGATGAGGGCCCAAAATGGAGGGCAATGTTGATGGTGGAGGAGGATTTTGCTGCCATGGTTTAGCAGTCTTCTTTGATTTGGTTTGAGGACTACTATTAGGTAAGGCCTAGTCTAAGTCTACCTTCACTTGTGGGTGAGTGAGGTTAGGGACAGGGCAAACACCGAGTGTTTTGATTGGTTTTGATGTGGATGGTTGAGATTTTGAAGGTTTTGAGGTAGAAGTCTGGTCTTTGTTGAAGTTTTGGGAGATTTTGCCATGGGTGGGTTGATGGTATGAGATGAGATGGGACGGGCAAGCTGAAGAGCTTTGAGTCACTCCCATAATGCCTGATGCTCCACTTTCCTCGAATGGAGAAGTCCTAGTTTATCCACCAATCGAGAGAATGGTTGGGAAGATGTCAGATAAGGCTTTGGTCCTCTAGAAGATGTGGATGATTGTGGGGCCAAAAATGAGGTAGGTGTAGCAATCTCAGACCCAAGGCATGAATAAGTCATAACTAGTTCGTCTTTGGTTGAAGAAGGCAGAGAGACAAGTTCTTCCCTTGGTGGAGAAGGAACTGGAGAATGTAGCTCCTCAAGAGGGTAGAGGGCAGGGATAATTGCACCCTCCACTTGTGGTTGAGGAGTAGGAAGGGTAGGGTCCTCCATAGGTAGCAAAAAGGAGGATGGTGGGGCTAGTGGTGCCAGTATGGTTGAGGCATCCTCTAATATAAGGGAAGTTGATGGAGAACTAACAGGAGAAGAAGGTTCGTCCTCGTGTGATGGACTGATGGGTTGACTAACCTCTTGAGATTGTGAGAGAGTTTGGTTAGGGATGGGAGGCTAGACCATATTGACTATACGTATGTTATGCTCTTGAGTGTCATCAGTCATGGTCTACACATTATTTTGGGTAGGTGGATGATTAGGAAAGGGTTGTTTGAAGATGTCTATACTTTGATTGGGTGGTGCATTTTGATTGTCTAGGATGAGGTCACCCTTATCTAGCATGTCTTGAATGATGTTCTTAAGAGTCTTACAATTGCCCGTGTCATGGCCTTTAACACTGTGATAATTGCAAAAGTCATTCTCCCTATACCACATAGGGATGGCATGTGAGGGATCAAATTGTGGAGGTGGTCGGATTTGGGGGAGATTGAGAACCCCCTGTTTGACAAGTTTTTCTAGCACAGATGTGTATGACTCTCCTAGTGGAGTATACTGTCGCTGCACATATCTTTTTTGGAATTACCGAGTGATACTTTGGGATGTGGATGGTTCAGGCTAGTTGGTTGTTGAAGAGGATGAGGGTCTAATGACTACAGCATTTGTTGATGCCTTAGATTTGAGATTAGATGAAGAAGGTTTAGAGGAAGAGTCATTGGACTTGGTATTGGGGTTTTTACTCTGCAACTTGACTTTGTTTTCCTTGATGGCACGTAGTTCAAGCTTTCGGGCCATCGTGAAAGCTTCATCAAAGGTGCAAAATGTCTAGACCCACAAGGTAGAGTAAATATGTTTGGCACATGCCTGAGAGAAGAGTTCGATAAGCTCAGGTTGGGGCAAGGAAAAGGAGAGCTGATTAATTAGGCCTCTCTAGTGAGCAACAAAATCGGCTATGGATTCATCCTCAAACTTTTGGATAGAATATAGATCTGTGATTGAGACCTTTTTGGTGATATTGATCGAGAAGTGGTCGAGGAAGAGTTGGGCTAGCTAGGTGAATGTGAAAAGAGAGTGACTGGTGAGAGAGTTATACCAGTCAAGAGTAGCACCAGCAAGCGACATGGGGAATGTGCGTATAAATAACGCATTGTCATGGGCTATCAAATAACAAGCATGTCTAAATGCTCGTAGGTGTTGTTGTGGGTCTTCTTTACTCTGGAAATGAGAAAATTTAGGAAGTTCCCACTGACTGGGATACAGCCTGATTGGGATGGAGGGATGGATGGGTTCATTGTAAATTTGCTCCTATCAAAGGGCATTGCGTGAATTAGAAATAGAGGTCTCAAGATAAGACATTTTGTCCATCAACATTTTGATTAAGGCAGTTGACGGATGTGTAGATGGAGCGCCCCCTAGGTTGTAGGGCATTTGAAAGGTATTGAGAGGGGCGTATGACGTGGTTGGTTGTGCTTGTGTTGGTGCAACATATGGGTAGCTAGTCATTGGGGCGGATGTCAAAACCAAAGGCACTTATGCTATGGGGTTGGTGGGCACAAATTGGATAGGGGCCATCAAAGGTGGTTGAAGGGTGGCCACACTTATTGAAGGGTAAGCAGTTACTCTTATGTTGATAGGTGCAAGAGTAGGGGGATAGAGACCACCAGGTTTTGGAAGGGTGTAGAATTTGGTTGAGTATTTTGAGGTTGAGGGGGTGTCAAAACCCCCATGGAGGTAGGTCCAGAAGGAGAGGCTAAATTTTAAAGATAAGACATGGTCAAGTTATTAGTCGAGGTGTTGGCTTGATTGTCTATAGGTTGAATTGTGGATGTTGTTGATATGGCTACTATCTCAACTAAGGAGGTTGTCATCCCATAAATTAGGTTGCCTAAGGAGTCTTGCATTCAGCTTCATGCGAGATAATGTTGAAGGGCTTTGACATTGAGGTCCAATAATATTTCGAAGTCTTGGTCCCCTTCAAGGACAATGGGAGGCTAAGTCAGGGTCAGTTAGACAGGAGTATGTTCGTTGTCTGAATGATACTCCATTAAGGGACTTGTTATGGAGGACGAAGGCAGAAGTGGTAGTTGCCTTGTGTGTTCAAGAAGAGTTCTGGTTTGACTATGTGTCAAAACCATTCAAGGCAAATAGGTTTAGGTCTTAAAGACTATATTTTTTTAGTCTCAGAAAATTAGAAAATTAGAATGGTGCTAGACAACAAGAAACTCAGGGTTTAAGCTTGTTGTTTAAGGAAAATAAATTTGGACAGTGACCGACATCGGTAAAAAAACTGATGTCGGTGAGACAGGCTGCCGATGTCGATCAGATGACCGATGCTGGCGAAGAAAGTTACCGACGTCGGTGGAAAAACTGATGTCGGTTACTGTGTTTTCCAGAAACTCAAAAAATTTGAAAGTTTTTTAAAGAAAGAAGGGAACGTCCTCACTAGCTCAAAAAAAAGATAAAGACAGAAAAGAAGATGGAGACAGGCAGACCCTAAGCATTAAATCCTAAGAATTAACTTTTAGAATCATGTTGGCTTATGCCTTAGAGTGTGTTTAGGAGGTTGGCTTGTAGAACGGGTCCTAGAAGAGGTAGTCTAAAGATGGTTTCGGGTTAGTTTTGGTGCTCAAGAGTCTGTGTTAGGTTCCGTACTTGGCTTGGTGCTAAGGAGTAAGCTCCCCTCACTTCATGAGCCTAGTGGTAAGCTGGTCTCGCTTAGCCAGTATATACTTCCCCTAGAGATTATCCTTTGCCAGAGAACAGAGTGGGCTTTCCCCTTGGTAGTGAAGTCCAAGTGGGATTGCCAGGATGGGTAAGGTATCCACTAGGTGATGAAATCCTAGTCGGTCCTTGTCTCAGGTGAGTTAAGATGTTTGATTTGTACAAGTGGTTTGGATGTGTAACATAAGCGGCCTACGCTTTATTCATGATGCGTTTCTAATTATTAGATGTGAGAGCTAAGTATGCATTCAGGAATAAATGAGATGCAATGTATTTTAAGCCCAAATTGAAGTGTGCATTCGTATGCAGACAAGTTGAGAAAGGGTTGAAGAGTATGAGTTGACTAGTCTAAGATGCAAGAAAGAAAGAAGGGTTCTTTTTAACCTTGTTAATGGTGTCTTTTGGAAGAGATAAAAGAAAGAGATGTAAGGAGAAACCTAATGCACCTATATGAAAAGTAAGAAAATGAACCCAAGGAAGACCCTAGGGTCCCACCAGGCATGCCAGAATGTTTCCAAACAAGTTTTTGATTTTCACATTCAAAAGGAAATGAGAAACTAAGATAAGATGGTCAAGGGTTTATACGTACCCGGATGAAGTCTTACGCACCAAATTCAGATGACTAAAGGAACTCCTCTTTGGTTGTGGAGGATGACACATGTAGAAGAAAGAGACTCAAACATAGAGGTTGTTAGATAGCTAGAAAGTGGACTGCCAAGCGAAAGCTTGGTCTTAGAAGTGCAAAGACTTCTTAGAGGATGATAGCCCACTGATTGTTAAAAAGCAAAATATTGCCAGAAACAAAAATGATAAAGACTAAATAAAAGAAATGAAAGCAAATGTGTACCTGTAAGTAGCAATCTGTCTTCCACAGTCACCGATGTCGGTGGTTCTACTGGTGTCGATAGGTCAAGGTCACCGACATCGGTTAGTCTGCCGATGTCGGTAGGGGAAATGGTCGGAGTCGGTCGGGCCAATGGCCTGGGACAAGTTTCAGGTTTGTCTGGTCAATCAGAATGGTTTTGGGGAGGTTTTTGGGAGTCTGATGGCATGTGTTGGGTCAAAAAAAATAGAGATTATGGTTTGAAAAGGGACCAGGTGAATGTTAGGGGTAAAAGGGGAAGACAAGGGTGAGAGAAGGCCTTTCAACCTCTCTAGAAAAGATAGACTGGGTTGTGTCCAGAATGGTTGGGAATGGACAGTGGATAGAATGCTAATGTATTTAAAAAGATAGTAAAATGAAACTAATGCAAATACTTAGCTATGTACGGAGTTGGCAGTGGAGCAGGAGCTATGTTTCTGTTGTGGCTGGTGATGGAGATGTCATGCAATCCTCAACCCTGTGTGGGATGACTGGTGCTAATCCTTTATGCCTAGAAAGTGTTGTCAAAATGATGATACCTACAAAAAGTCAAGAAGCAAGAATGTTGGGAAGCAAGAGCAAGAGAATTTTGTTTCGTGAGGGGGGCAGAACAGAAGCAAAAAACTAGTTTTAAAGGTAACCAACGCCGGTAGAACCACCAACATTGGCTGAATACTGATTGACGTCGATGGCTGAAGAATGGGGATAGAGGCTAATTTTAGCCTTCTACCATTCTTACAAGCTGCCTGGGTCAAATTATTGTTAGAAAATGGTCGAGAGGGGCTTAAATGAGTGCGAAAGGAAGGTTTAAGATGGGATTTAGGCAATTAAGGCTTGGCATGGGGTGGGGGCATCCAAGGAGAGGAATCTAAGGAGGAGTGAGGTGGCATGGGTGAAGTGGCAAGGGGGAAATTAAATTAAAATATTTGATTATTTTAATTTAATAATTGAGTGGGTTAGGACTTGTGTTAGAATGGACGAAGGGGACCAAGGGGGGAGGATGACCAAGGGATAGACACGATTTCGGTGTCTACACCTCCCCTTGATGAGAGGAGAGATCAGTCCCCTTCTGATGTGGTAAACCTACACATTTGGATGACTAATCTTCCTACTTTGGCTAATTAGACCTATTTTGTTTATCAATACGTTGATCGACAAAATATTCAACCAACAATTTTTGGCATCTCTACTAAGGATATCATATCCATTATCCATCTATATTCTATCCATTTACCTCCACACTAACTGGGAAAGAATGCATAGTTTAAAGCTTCAAGCTTTAACTAAAGCAAGGTCAATTCTTTTCCATTTTTGTTTCACAATCTGGCAGATTCAAGGTATACACGAAGCCAAAGGGCTAAAGGTATCATTGACCCTGTATTTGAGTTGGTACAGCAAAGTGATTTTGATCTATTTCCTTCACCATCTCGTCTCTAATGAACCAAGAACTTTTTTACTACTAAAGTCATATCTCTATTACCAGATGAAGTATCTAGTTCTGTTGTTAATAAAGCTTTGCCAATAATTACCCCTCTAAGATTTGTTATCCCTCCTTTTCATAATCCTATAATGGTAGTTCAAGGCCCTTGGGGTAATGTTTTTGGTCCTCTCAATCTTACTCCACCTCTACATGAACTTCCATGTAGTTCTAGGAAGAATTTCCCCAAATTCTATGGTGATGGGAAAGTTCATCCTGATGAACACATTGCAGCGTTCAGCATAGCTTGTGGAGTAATTAGAGTAGAATTTGAAGATGTGAAGAAACATTACAAGGTGCTGCTACAAATTGGTTTTATCATCTATAGGCTTAGTCAGTAACTGATTGGAATACTCTCAAAGATAAGTTTGAAGTTAGATTCAAACTTGTAGAAGATGCACATGCACTTCTGGCTCAACTTACACAGATGAAGAAAGAGCCTTATGAGCCTATGAGAGATTTCATAGCTAAATTTGAAAAACTGAGAAACAAAAATTTTGTAATAGCTTAACCTACAGCTGAGAATCTCAAATGCTTTTTCATTAATTCTCAGTTACTTGAAGTAAGTCTTCTCTTGAGATGTGTTGGTCAAATAGATCTTGCTGCAACTCAACATTTAGCCACTGAAGTATAAGATGATCTCATCTTAACAAGGAAGATAAGAAGATATCCAAATAGAAATAGAGCTTCATCATCTTTTGAATATGCATCTATAAGCACTACAGATCCAATGGTTTAGAAATTGGAAAATGAGTTGCTTGCCCTCAAAAAGCAAATGGCTCAAGGAATGTATTTTGCTTCTTCATACAAAAAGACATTCCCAAATCAATCATATCAGAGCAATGCTGCCAGGAATCAAGGGCAATAGAATCACCTTCCTCCCCCACAAGAGAAACTTACCCTAGAAGCTCCTCTAACCAATTTAGCAATGGGATATCTTGAAGTAGAATCAAAGTTCTCTTTCTAGCCTAAATTGAATCAAGAAAATGACACTGATCTCCTTGAAGACAATCAAGAAGAATCAGCTGGTGACTCCCACATTGGTTTCCTGAACTACCAGGATGAACCCAGAAGTAAAGGAGAAGATTTTGATGGATCATATGCAGTGTTTACCAGGTCCAAAAACCAATTAGTCTAGTAGACTGATAAAGAGAAGACAAAATAGCAATCGCAGCCAGCAGTCACGATTGCTAAGTGTGGAACCATTCTACATTTTTAGTCAAAAGATCCGGTAATCACCCAAAAGGAAAATACATTAATTTTGCCTTCCCCTTATACTTTAAATTTTCAAACTAGCCCACCTCCCATCCCTCCTACAACTCAAAAAATTGAAGTACCTTTCTCTGTACCTAGCTCAATTCAGCCATTTGACATAATTGATCATGTCAAAAAGACAAAAATATAAATGTTTGAGCTCAAATATTTGTAGTCTAATCTTGATCAATTGAATAAGTTGGTCCAATATGTCAAAAACCAAACCATCCCTGCAAGACAAAAGGCTAAAAAAGTAACTCCTGATTCTCCAAAGAACACACCTATTCCAAATAATTTGGTCATTACTCCCCCAGTTGCTCCTAGAAAAATAGAACCTTTTTATGTTTCCTTATTAATTAATGGCCACAAGCTGAGTAATTGTATTATAGACTCAGGAACATCTGATAATGTCATGCCAGCTAAATTAGCTGAGTCTCTTGGTCTCACACTGACCAAGACATTTGGGAGATGTTTCTCCATGGAGAACAAGCAAGTACCATTACTAGGGCAAGTCAAAGATGCCCAATTTGCATTTGTAGCCTTTCCAAACAAGAGAATCAAGATGACTATCTTGGTGGCTGACGTCTCAGCATCCTATGGCATTTTGGTTGGATGAAATTTTTGTAAAGGCATGGGAGGAGAACTAAGCATGGATTTGTCTAAGGCAAGGATCCCTGTCCAAGGCATAATGAAGAGGTTACTCCCTAAAAAGGAAGCAAAATATGTGGTCACCCAGACATCAGCCCCTGAAGCTCAAATTCTTTTTAAATCCATAGGTATGGGTAACTATTTTCTATCTACAGATGAAGTCCATAAAACACCTGATATATTCTTTGAAATTATCAACTCAAAAATTAGTTCAACAAGAATAGTAGAACAATTAGTAGGCTGCAGTATAGACCAAGAAGGATCCTCCATCTCTAATGAAGGAAAGTCTAAAGAAAAATCAATATCAGATGAGATATGGACTTTGGAATTTGATGTTAGCTATTTCTCTACCAGTTCAGGAGTTGGGATTATTTTGTCAAAGAGATATGTTCCCTTCATCTTACAAATTACAATTTAGCAACACTAACAATACAACTAAATACGAATCTTTGTTGCTTGGCATGAAGGCTGCTCAAGACAAAGGCATCAAGTTTCTTCATGCCATAGGGGATACTGAATTACTATTTTTTCAAGTGAGGAACTTATACCAAACTAAGAATGAAAGATTATGCCACTACCGTAACTTGGTTGGGACCAAGTTAAAAGCTTTGATGCTTTCAATATTTATGCTATACCCAGAGAGTCTAATGACAGAGCTAATGCACTTATTGTTTCAATAACTCTCTTAGTTCCTCATTAAAATTTTAAAGAAGACAGGTATACCATTGAGCTAGTCTATAGACCAAGTGTTCCTGGCAATGCTGATCATTGGCAAGTATTCAATGATGATCATCAAATCATTGCCTTCCTGGAATGAAAAGATAATTTTGAATAACTATGTTTTAAAGGTAGTGAATCTCAGAAGAATGAATCTGTGTTTGAATCCAATTCAGATATAAATGAATAATTCTTGCAGCTGAAAGGAAACAAAATTATCAAAGGCCTAGTTTCTCTTGAAAAGCTATTTGACAAGCATGATAGATTCATCAAACAATAGAAAATAGACTCGAGTTTCTCTTAGGGATTCGATCAAGTGAATTTGACCACTGAAGAAAATCCCAAGATGTTCAATATTGGTAAGTGTTGCACCCCTGAAGAAAGATTCAAGTTCACCTCTTTACTCTGTCAATACATAGATGTCTTAGCATATTCTTATGAAGACTTGAAGTCTCTCAGACCAGAAGAAATCCACCATGACATTCCTCCCAAGGCTGACTCAATGCCCTATAAGCAAAAATCCAGACAGTATAATCCAAAAATATCAGGTACTATTCTGTCTGAGATACAAAAAATGTTAAATGCTAGAATCATCTTCCCAATCCATCATTCTACATGGATTACAAACATAGTACCTGTAAAGAAGAAGAATGGCAAAATTTTCATTTGTGTAGATTTCAAAAATTTGAATCAAGCATCTTTGAAGGATAATTATCCTTTACCAATTATGGATCATGTGCTTCAAACAGTGATAGGTTCAAAGATGTTATCAATGTTGGATGGCTTCTCAGGATATAATCAAGTTGAAGTTGGTGAAGCAGACCAACACAAGATTGCATTCACCACACCTTGGGGTACATTTACATATAGAAAAATGCCTTTTGGTTTAATAAATGCTAGTGCTACATTTCATAGAGCAATGGATCTAGATTTCAAAGATGAGATTGGTAAATTCATAGTGGTATACCTTGATGACTTGATTGTCTTTTTAAAGCATCAATCTGATCATGTATGCCACTTACAACAAGTGCTGGAGTGCTGCTACCAGAATGGTATTTTCTTAAATCCTAAAAAGTTTATTTTTGGAGTAATAGAAGGGAAACTCCTTGGACACATTGTGTCCAAAGAAGGCATAAAGATTGACTCAGACAGACTTAAGTCTATTCAAGAACTTAATTTTCCTACAAGTAAGAATGTTGTTCATTTTTTCTTCAGAAAGGTGAATTTTTTACAAAGATTCATACCCAAATTTGTTGAGAAGACTAGACACATTATGAACATGATGAAAGGGAAGACCGTCTTCAGCTAGACTAAAGAAGGTAAATTAGCATTTTAGGATATCAAAACTGCCATTGCTCACACCCCTACCTTGTTTTGCCTAGATTACAACAAAGATTTCATCATATATAGCTATGCATCTGAACACACTCTTTAAACAATTCTTGTTCAACAGGACAAGGAAGGTATGGAATCTCCTATCTCTTTCATGAGTTTCCCTCTCAAAACCCATGAGATGAAGTATTCAAATATAGAGAAGCATGTTTATGCCTTGGTAAAAGTAGTCAAATATTTTCGCTTCTATATTCTGAATTTACACACTACTGCCTTAGTTCTTGACACTACAATCAAGTCTATATTAACTTAGTAGGAGTTTGACATGAAAAGAGGTAATTGGATTGCAAAGATCCAAGAGTTTGATCTAGACATCAAGCTAACAAAGCTGGTCAGGGGTAAAGGCCTATGCCAATTAATTACTGACAATAAGCCAGAAGACATACAGTGTGAAGAAACTAAAATGGAAGAGACACCAATAGTCCTTTTTGTCTCCACTACCAATGAGTGGTATTCAGGTATTGCTCATTTCCTTACTTATGGTGAATGTCTTGCTCATTTGTCTTACAAAGAAAAGAGGAATATAAAGTTGAAAGCTGCCAATTTTGTCCTTTAGGAAAATGGCTTGTATAAGAGAAACATAGATGAATTATTTCTTCACTGCATAGACAAAGAGCAACAAAGCTAGCTTTTAAAATCTTTCCACAATCTAGCCTATGGAGGACATTTTTCTACTCCTGTGACTGCTCACAAGATTTTGTGAGCCAGATATTACTGGCCAACTCTTTTCCAAGATGCACATAAGTGGGTGAGAAAATGTGATCTCTGTCAACAATTTGTTGGAAGACCCAAGTTAGCTACTATGCCTCTCAAGCCAGTGATCATAGAAGAACCTTTCCAGCAATGGGGACTTGATTTTATTAGGACAATAAACCCATCTTCAAGCACTGGACATGATTATGTCCTTACAACTACTGACTATTTCACCAAGTGGGTAGAAGCAATCCCAACTAAGCATGCTACTTCAGAAGTTGTATGCAACTTCCTCAAAGAGAATATCATTTCCAAGTTTGGAGTTCCAATCAAAATTATTACTTATAATGCAACTTGTTTCACCTCTCAAGAGATTAAACAATTCTATTTCCATTATGGAATTATACTCTCTCACTCTTCTGATTATTTTCCACAAGGGAATGGACAAGCTAAATCCACCAATAAGAACCTGGTAACTATCATCAAAAAGTTAGCAGATGACAATCAAAGGACATGGCACAAAGCATTGGTTGATGCTCTATGGGCAAACAAAATCACACCAAAGAGGGCAATTGGTATTTCTCCTTTTCAACTTCTTTATGGTATCAATTTTGAGATACCAATCACCTTAGAATTTCCAGCTTTGAAATTGGCAAAGGCAATTGAAGATCAGACATATGAAAGTTCTCTTGATAAAATAATCATGTGCTTGACTAAGTTGAAGGAACAAAGAACCATAGTGGTGGATATAATTGTTGCTCATCAAATTCTGGTAAAGAAACTCTTTGACCAAAAGGCCAGAAATCATGATTTCTAGATTGGGGATAAAGTCTTGTTGTGGGACAAAAGGAGAGAACCAAAGGGGATGCATGGAAAGTTTGACTCCCTTTGGAGAGGCCCATTTATAATTCATCATCACATTGGTGAAAATAGTTTTCTTCTAAAATATCAAGATGGTACACTCTTTTCTCTGCCTCATAATGGGCAGCATCTGAAACACTTTAACTCTTAAAGTATCAGATCATTGCATCTGTATATATGTATATTTGTACAGTTTTTATTTCTATTTTATTTTCTTTGTTTTCATTTTTGATGCCTTTCTTTCTTGGGTAGCATGACTCCATAACCAAATGGTACACATGAAGACACTGGAGATTGTAGATTCTACTCCTTTCAATTCTTTTTGCAATTGACAAAAGTTCCCCAACTGGAGCCAGCTATTGTCCCCTAAAAATATCACTCATTATTGGGACAACATTTGAACTATTTTGGTCCTATAGACCAAAATTGTCTCTTCCCTTTTCAAAATTTTCCCTAAACATTCAAATTCCTCAATTTTTCAAGCTTTTTAGAAATCTACAAACTCTACAGGCTTAAATCTATGGACTCTGCAGGCTTAAATCTATGGACTCAACAGGAAGAGAAAATCTACGGACTCAACAAGAAGAGGAAATCTATGGACTTTGCAGGTCAAGTTCAATGGGCTTTACAGGCTGAAATCTATGGACCATTTCAAGGTTAGAGAAAACTATGGACTTGGTTTCTATGGACTCTGTAGGTAGATTAAATTCTACAGGTTCAAAGGCTTCTGTAGGTAGGTTTAAGCAAAAGAATCAGTTTTTAACACTTGGTCATTTTCAGGATTCATTCAGTGCCTTGGTTCAATCAAAAATGTCTATCGGCAAGCATTCAAGCAAAAGAGGCTTGAACCACTTTGGTACAATTGGTTCAACACTTTCATCTCAATCGGTTCGTCCACTTTGTTTCAACGTTTTGGTTCATCTTTTGGTTCAATCAAATGGCTCATCAATTGGTTCAAGGCTTTGTCTGAACCATTAAACCAAAACTTGGTTCAGCAGTTGGTTCAATGTCTTTTGGTTCAACAGTTGGTTCATTGCTTTAGTTCAATCAAATGAACCATCGGCTTGAACCATTTTGGTTCAAAGCCTTGGTTCAATGAAGAGGTTCAAAGCCTTGGTTCAATGAAGAGGTTCAACGTCTTGTGGTTCAATGGAGCATTTCATCAGCTTGGTTCATATAATTGAACCATTGGATTAAACCATTTTGGTTCAAAGTTTGGTTCAACGAAGTAGTTCAACGGTTGGTTCAAACAAAGGGTTCATCAGCATGAACCATTTTGGTTTAACCAAGCGGTTCAACATTTGGTTCAACCAAGCGGTTTAATCAAATGGTTCAATAGTTGGTTCATCACCCTGATTCAAAGGAGCGGTTCAAATGCAAAAGTTCAAAGAGCCTCTCGAAGGACAATTGCCCTTATGGGGGGCACTTGGTTGACAAAAACACCCTTCAGAAGGGTCATTTTCAAAGGAGACTACAAAGGTAATTCTTTTGGAATTCAAAAAAGACTAAGATAGATAAAGGCATAAATTCCTTCAAAATTTTTGTCTAAAGGAATTCCTTCAAACAAAAAGTCTGAAGGAATTCAGGAAAGGGGTTGTGGGAAGAAAGCCCAAAGAAATTTACAAATAAACAAAGGCAAAATTATTGAACATTCTATGGACTTTTGTCTGCAAGAAATTTCCGCAGACTTTTTGTTTGCGAGAATTTGTCCCAAGATTTTTTTTCCATAGGAATTTACCCACAAAAATAAGCTTGAGGAAAATACCCATAGGAATTGTTCACAGGAAATCCCGATGAATAGTTCACTAAACAAAAAGTTGTGAGAGACTCTAAAGAAGCCTGAAGGCCATCCAAAGACCACCCAAAAGGTAGATACCTTTGTGGGGGGCTCTTCGCAACCCAAACCAGGTCATATTTTAAGGCCCAAAAGGGCAAGTTCAATCTGGAAAAGTGCCAAACAAAAAAGTTGAAAGAGGACCAAGGGGCGACGTGCCTAAAGATGTCAAATTCAACACAGTGAACTAGCCATTAAAAACATAGTGACGGGCGTGTGAATGTCAATTTTAAAGCTCATAAAATAGTTGTTGATCCTTTAAACCTATAGACCTGAATGCTTTCACAGGCTTTAAGGCCAAGACCAGTAGAAATCAAGGAAGGAACAGAACAACAAATTGAATCTAGGACCTAATTCAATTAACCAGGAAAGGAGGAATGATGAAGGTAGGATCAGATCACCAGCTAGACTTTGAAAGTTGCAAACTTTCAATAGCATCACTTATTTCTCTGCATTGATAAAATCAAATGGGTAAATTCCCCTAAGTTCTAGCCTATCTTCTTAATAGATTCCAATGCAATATGATGTGTCACTATTCCTGAGTCCTTCTTGAAGAGGCTATATAAGGGACTCTCTTCTATTGTAAATTGATCCTCTTTTTGGCAATTAGAATGAAACTCTGCCCAAATTGAAAGACACTTCTGAGACTTTGAGCTTAGTTTGTTTATCATATTTTGTTATTGGAATAAGAAAGCAAGTGGTTTTTCAGACTTTGTGTTGTAATATCTTTGTTGTTGAGGGAACTATTCTTATGTCTTTTTCCTTAATATATCTTCTATTCCTTTAATTCAACAAGCATAATTAGTGACAATAGTCAAGAAAGTGTCCTAAAGAGTCAACTGTGGAGAGATTTTGTGCCCCCATAATTGTCTTTAGTGTGTTTTCCTTTCATTTCTGTGTAAAGGACCTTGGGGTGACTTTGTGCCCTCATTTTCCTTCGTATCTTACTCTTGAGAAATTCAGGAGTAGACTTTGTGCTACATCTCGATTTGTTGGTTATTACATCCTTTGTTACATTTTGTTATTGCTACCTGGAGTATTGTTTTGGCTTGCTGAATAGTACTTCCAAAAGAAGAGGAGTGCTTTCTATCTTTTTCCTTGAGTTTCTCCTTTGATCCGCACACATCATCTCTGAATAAAGAGAGATGGATGGTTTGTCCTACCCTTGAGTTTTATTTTCTATTTATATATACATATCCTATCTATAGGGAACCTCCCCTTGATGAGAGGAGAGATCAGTCCCCTTCTGATGTGGTAAACCTACACATTTGGATGACTAATCTTCCTACTTTGGCTGATCAGACCTATTTTGTTTATTAGTATGCTAATCGACAAAATATTCAACCAACAGGGCAGAAATAAAATATGTTGTTGTTGATCTTCATTCTAGACGACAAATTTCAAATATTATCTAGGCATCTACTTAAAACCAATGTATGATATGAAACAACTTAAGCTCGAATCTAACCACACACTATGAACACTTCTAAGGGATGTAAAATATAATGCAAATAAGAATCAAACTTACTTTAAAGATTTTTCCCTATAAGTAGATAGCTGATGCACATCTACAAATGCAAAGAAAATAAAATGAATTAAACTAGAGAACCTTTAGTTATCCTAGCATAAACACAAGCTAACAATTATACATTCAAAGGTACACACCAAGAGTCTACAAGATCTATTCAAATCTAAAATTTAGAATAGACAAGTGAGAGAGAAGCCATATAATAATTCACATAAATAAAATGAGACAATGTTTTTAGAATTATCTTCTTGCATTAGTTGCTCCAAGTTTACACTAGTTTTTTAGCTCGAAAAACTCCCTCCCTTATGATAATACTCCTTTTACATATTTCAAATAATTATGTTAGTTAGTTATATCAAATTACAAGTGTATAAATGTAAGGACAAATGTCTTTCTACAAAAAAATTTATGATACACTCAACCTTTCCAAGTGGACTGACCTATAGGCAATGTGCTTATAAGCTACACATGCCTTTATAAAAGAATATGCTATCAAAATTTTACAAAGTTACTATAAAGAGAATATTCTTAATTAACTTTTTATCTTGGGTTTTTGTGCTGACAAAGTTCCCTATTTATGTTGAATAAGGCTTGATGCCTTCTGATGTTGTTTATCAATAAGCTTAAAATTTCCTATGGGTTCTAGGAAGAGCTCATCTTCTTGAGTAGCTAGGTCTCCAAGATCCCTATCATTTCTCTCCAAGGCTTCTTTGATGCTCCTTGCCTCAAAAATATTTTCTTCTACTATTAGGATCATATCTATGATCCTATTGTTTTCAATCCCAGACTTGCATTGGCTCTTGCTCTTTACCTCTTGCATGACTAAGGTGGTCGTGTGCTTGAATTCTTAATCTGTTATGAGGCCCATAGGGTTGAGCATAGTTGGTTGAGTAATCATGGTCCTAATGAATTATTTTATCTTACCTAGTAGCATCTTGTCAATCTAAGGAGTCTTTCCAAGATCTTGGACCATGTACTCAAACCCTTGATCTTCTCTATGATCAATCCCATGGATGTGTTTAGGTGAGCTCAAATGATGGTCTTGAAACTAAGGATTTGATCTTATACCAATATTTTGACGAAATCTTTCATTTATCCTTTGAACTCTGCCATTGGGTGATTAAGCCTTTGGTTGTATTTTGCTAGTCCAATACACTTTGTCTCGCATTTGTTGACTTTATGGAGTAAAACATGTCATAGAAATATTCTTCAAACATCTTGATCATGACATCAAGAAATGATAAAATAATTGCCTTTCCAAATTGTCCTTTTGTTGTTGTAGATTATCCCTTTGTTGTTGTAAGCCTTTGATGGCATCATATAACTGAGATGATTATGTTTGAGCCAATTCAAGCACATTTTCCTCAAATATACTATTTTCACCTGATCTCTACCCTTCAATAGTAGTCAAGCCAACAATTGGTTCCACTTTTTGAAAAGTGAATTCTTCTCCTCCAACCAATTATTTATTCTCAGTGACTCTTTTACATATAGCTAGTATTGGGTCAAACCTGATGCCAACAAATGGTTGAGTTACTTTTAGAGGCTCTAGGGTCTCCACTTGTGTTCCTAAAGTTCCAAGAGTAGCCATCTATCTTACCTTCTCTTATTGTTATAATGCCATAATCCAAATCTTAATTTCATCATGGACAGTGATGTTGACTGATTTATTAATAACCCATGAATAGTGTAGAGTATGAACTTTTTGCAACTTACCATATATGAAATACTCTAGAATAAAAAGGCCATAAATTGGGTTATCCTCACTAAAGAGTTTGATATCACTCAAAGGATGAGTGAAGGCCAACTTGGGCTTCTTTTCACTTAATGGGACCAAGGCTAGCTCAGCTTTTATTTTGGGTTGGGTTACAATAGGGACCAAGTCCAAAGCTACTTCCTTTCCCTTATCTTCCCCTATATATTTAGTTTGATCTTATTCTTCCTTTGATTCATAGACACTATCTAGTGTCTTCAAGGCATCTTTTATCATTTCTTTAGGATCAAATTCTATAATTTTCATCCCTTCAATTAAGGATCATGGTTCTTCAGTTTGTGCTGAAGATGATGCAACCTCATATAGCCTTCTTTCCTCAAGACTTTGTTCAACTTGTGCTTCTAGATCTTATGTTTTTATATTTGGTTATGATGGAGGGGGTCTAGAGGATGGACCTAGTACTAAATGGTACTTCATGGGCCCCATCTACCATATATCCTCAGTTGGTTTATGCTTTTTGAACAACCTAGCCTCAGGCTTAATGTTGAGTTTCTTCAACCTTGCTAACACTTCAGTGAATGAAGAAGCTCTAGTATACAATTGGTCATAAGGACTAAGATGGCGTTCATAGGTCAATTTGATTCCTTTTGACTTCAAGTGTTTCATAAATTTATCATTGGGGTCCCACTATCTCAATTCATCATGCTAGAATATGAAAGAGCTCATGTGCCTAGAACTAGCTTCCACATTATCCCATTGATCTAACATAGTCCAACCAATGGTTAAGGGGAAGGTGTGAAGTAAGCCCTTTCTCTTGGTTATAAAAATACCATATACCCCATTACATATCTAGAATGCAACTTATTTCATAGTTAACTTATCTGGTACATGGACTAGTAGCCTGAGTGGGGTGTACTAAGTTCCCTCAATCATGATTATAGTGCAATCTGAATATAGCCAAATGTCCTCAATGAATTCAATAGATTTATTTATTAGAGGGTTGGAGGGCCAACCTTCATCATGGGGATCCCTGTGATAGATTCAACCAAAGCTAGAGAGACACAATCACATATGAATTTCATATGGTCCCCATACTTGAAGATATGAAATTTTAAGTAGTATTGGGAAACTATTTTTTTTCCCTTGGGTGACCATTTTTTAATGTTGGCAACTCAGGTGATAGTTAGCAGGGAATTCAATAGATATGAAATCATATAAAATTAACCCCTGGTTTTCTTTTTTAATTCCATAGAACTATCTACACAAACATGAACTAATAACCTCTCCTAAGGGAGGGGTTTTCTCTTTCTCAACCATGAAATAAACCAAAGGCACCCAAATTTTACCCATATAAGTGGTGGTTGGATTACCACATAGTTTATTCATCAAGGTCATAATAATCATAATTATAGGCCTAAATTGGTTGATTAGGATATTTCCACTGAGGTTCAAACCTACTTGGCTCCTAGAATATAGCCAGGGAGTTAGGCTAGTCTTTAAATCATTCTTCTTGGCCCACTCATTGATTGTAGTCATGTCTACTTAGGGTTTTGGCAATTTTTATTAATTTTCAAATGCTATAGGAGAATAAATATAACCTTTCTAAAGCTATGTTCATGGACCAACATGCCTTTGTCAATTTTTCAATCCTTTAAAATAGGATAAATAACATCAATACAATGTAATACCTTTGGTTTAGATGCAACATAATGCAATTTTGTCATCTGAATGAAGACCAAGTCATAGTACCTTCTTATAATTGATGTGTTCCTCTCATCCTCTCAGGTGATTTTTGGTAGCTCTTCAATAGCCAATAAAATCTTAGACTAGTTGTTATATCCTATGTTCAAGCCATCAACGTCAAACTCCATGTCTTTGAAGAGTTGACCCTTTGTATCTAAGGTCAAATATAGATCTATTTCTTCTCTATGTTTTCGAGGCACCATGACTATGAGTTTCAAAAATGCTCACTAGTGGTCTACAGTTCACCTCTGGATCAATTTCCACTTACTCATATGATAATTTGACTCTCTCAAGCTTGACTATGGTCAATTTGGGATCAAATTAGGGATTTTATAGATGTTGGGGCTTTTCTGCAAGTCTTTTTTGAGCTTTAATGGTGAGGTTATTTTAAACTTAAGAAATTTTTTGCCTTAGATTTGATTTTTACCTTCACATTTATAGCCTTTGTATGCTCAAAATATATTTAACTTTATCACTTTCTACCAAGGTGGCATCATTGTGGTACTTAGGTGGTGTTTTCATGGTGATCTACTCATTAATGTTAAAAAAATTTCTCATTTCCTTTTGAAAAATCTACTTTGTCTCACTCTCTTAGATCATTCTTCATGGATCAATGTGAATCATTGATCTCAATCCTAAGAGTTACATGTCATTGGTAACTATTTTAACTAGGACCTAAGGTTATGCCACTTGGTAGTCCCATGGGCCTTCTGAGCTCTGGATCCTATTAGCCTTGTTAGTTAACATGCTTATGCCACATGATGATTCTGTACTTGCTCAAAGTTCCATTGAGACTTTAAATTCGGCTACTATCCATCAAATTGATCATGTCTGAGTGAACATGAGCCATAGATATTGCATAGATGCACAATTTTTAAGTTAGTTTTAAGAAATATAAAGACTTAGGTTAAAGACTTTAGAGTATGGTTTTATTTTGTGTTAATAAACATGAAATAAACCTTAAGCTAAAATATTTAATCTAGGTTTAGAACATAGTAAAAGGGGACCCTGAATAATAAAAAGGACTTAATGTAAGGATTTTAACCTAAGGTTTTATCATATTAATAAACACAACAAAACTTTAGGGTAAAAGTTTTAAGCTAAGTTTTATAACAATAGGACCCTGCATTCATTAGATCAAGCCAATAAAATAGACCAAAAGATCATGGGACATATATGGACCAAGCATAATATTTGAGACTAAGGTTTAATGAAATGTTTAAAAACATGACCAAATCTTAGGATAAGATTTGACCTAAGTATATAGTGTTTACAATTACTCTAATGCAAATTTAAACTTAGTTATATTGGTTTCAAATAGATCTAATTAATCTATGATAGGTCAAAGGTTGATGAAAGATCAATTTTATCATTGAATTGCAAATCGTTAAGCATGTTTGTTTTCTAAATGAGATTAGTTCTTGAGTTTTAAATTTGATGGTCTCATAGATGTCAATGATGACCTCATGGGCATCAATTGACAGTCTCATGAGCATCAAAATTAAATGCACAAAATCAACCAAAGGGATAAAATTTGATGGTCTCACAGATGTCAATGATGGCCTCATAGGTGTAAATTGACAATCATGAGAACATCAAATTTAAGTCCCATGAAACATAATGGGTCTCATAGAAACTTTGACTCAATATGCATCATTTGATTGATCTCACATGAGTAAATGTAGGTCATTGATTATGATCTAGGTAGTCAAACATGGTTAGCTCCTGCGGTCATAAACTGATTAAGTAATCTTGGGACTATATAGATCTTATATCAAAGCCTTAGACTAATGCTTTATTTCATATTAATAAATATAAACAAACTTTATCCTAATGTTTTAAAGCTAAGTTGGGAACATTATGAAAAAGACCCTATGTTTCCTAAAATGCATAAGTCTTTAGCCTAAGTTATTTATATATCAAATAAAAAACCCTTCAAATAATATAAGTCATAGCATAAATTTTTTTCCTAAGGTTTTATTGTATTAATAAATATAATTGAAACCTTAGGATAAAGGCTTACGCTAAGTATATGTAATAAAAATAGACCCTTTTAGACTTTGAATTTAGTTTTATGCCATTGGATCATCAGTGTCCACTCAAACATGGGTCATTAATCATGATCTAGGTGATAAAGTAGGATTGGTTTCATAGGCTAGAGTCTTAGGCATCTGAGGCTCATCTCGCACTATCTGATATATTTTTCCTAATTAAATGTGGGTCATTGATCCTACAAAGAAGCAAACAATTTAAGTTTGGACTCAGAGACATAAAGGGACCTTAGGTCAAATTATTAGGACTAAGGTCTTGTTCATGTTAATAAACTTGAATGGGGCCTTAGGACTAATATATTAGTCTAAGTTTATGATGAGAGGTACCATGGAAACATTAAAGTTGGACCAAGCTAGGAACATAATAAAAAGACCTTGCAATCATTATATTTATACCATGCTAAAATAAAAAGGGAATGAGGGGTTCAAAAAATGAAGAGACCAAGTATATAATTTTTAGGTTAAGGTTTGGTTATGTTTAAAAACACACTTGAGCCTTAGTATAAAAATTAGACTTAAGTCCATGGCAATTTTAAACTATTTCCATGTAAATTATTCCTGCCAACTTTGAATTTGGTCTAAAAGAACCTATCCTAGGGTTTATTTAAGTTTTAAACATGCAACAAGAAGATCCATTATTAGCAATATTAGGTAGGATTAAACTAGAACAATGAACAAAAATAAGCAAACCTAATCAAGTGAAGATGATCCTCAAATACAAAAAATGTGAAAACATGTTAATGACACTTTGATCAAGTGAATTTTTAGTGTTAAGGTTCAAATTTCCACAATTTGATAGAAGGGTCCTCATTTTTTAGAAATAGGGGTATGTTGGCCTCAACAAATAGTGATTTTTGGGGAAACATAGCAATATGTTAGAATTAAAAGAATCTGGTTCAAAAAAATAACTATATTACCTATTCCATTTGATCAGTGTCATTATCAAGATTAGTTTATGGTTAAAAAAAACCTTGCATGTGCAAAATTAGGATCAAACATCAAAATCTATCCATTTTATATGTGTGATTTGATTCTACTTACTATTTGTCATGGGATTTTGGGGAACAAATTCTAAGCTTCATGTCTTTAACCATTAACATTTACTTTCATCATGTTTGGATATCCATTAAGAATCATGCTTTAACTCAGGGAAGGCTTGGGCATCACTTTTCTTCTAGCCAAGCATCCATAGCCCCAATAGAGATACCTTTGGCTCTGCTCAAAGCCTTGATCCACTACTAGCCAGGCATCCATAGCCTTGATGGAGATTACCAAAATCACCTTTAATTTGAAAGATTTTAATTTTGTGATAAGCTCTTTTTTTTGTATTTTTAGATCTTTTAGGCCTTCTAGCAAAGGTTGGGAACTAGGTTAGCCAGGTTTAGGGATTTGGTCAAATGTTTGATATTTAGGAAATCACCTATGGTTAAAACCTTTGTCCCAGGTAAGGATATTTATTAAGTGAAAACATGATTCTACCTTAATAGTTCAAGCTTTCATCCCACATGTGCAATTCTTATTAAAACCAAGTTTAGATCAAAACAATGTTTAATTTATTATAAAGCAACTAACCTATCCACTAGTCCTTACTAGTTTCTTTGAATTATAATCATCAATCTCATATATCAAACCCATGGTCAACATATGCTTAATATTCATACCTACATTTATGAATTATGGAGTTCCTGAGAAATCAAGTGAACTTTGAGTTGAGAGCTATCCAAAAGGACTCATTAGGAGAAAGGAACAAAGTAGAAAAAGTAGAACACAAACAAAAAAAAATGTAGAAAGCAAAGAAACAAACATCTATATATATATATATATATATATACATACACACACACACACAAATATATGAAAAAAAATGGATATGAAGGAAAGAATAGAGAGAAATTAATCTAGCCTACCTACACTAACTCTAACTATTCTTACAATTTACTCCATGAAGACCCTAGGTGGAGCAATAGAAATTTAATGCTTGAGGTTTTGTCCATTGGTGGGTAGTGTGCATTCTTCTCCATGTAGGGTTTTTAGCTTGAAGGTGTTGATTCTAAGTGTCTCAAAATTTTGATAAGGACCTATTCACAAAGGTGTGAACTTCCCATGTTTACCCTTAGGTTCAGATGCTTTATCCCAAAGAAGAACTAAGTCTCCTTATCTAAACATATTTATCTTTGATCACTTATCAAACCACCCTTTTACCATGGTTTGGTTTATCCTAAAGTTGGAAAAAGCCTCTTATCTAGCATCTTCCATCTAAAAAATGTCCAACAACCTTGAATTTACCAATTCCCGATCATCTTCCATGTACTCTTGCATAAACTGGTATATTAGTAGCTTGAGTGTAATGGGGAATATGGGTTCTTGGCCATATACCAATAATAAGGGTGATTTTTTTTAGACCTTGCTTGACCCCTTTTCTATCTACCCATGGGGCATATTTGAGAAGATTGTGCCATGTTTTGGGTTTGTCTGTAGTAGATTTCTTTATGGCCTTCATCAAGTTTTTTTGATTGATTTATATACTCCATTAAATTTTGGGTAATGGTTGGATGATAACTTGAGAATAATACTATTATAATATGCCTATTCTATCATTTAAATGGATATTAAAGTAAATCTATTGTCACATACTAGAGACCAGAATTCTAAATCTAGTGTATATGTTTTCTTATTAAAATGTGATCACTTCTATTGATGCCTCTAAATGTATCATAAGGGTTATTAGTGTTCAAATAACATTTCTCATTTTATAATTCTAGGAATTCAGAGCATGAGTAGCAGGTTGTGGCAAATTGATATCATTTGTGGTGAAATAGTGGCAGAGTAATATATGAGTGTTCCACAAAATTTATAACAATTGATGGTTGGGAGCCATCATGGTCCAATTATTTATAAATTATAACTAATGAATTTTAATCAAAACTTAAACTATAGATTGATATAAATGGATATTTAAAATGAAATTTAAGCTACAGTGATTTGGTTAAAAAAAGAAGCAAAAGGGAAGGGTAAGGGTAAGGCAAAAAGAAAACAAGTGATTGATGATTCTTGACTTGAATATCATGACAAAGTTTCAATTAAAATTGAACCTATATTTACCAGTATATGATGTAAAATAGAAAAAGATCAGATCTCACCACACACTAGGTAAATTTCTAAGGATAATATAGAATTACATAAGTAAGAACTTGATTTTGCTTTAAAGAATTATTATTAAACTCAAATAGCATAAGCACATATGAATACAGAATAAATGAAATGAAGAAAATTCAAGATCCTTCAACTAATTTAGCATAAGAACAAATTAGTAACCCTATACCACAAATGCAAATTCAAAATTCAAAGAACTATTCAAATTCAAGCAGAGAACCAACAATTGAGAGAAAGCTTTTTTAACAATTGACACATCAAATTTGGACAATCCTTATAAAATTCCTTGATTGTATTAATTGCTCTAAGCATACAATTTTTTGCTCAAATATCTCTCTCCTTTATAAGATGGTAATACATGTCTTTTATATAAATATAAGGTAGTACACTAGTCAGTTACAAGATACAACTATACAAAAGATAAGGACAACTATCCTTCTTAGAAAGTTATAGAGTACATTTAGTTTTTAAAATTAGAATGACCTAGAGGCAATATACTAACAAACTAGCATATGCCCTACAGAATAATCTTCCCTATTTCAAATATTGTAATGTTTTACAAAAAGGGAATATCAATCAACTTGGTGGGCCCATTGTCAAGGGACTCCCCTATTACTCCTATAGAAGCTCCATTGGTTTTTGATGTTATTTCTTGACCAACTCTAGATCCATAGCTGGCTTCAGGAGGTACACCTCTTCCTGATCAACTAAGTCATTAAGGTCTTTATCATATTTGGTCATAGCTTCATTTATACTCCAAGATTCTACAATCATTTCCTCAGCTATGAATATCATACCTAAAATCCTAACACTGCCACTACTTGATTTTCCCTAGATTTTGCTCTTTACCTCCTGCATTACCAAGGTAACTCTATGCATATACTCTGCATCATCAATAATCCCTAGGGTTTTAGTCTTGGTAGGATTATCTATCATAGTGCCTAGGATTTGTTAAATTCCTTTTCATCAGCTAGGAGTCTATCCAAACTCTTTATCCACACACTTAGACTCTGGATCTTGTCTACCACTATCCCCAATATAGCACTTAGTGGGCCAGGTTGATGATTTTGAATTTAGGGATTCTATCCCTGATCAAAATGCTAATGAGATACATCATCTTGGTCTCTATGTCTAAACACTCTATTATTAATTATTTAGCCACCTCACTTTGTTGGCTTAATGCATTTTTCCTCAATTTTATTTATTTAAAAAAAAACATATCAAAGAATGATGTTTCAAACATACTTATTATGTCATTAGGCACTGATAAAATGGCCTATGTCTCTAAGTTTTATTTTTCCTTTTCTAAATTTTGAATCCTTTGTTTCATTCCTCTAATCTCATATTTAACTTGAGATGAATGAACCTCAAGTAGGCTCTCAATATCATCCTTATGGATACGAACCTCACCAGGTTTCTACCCTCCAACTAGGGTTAAGCTTGTAAAGGGTTCAACCTTCTAGAAGGTGAACTCCTCAGTTCCTATCATGGCTTCCCTTAAAGTTAACCTTTCCAATCTAGCTCTCTAGATTGAACTGCACTATAGTGATTGCTTCTATGTATTTTGGAAGCTCTAGGACCTCAACTCTAGTGTTTTTAGATGCTCCTAGAGCTTCCACTTTTTTGGTTTTTTCCCCTATAGTGGCCACTATCCTCCTTTATTCTTATTCTTTCATCAAGGCCTTGACCCATGGCTTGATATCATCATGCACCTCAATGTTAATAGCCTTTTTTAGTGCCCATGAATGGGACAAAGAGGGGATCTTTTATAATTTCCCATAAATGAACCAATCAGGGATGACTAGTCCATAGATGGGGTACTCATCACTAAAAAGGTTAACTTCATTCATAAGATGAGTGAGATTCAACCTTGGCTTCTTTATCCAATAGGTACCAATGCCAACTCTTCCTTTCTCTTCTCTTTGGGTGCCACTAAGACTATATCAAGAGCAACTTCTTTCTTTTTTTTATTTTGTAGGCTCCCTTGCTTGAGGTTATGTTTCCTCAACTTGCTCTTCTTCCTTTCCAAATCCATATGGCTTAGCAAGAACTCTGAGGGCATCTTCAACTATTTCATCTATCTCCAAGGCAATCATGTCTAAGTGCTCAACTAGATATGTTGGCCTTTGGGGTATGGTTGAATATAAAAGTCCCTTCTTAGGTCTCTTTTCTAGCTTTTCCTTGTCATGTCCCTATGCAATTTACCCTTAGGGTTATGGATGCTCCAACTGAGTTTGTGCTTGAGGTGGCTTGGATGGTCAAAGTATCAAATGATACTTGAGAGGATACATTTTCCATATATCCCTTATTGGTTTCTCATCACTTGTCAATCTATGCTCAAGTTTAATGTTGTATCCCTTGAGTCTAGTAAACCCTTCATCAAAATTTCTTGCCCTAATGTAGATGGTGTCATAGACACCAAGTTGATGCACATACAAAATTTTGGGCAGTTACTTATTCTTAAAATATGGGCCCACTACATTCTTGGGATCCCACTGTTTGAGATCATCTAATTGGAACCTAAATGAGTCCCTATACCTGGACATGGTGTCCACCTGCTTCCAATCTTGTAGCACTATCCTTCCAATTATTAGAGGAAAGTGATGGAAGAGGCCCTTCCTCTTCTTTTTTCAAACTCCATCAACACCATTAATGAGTTGAGAGGTAATTTAAAATTCTACCAACTTGATAGGTACATGGATAGGTAATTTACATGGTTTAAGTTAGAATTCTCTCAAATTGGATCACTGTACAATCTAGGTAAAACCAGATATCTCCCATTAGTTCTACATATTTATTAATAAAAGGGGGAACCCTAGGCATGGGAATACCTATGATGGCCTCCACCAAAGTTTGATACATATAGTCACATATGAATTACATGTGGTTCTTATATTTGAAGATGTGCAAATTTGATTAATGGTGGTAAATTATGGTTTTGCCCTCTAGAGACTAGTTTTTGATGTTTGGGATCTCAGTGGAAGCAAGAAGGGCATCTAGAAAGTAAGACATCATGAAAATTTTCTTCCTTGTTTTCCTCTTGATGGTAGTAAACTATTTCCCTAATAATATATTGATCATATCCCCTACTAGAGGAATTATCTCCTTTTCAACCATGAAATACACAAAGGAGACCTAGCTCTTATTGACATAGGTAGTTGTAGGGGATATTAATGCTCTATTTATCACATTCATGATAACCCTAATTCCCTCCCTAAACTAGACAATTAGGATCTTACCCTCAAATTATTTGAGTAACATGGTTATTTTGGAGTAACAATGGTTTAAGGATGGATTCTAGGTCATTATGGTTGGTCCATTCCTTTATTATGGGTAGGTCCACATGGGGTTATGGCAATTTATAATATGTTTCAAAGGCTAATGGTGAAATATAGACCACTCTCATAGATTTTCACTTATGGATGATCCAATCATTGTCAATCCTACAGTCTATAAAAATTGGAGCAAGCACATTGATATAATGAAGTACCTCTAGTTTTGCAAAAACATGATGAAGGCTGACAATTTGAACAATGACCAGGTCATAGTACTTTCTACTAATAATGGCAATTCTTTACTCCTCCTTGGTAATGGGTTTCATCTCTTTTATGGTCTAGAAGAGCTCAAACCAATTCATGTTACCATTGCTTAGGGCTATGACATCTAACACATTATCCTTGAAAACCCTTCCTTCATTGTCTATGGAGAGATATAATTTTGTTTCCTCTTTCAATTGTTGCCCATGAGCTTCCATAACTTTTATTTCTACAAATTCTTCATAATTAGATTGCAATTGGTCTCTGTGTTTAACTCTTCTACACTTAAATCATAATTAAGCTCTTCTCAAATTGAATTGTGATTAATTAAGTTCACATAGGGTCTCTTTTATGCAAGGTTTAGGGTTCTAAAGCTTTAATGGTGAGGGTGTATCTAGACTTTAGCTCATACGTGCCTTGGATTTGATTTAGATTTTCACCTTTATACTTTTACATTTTTGAGCATACAAGATCTTAGTTTTTGTCATTTTGTGCTTATGTGGTGCTTATTTGGCATCTATCTAACACTTTTCATGGTATTTTTCATAAATGAATTTTAAGCACTAGCCTTTGGCATTTAAAAATGCCCCATTTACTTCACACCATTAGATTAAGATCCTATGAGTGACCACGAACCTTCGATTATGATTCAAAACCTCATTCATTATTGGTTCTTTTGTACCAATGTCCCATGGTTGTGCCACTTGGCACATCCATGGGCCTTCTAAGATCATTTAAGAATTCATCATTGTTTTCACACCATTGAATCAAGGAGCATGATGAAGCACAAACTGCTATATCCTGTGTCAATTCTACTTTGAATGCATTTGTCCATGCATCGAGCCCTTGAGCTCTCGGAGCTCCATTGAATAGTCAATGACACCTTCACACTATTGGATTATCCTCCCATGATGAAACATGAGCCATAATATTTGTAAAGATGCATGAGCTTTAAGTTAGTACATAGACATAAAAGAACTTAGGCTAAAATATTTTTACCTAAGTCTATTTCATATTAATAAACACAAATAGACTTAGGTTAAATCATTTTACACTATTTTTTAAATCAAAGATTTGGGTGGAGACTTAGGTTTAAATACCTTAGGCTAACGTTCATTTTGTTTTTACTAAACACAAAATGAACTTTAGGCAAAAAAAATTTATACCTAAGTCTCCTAGATTTATACAAAGGGGATCATGGCTAAATATTTTAGGCCAAAGTTTACATTGTGTTTAATAAACACAATGTATACTTTGGGCTAAAATGTTTATATTAAGTCTTAGGACATGTTAAAAGGGGTCAAAATGGTATAATGATCAAGTGCCAAATAGAGTTTTATTTTATTAATAAACACACTAAAACCTTCAGTTAAAAGCATTTGAGCTAAATTTTATGCCACAAATACCCTTTTAAAATAAGACTTAGTATAATTCTATAGCCTAAGGTTCACAACATTCAAATAAATGAAATGAGGACCTTAAGGTATAGACTTGGATTAAATTCATTCTTGCATATATTTAGACATATGAGACCTTTTCAATATTAGTAGTTTAAAGGTTTCCAGTGTTTGAGCATCCTCTGAGGGCTTTCAGTAGTCTACAAGGCAATTTATGAGCTTCCTAGCAACATTTTGGAGTGTATCTTAGTTTTGAGAAAAAATATTCATAAGATTAAATTTGATGGTCTCTTAAATGTCAAATACATTCTCATAAACATCAAATGATGGTCAAACTAATGTAAAATTTAAGCTCATGAAGTTATTATTCTTGATGGGCTTAAAGTTGATGGTCGCACAAACATCAAATATGTCCTCATGAACATCAAATGATAGTCATGTGAATGTCAAGTTTAATTTCATCAAACTCTTATGTCCAAATTTGAGAGTACCACTTGGCACCTTTGTGGGGTCTCTTAGGGTCTTTAGACTCAATTCACTCCATTAGATTAAGAATCATGATGAAGCAAGAGCCATCCAATCATGATCCAAGATCTTTCTTGTGATTGGTCCCTTCTATCATGTGGGCACCTTGGCTTTTAATGTTTGAATGTGGGAGTGTCACATGGTAACTCTATATAGCTTTTGGTCTTTTGACTTTTCAATGATGTTTTCACTCGATCTAATCTTTGGCCTATAATAAAGTGAGAATAATTGATCATGATCTGGGAGCTCAAACATGATTGTTCCAAAGGAATAAGTGTTAGATTCCATTAGGATTTCCTCATGTCATCTGATTAAAAGGATACAAGGAAGCACAGATCATTGGATCTTGTAAGTTGCATGTTTTTTAAGTTAAGACCCAATTATTCCTCACTTTGTTGGATCATGCCCCATAATGAAGTGAGAGTTGTCAGATTCTTCAAGAAGCAAGTAAATTAAGTTAAACTTAGGACCAAATGTAAACTTAGGATAAAGTGTTAAGGCTAAGGTCTCATTCATATTAATAAATACATCAGGGCCTTACGACTCAAACTTTAGGATAAAAGGCTAACAAAGGGACCAAGTTAGAAAATAAAATGGACCCTATAAAATTAAAAATTAGACTCGGTTATAAATGATAAGGAACTAATAGGGAAGATAATAAAGGAGACCAAACATATTTTTAGGCTAAAGTTTTAGTTGTGTTTAAAAAACATGACTAAGCTTTAAACATGAAACTTGTGCTCAAATCCAAGATAAATTTAAAACACTCCTACAAATTAATTTATGTAAAATTTAAATTTGAACCGAGGGTCTGTGCCAAGGTTTTAGAACATGAATCTATCATCAAGTACTCCATGAAACCTATAACTTAAAGACATGAAGACTAATCATTAGCAATGTTAGGTAAGTTTAAAACAAACCATAAATCAATACCTAATTTTGACATAGTAGATGACCTTCAAATTCTAAAAAATATCTAAAATAGGTCATGCTTGTAGGGTTAAGCTTCAAAACATCTCAAGAGTCCTAGTTTTCAAAAAAGGGGGTTATGGTGACCTCAACAAATGGTGACTTTTAGGGGAAATATAACAATATGTTAAAACATAGAGACTCTAGTTTAGACAAACATCTAAGTCATCCATTCCATTTGATATATGTCATTATCTAGATCAGTTTATGGTTGAAACAAACCTTGCACTTGAATAATTGGGATCAAATGTTAAGACATAGCCATACTATGTGTGTGTTTTGATTCCACTTACTATTTTCCATGGGCTTTAGAAGACAACTTTCAAGTTTCATATCTTTAATCATTAACACTTACTTAGAGCATGCTTAGATATTCATTAAGAACCATGCTTTTAGTTTAAAGAAGGCTTGGGTATTTCTCTACTACCAACCAGGCATCCATAGCCCTAATAGAGATGCCTTTAGCTCTGCTCAAGGCCTTCCTCCACTACTATCCAGGCATCCATAGCCCTGATGGAGATTACTAAAATCACTTATGCTTGAAACCTTTTGATTTTACATTGCATCCTCACCTTTTTTTATTTTCATAAAATTTATGCTTTCATCAAGGTTGGGGACTAGGGTAGCTAGGTTTAAATATTTGGTCAAGTTTTTGATCTTTAGAGAATCACCTGGGGTTGAAACCATTGTCCCTTGTAAGGATGTTTGTTAATTTCAAGCATGATTATGCTTCAAAAAATTAAGCTTTCATCCTACAAGTGAAAATATTCTTAAAACCAAATTTAGGTCAAGATAATATTCAAGTTCTCATAAAACAGTTAACATAATCATGAGTCTTTACAAAATTTTTTTAAATCACAACATTAAGCTTATATTTTAGACCTATGATTAGCACATATATTAGATTCACACCCACATTCTTGAACTTTGGGTTTTAAGCAAACTGAATAAACTTTGAGCTCAAGATTGTACAAAAGGACTTATTTAAATCAAGAAATAAGGCAACAAAAGCAAACATGCAACAACAAAGCAAGAAATAAAAGAAAATCAAATAAACATGTACATGATTATATACAAACAAGGGACATGAAGGAAATAATTGAAAGAAACTACCTAGCCTACCTACACTAAATCTAACCATCTTATAGTTTACTCCATAAAGACCTCAGGAGGAGTAGCAGAGAGGTAGTTCTTAAGGTACTACCTATTAGTGGGTAATGTGAACTCTTATCTTTGTATATCTTTGAACTTGAAGGTGTTGTTCCCTAGTGTTTCTACAATCTGGTATGGGCCAATCCATAAATGTGTTAATTTTCCATGTTTTCCCTTCGGCTCAAATACTTTATACCAAAGGAGAACCAAATCCCCTTGTCTAAACACCTTAATTTTTTTATCTTTTATCAAACCACCTCTTCACTATGGTCTATTATCTACTAAAATCAGCAAAGGCTTTCTCCCTTACATCCTCCATTTGAATGATGTCTATCAATATTGATTTTGTAAACTCTTGACCCTCTTCCATATATTCCTACATGAATTTATATGTGGATAACTTAAGAGTGATAGGAAAAATTGGTTCTTAGCCATACACCAGTAGAACATGTGATGACTTCAAAGCTTTTTTAATCCCTATCCTATCTACCCATAGTGCATACTTGAGAAACTTGTGCCAAGTCTATAACAAACTTCATGATTGCTTTCATCAAATTTTTATTGGTAGATTCAGAGACTCCATTTCCTTGGGGATAATGGTTGGATGAAAACTCCAGATAAATACCATTATCATAAGCCCATTTAGTCATCTATATGTATGTAAATATAGACCCATTGTCACACACCATAAAGATTAGAGTTCTAAATCTAGTATAAATGTTCTCTTCCAAAAAATTGATCATTTTCTCCATCTTGCATTGTTTGGTGGCTACAACTTCAACTCACCTTGTACAATTATATGTGATAGTTAGGATGAATTTTTGACCTTCAAATGAATTGAGGTTGATCACTCCTATAAATTCCAACCCCCATTAAGCAAATGGTTTGTCAACCATGATTGGTTGCAAATGCATCACTATTTTAGGCTCCTTGGTGCTGAAAATATAGTAAGAGTGGCATTCCCTCACATGCTTGTGAGCATCCTTGAAGATAGCTGGCCAATAGTAGATAGCTCTAAGAATATTATGTGTAGTAGTCCTCCCTAATGGGTGTCTATTTCCAAACTTCTCATGAAAGGTACTCATGATTTGATTATCTTCCTCTCTTGAGACATACCTTAGGTAGACTCCCTCAAAGTTTTTTATGTATTATACTTCATTTTTTATTAGATAATGAACTACTTTGAGCCTTAGAGCCTTATTTATCTCCTTTATTAGTCCTATAAGATAGGTACCATTAATTATAAAATGAATGATATAATCATACCACTCACTAACTTAAAATTTCTACTGATCAACTTGCATAATACTTAACCTAGAGTTGGTATTAACAACCATTTGGATAAGACCTTGGCACCTTACTAGTTTTATTGTTTTCATTTCTATGTCATACTCCTGTAAAACTAACATCCACTTACCTATGTGTTCTTCCATCTCATTCTAGTTACCATTAGTTTTGTGATAGGGCAAGTAGAATAACATGAACCTTATTTCTAAGGATATAATGCCTAAATTTCTTTATTTCCTTAACTAATATATATACCTGCTTATCAATCACTGAATAGTTCAATTCAACATTTTTGAAGTTAGTACTCATAAAAGCTATTGGCTGATCACATCCATCAACTTTATAAGTTAAAATTACAGCCATGGTATGGTCAAAGGCAAAAAAATAGAGGTGGAAGTCCTTTGAAAAGTTAGGACTTATTAGGATTAGAGCCTGATTAATTGCTTCTTTTATGTCACTAAATGCCTTTCTAGATTCTTCATTCCATGAGACCTTGTCATCTTTATTTATCATGTCATTTAATGGCTTGAAAATCTCTAAAAATCCAAAAATGAATTTTCTTACAAAATTTATCTTACCAAAGAATGATTTTAGCTCTTTTCTACTATTTGGAGGCTCTATGGTGGATATAGCCTCTACCCTTTTAGGATCTATGGAGATCCCATCCTTAGTTATAGCATGCCCAAATAATTTGCCTTTAGTAACATAAAAGATACTTTTTTAGGGTTTAAGTAAATTACATACCTTCTACATCTCTCAAATACCTATTTTAAATGCATAAAGTGATCTTCCTTATTTTTTTTTTAAAAACTATTAGGTCATCCATATATATAATGATGTATTTACCTATCAGACCTTGGAAGGCATGGTCCATAGACCTTTGAAATGTAACTCTTGTGTTTATTATCCCAAAGGGAATTCTCTTGTATGCATAGGTCCCTCACTTGGTGGTGAAAATTATCTTCATCCTATCCTCTTTGTCAACCAACACCTAGTTCTATCCTAAAAATCCATCAAGAAAATACATCATGGCTAAACTTGAAACAACTTGTATAACCTGGTCAAGAGAAGGAAGAGGATAGTTATCCTTATAGAATGCTTTATTTAAGTTCCTAAAGTTAATGTAGAGTCTGATATCACTATTCTTCTTCCTGACTGGCACTAAATTGGCCAACCAAGTAGAACACCCGATGGGGAAGACTATCCTAGCATCTAGTAATCTCTTAACCTCCTTAAAGATCATTGGTTCTAAGATAGGGTTTACAGGCCCTAAGGGGTTTATAGTTTTCTTTAAGAGGGATGGTGTGAGTGATGACCCTTGTATCAAAGATCTTTAAGTCATCATAAGACCATACTATGACATCCCTATATTGGGTAAACAACTCTTTGGCCTTCTTGTTCTCAATTTTTGTGTAGGATTTTCCAATGTTTACCATCTAGGATTGACCTTGGAGGCCAAGATCAATAGAATTATAGTCCTTCTCATTTACTTTGGGAATCTTAAAAACCTCAACTAGTTTGTCCTGATCAAAAATCTATCTAAATTAATCATCCTTTTAGGGATCTTATTGTCATTCAACTAAATAACTTTACCATCAAATTATTCCTTAGATGCATTTTCATTAGTCTCATTAATAATATGATCATTAAATGCTCTAAAATTAGTCATGAAATCCAATATATGTTAATCATCACTAAAGACTTGAAAATGATTAACATTATCAGGTATTGAAGGATAAGGGATCATCTAAATACTAAAATTGGGGGAGTCTTGGTTGGGCATGAGGTTGGATACAACAAATGCCAACTCATTAGCAACTTGATTCTCTTCTCTTGAGATGGAGATAATGTCAAAATCATCAAATGTCTTAAGGAGATCCCAGACCCTTAAATTATACCTCTTAAGGTATGAGAGTTTGCATTAGCATTTGCTTCTCACCTAGTTGACTACTAGTTCTAAATCCCCATAAACTATTAGTTCTTTGACTTTATTCTTTATTTAATATTACAAACTTAGGATAAGGGCCTCATATTTAGCATGATTGTTAGTGTAAGGGAATTAGATTCTATAGGATGAATGATACTTATTACCAACATGTTTAGTAAGGACAATGCCCACTCTAGACCCATCCTTACACATAGCACCATCAAAATGTAATTTTCATATCCCAAGAATAACATGTGTACTTTTGGGATCACACACCTTTACAGTCTCTAGGGTGAAAAATCCTAAGTCTAAGTCAATAATGTTAACCCTTTCATTCATCGGATTGTACTTAGTGATTATGTATTTCATCCTTGGCTCTTTCTTAACCCTGAACTGATTAGTAAATCCCCTCTAAGGTAACCACAAATGTGAGCAATATGTGGACATGTAGCCATTCAGGGCCTTCATCCACTCCATGCTTAACAGTATTCCATAAACATCTAGAATATCAAGAACCCTAATGTCAATAAATTATTTTACCCTAGGCTCAAAAGCTAACTGCATGTGAACATTTAATAACTCTCCAACAACTTTAACTCTAGATTTGTCTAATTTGCTAACAACCCTATCATACTTTATAGGTTTTAAGCTAAGTTATTTGTATATACCTATAGGCATGATATTGGTAGATGCACAAAAATCCAACAAATAATTGTGCAAGTTATTACCAAACATCTTGATAGTGAGCATGTAAGGAGGAGATTTTGCTTTAGCTTTATGTACAGTCACATTAGCATGGTCAACCTTGGGTGGTTTGTTGGATTTCTTTGACATTGATTCTAGAAAGAGGTCACTTTGCTCTATAATCTATGTCAGTTCATGAAAGTGTTGTTAGCCTTTATCTTCTTCATATCCTTAACAATGTTATATCTAATTTTACTAGAACTAGGAGAATCAATGTTGTGTAGAGAGGTACTCCTTTTAGGTAGCTCTAGATTATTGCTTCAAAAAGTGTTTAGAGGAGTTCCAAAGTTATTTGGAGGCATTGAGGTAGTTAAGGGCTACCTCTAGTCTCTATTCCTCAAGGGGTAAGTCTTCTTCAAGAATTGTTGGAAGGCTTGGATTTCCTTAGGGATCTCATCAGGTTCATTCTCCACTTGAAAAGGGAAATCAAAATTATTTACCATGAAGACTTGATCAGATGATTTAGATCTTGAGGAACCTACACCACTTTTCTTATTAGGGACCACTTCAAATGTATCCAAATCCTCTTGAAAATCTTCAAAATCTTTTCAAAACTCTATACAATCAATTTCACCATGCTTAGTTATACAATGCACTCTATAATAAATAAGTAATGCAGTATTAGTAAGATTAATGTCCATAGTCTTATTGATAGAATCTGGTTCATTAGCCTTGTTATTATGGAAAATATCATTCTTAAACCTATTTTTTGGCCTATTAAACCTTTGAAATGATAATTTTTTACCAAATTTTTCTTCAGTACTACCTACTTGTTTCTACAACTAAAGGAAATCAGTGCTTAATTTTTGGACCATTTTCAAGATAGACACATTCTCATTCCTAGGGGTTTCAAAGTTGTGCACCTAGTTATTGTTAGTACTAGTAGTTAGTACTAAATATATCTAATAATTTACATTAAATCCATTAGTAGGATGACTCAATAATACTAGGTTCTAATTAGGAGTAGCATGACTTAAGGGCAATTAATTCAGATTTAGGAATTGGTTTAAGGCTAGAATATTTTGGTTGCTAGGGAATATGTTCAGAATGGGCATATATGGGTTGATATTTGGGACTGACTTGGCCATTTATCCTTAGGGTTTAATTTTATCATTGATGACCACTAATTCATAATAGGTCCTGGCTAATGAAGTTATATCTGGAATAGATCTCTTTAGAAATATAGAGGTCATGGGATCCACTACATCCTTGTAAATTTATAAAGCTAAAACATCATTGGGTTTGTAATATTTTATGGTATTTCTATACATTTTCTAAAATTCAGCATTAAAGGACCTGATAGGCTCACTTGCATCCCTCCTAATGGTGTTGAATTGGTGATAAATAACACATGGACTCATAATCTTACCAAACTAGTCTATAAAAACATTAGTGAAACCATCCCATCTAGTAATATAATTTTCAATAAAATTCAAAAATGATTCATAGGAAATGTATTTAAAATTAAATGGGAAAAACCTACATGTTACATCCTCATGCATAACATTGAGAAACCTCAAAGCAACTTTAAAAGACTTGATATGCTCTTCAGCAATCACTATACTAGTTGGACTAAAGGTAGGCAAATACTTTTTAGGGTTACATGCAAGATCATGTATCACACCTAGAACATTGATTGAATATTCTCCCAACCAAGCCATACCTAGATGAAGGTTGAAGGCATAGGTACCTTGAAGAGGTGAAGTTGGCAAAGATTTGGATTTGCATCTACCTTTATCACACCTAGATTTTTTGTGAACTTCAAGCTCAAGCAAAGGCTTCTTGGTCTCTAAGTGTGATCTTGTTCTAATCCTAGGAAATTCTAACTTGAATATTGAATATCATATTTGAGATATGATGTATCAAGTTAACATTTATAAAGGACAAGAGTTAAACCTACACATTAAGCTAATTTTGCAAAGATTGTGTAAAGAATAGTAAAGGACATAAACCTTTGACTAAGATAGCTTAAATATGTGTTCAATTAAATGAATATGGTATATCTTTATAATTATAAGCTCAAATGAACTCAAATATATGAAATATATACCAGCCTTTGATCAAAACAAGCTATCCTAACCTTAAATACTATGGATTTTCAAAGCTTAAGCTAAATTTACCAAAACCAAGCATCAAATCTTAAAGAACTTTGATCTTTGTCCAAGGAATCACAAATATATGTCACAGACCACAAATATCAATGACCTTTACACTTCTCAGCAAATAATATCCTAAGAGCATAAAGATAACACCAATTTTAGATCAAAACATGCTAAGACTAACAAAGATTCAAAGAATTCACAAATATGATCCTCCTTCTAGAACCAACAAAATGCTCTCCTATTGATGCCTCTAAATGTATCATAAGGGTTCTTAGTGTTCAAATAACACTTCTCATTTTCTAATTATAGGAATTCATAGCATGAGTAGCAGGTTGTGGCAACTTTATATCACTTGTGGTGAAATAGCAATAGAGTAATGTATGAGTGTTCCATAAAATTTATAACAATTGATGGTTGGGAGCCATCATGGTCCAATTATTAATAAATTATAAGTATATTTGATAATACTAATGAATTTTTATCAAAACTTAAACTATAGATTGATCTAAATGGATATTTATAATGAAATTTAAGCTATAGTGATTTGGTTTAAAAAGAAGCAAAAGGGAAGGGTAAGGCAGAAAGAAAACAAGTGATTATTGATCCTTGACTCAAATATCATGACAAAGTTTCAATTAAAACTAAACTTGCATTTACCAGTGTATGAGGAAAAATAGCAAAAGCTCAGATATCACCACACACTAGGCAAATTTATAAGGATAATATATAATTATACAAGTAAGAACTAGATTTTACTTAAAATAATTGTTATTAAATTCAAATAACATAAGCATATATGAATATAGAATAAATGAAATGAAGTAAATTCAAGATCCTTCAACCAATTTAGCATAAGCACAAATTACCAACCTTGTACCACAAATGTAAATTTAGAATTCAAAAAAACTATTCAAATTCAAGATTAGAACCAACAATTGAGAGAAAGCTCTATTAACAATTGACACATCAAATTTGGACAATCCTTGCAGAATTCCTTGATTGTATTAATTGTTCCAAGTATACAAATTTTTGCTCTAAAATCTCTTTCCTTTGCAAGATGGTAATACATGACTTTTATAGAAAGATAAGGTAGTATATTGATCAATTACAAGATATAACTATACAAAAGATAAGGACAATTGTCCTTCTTAGAAATTTTTAGAATACATTTGTTATTCAAAATTGGACTGACCTAGAGGCAATATGCTAACAAACTAGCAAATGCCTTACAAAAGAATATTCCTTATTTCAAATATTTTAATGTTTTATAAAAAAAGGAATATCAATCAGCATGGTGGGCCCATTGTTGAGGGACTCCCCTATTTCTCCTATAGAAGCTCCATTGCTTTCTGATGTTGTTCCTTAACCAGCTCTAGATCCAAGTTGGCTTTAGGAGGTAGACCTCTTCCTGATTAGTTAAGTCATCAAGGTCTCTATCATCTATGTCCATAGCTTATTTTATTCTCTAAGATTCTATAATCTTTTCCTTAGATATGAATATCATACCCAAAATCCTACCATTATCACTACCTGATTTGCCCTACCTTTTGTTCTTTACCTCCTACATTACCAAGGTAACTTTATGCTTATACTCTGCATAATCAATAATCCCCATGGATGTAGTCTTAGTAGGATTAGCTATCATAGTGCCTATGAGTTGTTTAATTCTTGTCATCAATTCCTTGTCATCAGCCATGAGTCTATCTAAACTCTTTTTCCACACACTTAGACTCTGGATCTTGTCTATCACTATCCCCAATATAGAATTTAGGTGGGCTAAGCTGATGGTTTTGAATTTAGGGATTCTATCCTTGATCCAAATGCTAAGGAGATCCCTTGTCCTAGTCTCTACCTCCTACCACTCTGTTATTAATTCTTTAGCCACCTCACTTTGTTGTCTTAATGCATCTTGTCTTAGTTTTATTGATTCCAAATAATCAAACATATCAAAGAATGATGCTTCAAACATATTTATTATGACATTAGGCACTGATAAAATGGCTTGTGTCTCTAAATTTTCCTTTTCCTTTTCTAAATTTTGAATCCTTTATTTCATTCCTCTAATCCCAACTTTGGCTTGAGCTGAATGAGCCTCAAGTAGGTTTTCAATATCTCCCTCATGGATAGGAACGTCACCAAGTTGCTACCCTTCAACTAGGGTTAAGCTTGTAAAGGGTTCAATCTTTTGGAAAGTGAACTCCTCAATTCCTACCATGGATTTCCTTGTAGTTACCCTTTCCAACCCATCTATTTTTGTATTAAACTATACTATATTAATTAGATCTATGTATTTTTAAGGTTCTAGGGCCTCAACTCTAGTGTTGCTAGATGCTCCTCAAGCATATCCTTTCTTGTTGTCTGGCCCTGTAGTGGCCACTATCATCCTCTCTTTTTCATCTTTCGTCAAGGCCTTGATCCATAGCTTGATATCATCATGCACCTCAATACTAGTAGCCTTTTCTAGTTTCCATGAGTGGGACAAAGAGTGGATATTCTACAATTTCCCATAAATGAACCAATTAGGGATGACTATTCCATGGATGGGGTGCTCATCACTAAAATGGTTGACCTCACTCATAGGATGAGTGAGATTTGATCTCAACTTCTTTGATCCAATAGGGACTAATGCCAACTTTGCCTTTCTCTTCTCTTTGGGTACCATTGGGACTATATCAAGAGAAACTTCTTTCTCTTTCTCTTTCTCAGGCTCCCCTAATTGAGCCTATGTCTCCTCAACCTACTCTTCTTCCTCTCTAGATCCATATACCTCAACAAGAACTCTAAGGTCATCTTTAATTATTTCATTTGGATCTAAATAAATCATGTCTAAGTGCTCAACTAGAGATTTTGGCCTTTAGGGTATGGCTAAAGATGAGGGTCCCTCTCTACGTCTCTCTTCTAGCTTTTCCATGTCATGTCCCTATGCAATTTTCCCTTGAGGTTATGGCTGCTCCAACTGATGTTGTTCTTCAGGTGGCTTGGATGGTCCAACCAAAAAATTATATTAGAGAGGATGCATTTTCCATATATACCCTACTAGTTTCTCATCACTTGTCAATCTATGCTCAAGTTTATTGGTGTATCCCTTGAGTCTAGTCAACACTTCCTCAAAACTACTTGCCCTAATGTAGATGGTGTCATGGACACTAAGTTGATGCACATAAATAAGTTTGGGTAACTACTTATTCTTTATATGTGGTCCCAATACATTCTTGAGATCCCACTATTTGAGATCATCTAATTGGAATCCAAAGGTGTCCCTGTGCCTGAACATGGTGTCCACCTACTTCCAATCCTATAGCATTGTCATTCCAATTATTAAAGAAAAAGGATGGAGGAAGCCCTTCCTCTTCTCTTTAAAATCTCCATCAGTACCATTGATGAGTTGAGAGGTAATTTCCTATTCTTCCAACTTTCTAGGTACATAGATAGGTAATCTACATGGTTGAGTTAGAATTCCCTCAATTTGGATCACTGTGCAATCTGGGTAAAACTAGATATCTCCCATCAATTCTACATATTTATTAATGAAAGGGAGAACCCTTAGCATGGTAATTCATGTGATGGCCTCCACCAAAGAGGGATAGACATAGTCACATATAAATTGCATGTGGTTCTTATAATTGAAGATGTGTAGTTTTGAGTAATGGTGGGAAATTATGGTTCTACCCTCTGGAGACTAGTTCTTGATGTTTGGGATCTTGGTGGAAGTAAGCAGGGCATCTAGCAAGTAAGACATCTTGAAAAAATTCTTGCTTGTTTTCCTCTTGATGGAAGTAAATTGTTTCCCTAGGAAGACACTGATCATATCCCCTATTAGAGGAATGAGCTCTTTTTCTACTAGCAAATACACAAAGAAGACCCAGCTCTTGTTGACATAAGTAGTTTTGGGGGATCTTGATGCTCTATTTAGTATGGTCATGATAGCTCTAATTCCCTCCCTAAACTACATAATTAGGATCTTACCCTCAATGTCCCTAAATACATGGTTCCCTTGGAGTAACCATGGTCCAAAGATGGTATCTAGGTCATTATGGTTGGTCCATTCCTTTATTGTGGATAGGTCCATACGGGTTTTTTCAATTTATAATATGTTTCAAAGGCCAATGGTAAATATAATCCACTCTCCTAAATCTTCTCTCATGGATGATCCAATCATTGCTAATCTTACAGTCTACAAAAATTATAGCAAACACATTGATATAGTGAAGTGCCCATGGTTTGGTAGCAACGTGATGAAGGTTGACCATTTAAATAGAGACCAAGTCATAGTACTTTCTATTGACAATGGAAATTCTTTACTCCTCCTTGGCAATGGACATCATCTCTTCTATGGTCTAGAATAACTTGAACCAATTCATGTTACCATTGTTTAGGGTTGTGACATTTAGATTAATGTCCTTGAAAACCCTTCCTTCATTATCCATGGAGAGATGGGTCTTTGTTTCCTCTGTCAATTATTTCCTGTGAGCTATCATGACTTCTATTTCTAAAAATTATTTACAATTGGATTGAAATTAGTCTCTATGTTTAACTCTTCTATGTTCAAATTAAAATTAAGCTCTTCTCAAATTGAACTATGATTAATTGATTTCACTTAAGGTCTTTTTTATGTAGGGTTTAGGGTTTTGAAGATTTAATGGTGAGGGTGTATTTGAACTTTGGCTCATACATGCCTTTGATTTGATTTAGATTTTTTCCTTTATACTTTTACATTTTTTAGCACATAAGATCTTAGTTTTTTTTTGGTGCTTGCATGGTGCTTATTTGGCATCTATCTGGGACTTTTCATGGCATTTTTCATAAATTCATTTTAAGCACTATCTATTGGCATTTAAAAATGCCCCATTTGATTTGCACCATCAGATTAAGATCCTATGAGTGACCGTGAACCATCGATTATGATCTAGGAATTTATTTTTTATTTGGTAACAATGCCCTATGATTTTGCCACTTAGCACCTCCATGGACCTTCCAAGCTCCTTTGAAAAGTCATAAATACTTTTTAGTCATTGGATCAAGGGGTTTGATGAAGCATGAATTGATAGATATTTTTTCAGTTCTTCTTTAAATGTGCATTCACCATGCATCGAGCCCATGGGATTTTAGAGCTCCATTGAATAGTCATCATTTCCTTCACACCGTTGGATCATCCTCTCATGATGACGCATGAATGATAAGATTTGTAAAGATGCATGATCTTTAAGTTATCATATAGACATATAATAAATTAGGCTAAAATGTTTTTACCTAAGTATATTTCATATTAATAAACATAAATAGAATTAGGTTAAAGCATTTTACACTAAGTTTTACATCAAAGACTTGGGTGGGGACTTAGGTTTAAATACCTTAGACTAAGGTTCATTTTGTGTTTACTAAACACAAAATGAACTTTAGGCTAAAATTTTTTATACCTACGTCTCTTGGATTTATACGAAGGAGACCATGGCCAAATATTTTAGGCCAAAGTTTATGTTGTGTTTAATAAACACAATGTATACTTTGGGCCAAAATATTTATGTTAAGTCTTAGGACATGTCCAAAGGGGTCAAAATAATATAATGATCAAGTGCCAAATAGAGTTTTATTGTATTAATAAACACACTAAAACCTTCCGTTAAAAGCATTTGAGCTAAGTTTTATGACACAAAGACCCTTTTAAAATAAGACTTAGTATAAGTCTATAGCCTAAGGTTTATGCCATTCAAATAAATGTAATGGGGACCTTAAGGTATAGACTTGGAATAAATTCATTCTTGCATATATTTAGACCTATGAGACCATTTCAATATTAGCAGTTCAAAGTTTTTTAGTGTTTAAGCATCCTCTGAGGGTTTCCAATAGTCTGTAAGGCAATTTATGAACTTCCTAGCAACATTTTGGAGTGTATCTTAGTCCTGAGAAAAATAATTCATTAGCTTAAATTTGACAGTCTCTTGGACATAAAATACATTCTCATGAACATCAAATGATTTTTATACAAATGTCAAATTTAGGCTCATGAATTTATTAGTCTTGATGGGATCAAAGTTGATGATCATGTGAACATCAAATATGTCCTCACAAATTTCAAATAACGGTTACACGAACATCAAATTTAAGCTCATCAAAATCGTATGTCCCAATGTGAGAGTGCCACTTGGCACCTCTATAGGGTCTCCTACTGTCTCAAACTCAATTTACTCTATTGAATTAAGAATCATAATGAAGTGAGAATAGTCTGATCATGATCTGAGAACTTGTTTGTGATTTTCCCTTCTATCATGTGGGCCCCTTAGATTTTAATCTTCAAACACGAGAGTTCCACATGAAAACTTCACAAGATTATAGGATTTTGACTTTTCAACAATTTCTTCACTCCATCTAATCTTTAGCCCATGATGAAGTGAGAATCATTGATCATGATCTGATAGCTCAAGCATGATTGGCCTAAAGGATTAACTATTAGATTTCATCAAGATTTATTTGTGTCATTCAATTAAAAGGCTACGAGGAAGTGTGGATCATTGGATCTTATGAGTTTCATGTTTTTAATTTAAGACCTGGGCCTTCCTTACTCTTTTGGATCATGCTCCGTGATGAAGTGAGATCCCTTGGATTCTTCAAGAAGCAAGGAAATTTAGTTAAACTTAGGACCAAATGTGAACTTAGGCTAAAGTGTTAAGGCTAAGGTCTCATTCATATTAATAAATACATTAGGGCCTTAGGAATAAAACTTTAGGCTAAAAGACTAACAAAGGGACCAAGTTAGAAAATAAAATGGACCCTAAAAAACCAAAAATTAGACTCAATTAGAAATAATAAGGAACTAACAGGGAAGATAATAAAGGAGGCCAAACATATTTTTAGGCTAAATTTTTAGTTGTGTTTGATAAAAAAGGACTAAGCTTTAAACACGAAACTTGTGCTCAAAACCAAGATAAATTTAAAACTCTCCTTCCAATTAATTCCCCACAAATTCAAATTTAAACTAAGGGTTTGTGCCAAGGTTTTAGAACATGAATCTATCATCAAGTACTCCATGAAGTTTGTAACTTAAATACATGAAGACCAATCATTATTAATGGTAGGCAAGTTTAAAACAAACCATAAATTAATACCTCTTTTTGACATAGTGGATGCTCTTCAAATTCTAAATAATATCCAAAATAGGCCATGCTTGTAGGGTTAAGCTTCAAAACATCTCAAGGGTCATAGTTTTTAAAAAAGGGGGATATGTTGACCTAAAAAACCTCTTCAATTTTTTATTTCTTAGTGTCCACTACCTTTGTCCATTTGGTGCAGTAATCATTAGAAGTTAAAATGTACTTGTGACCTTCTAATGAATTGGGGTTGATCACCCCCATGAAATACAGTCCCCACTAAGCAAAGGTTTATTTATCATAACTGATTTTAGTGGTATGACTACCTTGGGCTCCTTTGTGCTAAAGAGTTTACATGAATAGCATTGCCTTACATGTTTATTGGCATCCTTGAATATTGTGTGCTAATAATAACTAGCTCTAAGGATTTAATGAGTTATTGTCCTTCCAAATGGATGTCCACTTCCCAACTTCTCATGAAAAGTGCTCATGATCTCAACTACCTCTTCTTTGGATACACATATAAGATAAATGCCTTCAAAAAAAAAATCATACATCACTCCATCTTTAATTAGCTAATAGACTTCCTTAAGTCTAAGGGATCTTCTTTTTGCCCTGGTCAACCTTGCAGGACAAGTGCCATTGATCAATAGATGGACAATTGGATAATACCAATTATTAGACTAAAAAATTTCTTATTCAACCTACATGACATTTAGTTTGGGGTCAGTATTGGAAATAAATTGAATCAAAACTTGGCACCTTACCAATTTTGTAGTCTTTATTTCAATATAATATTCCTACAGCACAAACATCCACTTACCTTTCCTTTCTCCTAGTTCATTCGGACTAAACATGAACTCAGTGGTAGGGTTAGGTAGCATTTAATCCACTTTATTCCTAAGAATTTAGTGCCTAAATTTATTTATTGCCTTAACCAATGAACATGCTTTTTTATCAATTAAAGAATAATTTAACTCATCATTTTAAAAGTTTGTGCTAGTAAAATCAATTGGATGATCACATCCATCAATTTTCTGAGTTAATACTAAGCAATAGTATGATCTAAATAAAAAATGTAAAGCTAAAAACCCTTGGATTAGTCTAGACTTATCAGGACTGGAGCTTGTCCAATTGCCTCCTTGATGTCCTCAAAATCTTTCTTGGTTTCTTCACTCCAAGTGATTTTGACATCTTTCTTCAACATATCATTCAATGGTTTGATAATTTTTACAAAACCAGAAATAAACTTTCTTACAAAATTAATTTTGACAAAGAATGATTTCAATTCTTTACTACTATTTGGAGGCTCTATTTTTGATATAACTTCTACTCTTTCAAGATCTATAGATATTCCCTCATTAGTAAATACATGGCCTAACAACTTTCCCTTGGTAACATAGAAAAGACTTTTCTTTGGGTTGAGAGAAATCGTATACCTTATGAACCTTTCAAATACCTACTATAGATGTATGATGTGCTCCTCCCTATTCTTAGAAAAGACAATCAGATCATCCATATATATAATAATGCATTTACCTACCAAACCTTAGAAAGCATGATCCATGGCTCTTTGTAATCTTACCCTTATGTTTATCAGCCCAATGGCATTATTTTATAAGTAAACATGCCCCACTTGGTAGTAAAATTAGTTTTCATCCTTTCCTCTTGATTCACCAACACCTGGTCATACCATGAAAATCCATCAAGAAAGGACATCATTGCAGGACTAGAAATGCTTTGTATGACTTGGTCTAAAGAAGGCAAAGGATAGTTGTATTTTTTAGATGATTTATTTAGATTCCTAAAATCAATGGTGACCTAGGTAAAGTTCCTAATGGGAAATAAAATCTTGGCATCTAACAATTTTTTAACTTCTTTGAAAATCATAGTTCTAAAACAGGCTTGACATGCCTCTATTTTTATCTAAAATGTTTGTAGTTTTCCTTCAAGGGTACGGTATGGGTGATGACTCTTGGATCAAAAATCTTCAAGTCATTATAGGACCATGATATTATGTCCTTATATTTTATCATCAAGTCTTTGTCCTTTTCATTTTCAATGTCTATACATGTCCTAATATTAACTAGCTGAGATTGAACTTGAGGTCCAAGATCAATTGCCTTGTAATCCTTACCACTTGCCTTAGGTATCCTAGTGTTTTTAGATAGTTTGTCCTAATCAAATAACCTTTCCAAGGCAATCATACCTTTTATGATTTTTTTCATTTAACTTAATGACTTTGTTATCAAATCTACCATTTTTTTCAAGAGTATTCTCATTGACCTCATCTATGACATTGGCCTCAAATACTCCTATGTTGGTCATGAAATATAGGATATATTGGTCATCATTAAAAACCTATAGATGGTTTATGTTATATGGGACCAAAGGGCATGGAACTAACTCAATTATGAGGGTTTTAGAGTCATGGTTGGGCATAAGATTGGCTGAAATTGAGGCAAGTTCATCAAAAGCCTTGTTCTCCTCCCTAGGGATGGAAACAATGTTGAATGAATCAAAAGATACTAGTAAATCCTAGACTCTAAACTCATATCTCTTGAGATATGACAATTTACACTGATATTTTCTCCTCAAATGATTGACTATAAGTTCTGAGTCACCATAAACAAAGATCTCTTTAACATTATGCTTAATGACAAATTGCAATCCTAAAATCAAAGATTCATACTCTGCAAGATTATTGGTATAAGGAAACAAGGGTCTATAAGCATATTTTCGTTCTTTCCCAATAGGATTAGTAAGAAAAACTCCTACTCCAGATCCAAACTTATACATAGCACCATCAAATGTAATTTCCAAATTTTAGGCAAAGTATGATAAGTCCTAGAATTACACACCCTAGAAGTCTCGAGAGTATACACTCCTAATTCAAAATCCATCATGTTGATTTCATAAAATTCTTGCATATTAACCCTTTAAATCACAACATTATATTATGTGATCATGTACTTCATCTAAGACTCTCTTTCCACTTTGATCTAATTTAGGACTCCTTTCCATGGTAGCCATAAATAAGAATACTCAGTGGACATATATCCATTCATGGCCTTTGTCCATTCTCGAATTAATAGTAACCCATAAGCATCAAGAATGTCCACCACCTAAATGTCAATAAATTATTGGACTCTAGGCTCAAAGGCAAGCTACATATGAACATTTAGTAATTCCCCAATTAATTTGACTCTAGACTTATCTAATTGAGTAACAACTCTATCAGATTTAATAGGAGTCAAGCCAAGTTGATTACAAATACCTATTGGCATGATGTTTGTGGGTGAACAAAAACCTAATAAATATTTATTTAAATTCTTACCAAACATCTTGATAGTAAGTAGGAAAGTTGGGGATTGTTTCTTAGCTTTATACATAGCAATATTGGCATTATCAGTTTTGGGTGACCTACCAGGCTTTTTAGACAAGGACTCCAACAATAGGTCTCTGTACTCAATGATCTATTTCAAATCATGTAATTCAATGTTATCCTTAATTTTATTCATGTATTCCATAATATTATACCCAATCCTATTAAAATAATTAGATACATCAGTATAATCTTTCGAAGTACTTCCCTTTGGAGGCTCTAGGTTATTATCTGAAGTAGTATCTAGAGGAGTGTCAAAGTTGTTTGGGGGATTTGAAGTAGTCAAATTCTAATTTTTATTCCTATTCCTTAGAGGGTATGACTTTTTTAGGAACTAATAAAAAACATGGACTTATTTAGGAATATCATTAAGTTCATTGTCTTCTTGGAAAGGGAAGTCAAATGTTTCCACCATGAAGGCTTGGTCAGTAGATTTAGATCCTGATGTACTTGCACCATTATCTTTGTTAGGAACCACTTAAAATGTATCCAAATATTCTTGAAAGGCCTCAAAAGCTTTACAAAATTCAATGCAATATATCTCACCATCCTTATAAGTGCAATGTAGTCTAAAATAATCAGGTAAAACAATATCGATAATATTTATATCCATTATTTTCTTATCATTTGATGACTCATTGTTCTTATTATTTTTGTAACTATCATTATGGAATCTATTAATAGGCATATTGAACCTCTAGAAAGAAAATTTTCTCCCCCATATCTCTCCAATATTACCAACTTGCTTTTGCAGCTGAAGAAAATTAGTGCCTAACTTTTGGACCATCTTTGTGATAGAGTCATTTTCATTTTTGGGAGCCTCAGAGTTATGAACCTAATTTTTATTAGTACCAGTGGCTGGTATCAAAGCATTTTGATCACTTGTATTAAATCCATTTGTATCAATGTTCAATAATACCAAGTTATGGGTAGGATGAGCATGACTTAAGGGTAATTAGTTCAAAGTTGGGATTTGGTTCAAAATAGGTATGTTCTGATTGTTATTGAGGAAGACATTTAGGGTAGGCAAATGTGGGTTGACTTTGAGAATAAATTAAGCCATCTAACCTTGGGGATGCATATGGTCATTAATAATCATAGCCTTAGAATAATATAATGCTAATGTGTTCATGGGTCCAATAGCTCTCTTTATAAACACATAAGTCATAGGATCTAAGGCATCTTTTTAGATTTCCAAGGCTAAAGCCTCATTTGGTCTATAAGGAACTATAGTGCTACTAAACACAATTTGGAACCTAGAATTGAAAGCTATTATAGGTTCATTTTCATCCCTTTTTACTATGGTGAATTTCTAATTTAGGACATAAGGACTGATAATTTTACCCAATTGGTCATTGAAGACATTGTTAAAATCAACCCAACTTATAATGTAATTTTCTAGAGGATTCAAAAACCATTAATACGTATCATATTTAAAATTGAAAGGAAATAGTCTACATGTTACATCTTCATGAGTGATATTTAACAATCTCAAAGTTGTTTTGAATGACTTAATATGTTCCTCAATTGTTATAATTCTATTAAGACTAAATATTGGCAAATATTTCTCACAATTACAGGAAAGGTCATGTACCACACCTAGCATATTGATAGAGGAGCCACCCATCTAATACATACCTTGATAAGGGTTAAACATAGGAGAATCCTAAATGGGTGAAGTTGGAAAAGATTTTGAAAGCTTGTGCTTACCATTATCCTGCCTAGCTCTTTTATGGACTTGTAATTCAAGTTGAGGTTCCCTAGTCTCTAAATGTGACCTTGTTTTGTTTCTTGGTAATTCCATATTGATAATTTCAAATCATGTTTTAAATATGATGTATCAATCTTATATTTGTAGAGAACAATGATTAGAAATGTACATTAAGCAAATTTTTCAAAGATTCATATAAAGGATGACAAAAGTTGGCAATCTTTAATCAATTCAGCTCAAAGATGTATCCAAATATTTAATTAAGATTGAACTTAAATATTTTAAGATTAGATGAACTCAATTGCACAAAGGATCCATGAATATTTGATCAAAATAGTTATTACTAACCTCAAACCTATAGGCTTCACAATTCTAAAGCTATCTTTACCATAATTCAACATATGTCTTTAAAGTATGTCAATCTTTGTCTAAATAAGCACAAAAACTAGTCTAAAACCATGAATATCACCAACCTTTACACAATTATGCTAAAAAAAACACAAACATGCAAAGAGTAAAGTGATATTTAAATAGAATTCACAAAAACTAGCAAAGATACTACAAATCTATAAAGAATGGCCCTCCTTCTAGTGCCAGTGAAGCTTTCCATATTAATGCCTAAATATGTATCACAAGGTGCTCAAAGTGTTTAAGAAATAATTCTCATTTTAGAATTTAGAACATGAATTGTAGTTTGTGATAATCATATTATCTATGGTGGAATAGACGTAGAACAAATGACTATTTCACAATATTTATATTAGTTGGTGGTTGGGAGCCATCATGGCCTATAAATTTTTTAAATAAGAAGATGATCTATGCTAATTAAGGTGAATTATACTCAATTATAAGCCTAAATCTAAGCTAAGATGGACATATACAATGAATCATTAATCTAAAGTGAATTGGTTAAAAAAGAAGCAAAAGGAAGGGTAGGGTAGAAATAAAATATGTTTGTTTCTAATGCAAAATTGCTTTCTACATTCAAAGAAGAAATAAGAAACTGAAAGATGGTTAAGGCTAGAAGTACCTGATATAGTCGTGCGCACCAAAATCAGACGTTGAAAGATTCTCCTCTTTTGCTGTGGAGGAATGACACCTGCAAAGAAAAGGCTAAACACGGAAAAATGTTAATAAGAGATATGGTGGGTTGTCAGGCGAACGCCCGATCCTGGAAGTACGAAGACTCCCTAGAAGGATATCAACCCACTAATAAAAAAGAGTAGAAAATTGGATGAAAGTAGATGATAATGACAGAAATAAATGACAGAAAATAAAAGGCGTACCTGATATGCGGCACTGTTCTGCACAGTCACCGGCGTCGGTCTCTGTAGTGCCGGCGTCGGTTAGGGAAGGTGCCAACGTCGGTCAGGGTGCCGTCGTCGGTCGGGGTAGTGACCGGCGTCGGTAGGGGTAGGTTCTGGGAAAAGGTTCGGGACAGGTTCTGAGAGAGTTGGGACAGGTGCAGGGAGAGTCTGGGGGGTTTGAACAGAGTCGGGATAGGTCTGAACAGTCAGGACAGGGTCTGATATGGTCAAGGTAGGGTTTGATAAGGACAGGGACGAGGTTTAGACAGAGTCGAGACAGGGTTTGATAAGGACAGGGACGAGGTTTAGACAGAGTCTGAGGAGTTTGAACAGTGTCTGGGCAAGGTCGGGAAGAGGTCTGAACAGAGTTCGGGGGTTTGAGGACAGAGGCAGGGATAACAGAACATAAACAATAACTAAGAAAGAAAATGAAATAAACAGAATAAAGACTTACCTGGTAGAAGACCTGATGAAAGCCATGGTGTGTAGATTAGTTGATGTCGTAGTGTTGATGATTGCTCGGAGTTCGCAGGTTCAGTGGAGGAATTCACAGGTTGGTTGCTCAGCATTCGGTTGATCAGCGTTCGGTTCATCTCGTTCGAATGGCTGGCAGAGGTTGATGAAGGCGGGGGACGGAGACGGTTCCAGAAATGGTTCGTCAACCGTTTCGAGAAACCGAATGGTAACTGATAACGGAAAAGGGGAAGGTGACCGACGTCGGCAGGATTGCCGACGTCGGCCGATAGGTGACCGACGTCGGCGACATCGGTCGGGTAAAGACCGACGTCGGCAGATGCATAATGGGAATAGAGTCTACCTTTCGCTCTGTGCTCCTCTTTACATGCTGCCAGGGTCAATGCTGGTGAAACAAGTGATCGGCAAGGGTTCAATAAGCGAAGAAGAATAAGACGGGGAATGACCAGGGGAGTCGACACGATTTCGGTGTCTACATTTGCCCCTTTTTGTCTTGTTGGTTGTTCTGGACGAACTACAAGACAAAAATAGGAGTGAGTGCCCCAGGTGAGGGATAGGGTTGATTTCGTCTTGTTGGTTGTTCGAATGAACTGCAAGACAAAAATAAGAAGCGAAATGCCCCGAGTAAGGATGAGGTATTCCCCCTCAAAGCAGGAGTCGAGGGAAGGGAACCGGGAATCGGGTGCTGATTTGATAAAGAGTGGATGAAAAAAGGGGTGAGGGTGAACGCTGCAAAGGTTGTGATTGCGCGCATACCACTACACGAGATGGTCAGGCCAAAGTGTCGCAGGTCAAGGGTCGAGGAGTGCCAAAATTGAAGTAACCGGGCCCCAGCATTTAGTCGTCTGCTGATCGGGTCACTCAATCTAAGCTGAAGCTCCAAATGGGTCATCGCGTTCCAGGTATCCAGGGCTCAGGAAGTGCTCCTAGAAACGCGAAAAAGTCACAAGTAGTGCGGATCAACCGGTGTGCGATCCTATACTTGTGAGGGTCCAAAAAGGTCTGCGCACAGTTCTGCTAACCAGTCATGAGGTAGCATACATGCAAAAACAACCAAGGCAACAACGTCTTGGAAGTGGTCGAGGTCGGAGGAGATAGGCATGATCTCCAATGGTTGGTGGTTGATGGATGGATGAATGGACGAAAGGATGAGAGGATGCGGCCGAGCTAACCCCAGAAGACCCCATGTCAACTGAGTGCTGCCTACATAGCCCTGGTGATAGGGCCTCAGGCCGATGTAGTTCTCCCTAGAAGGGAGGAAGGGTCAAAGGGATGGTGAGGAAAAAAAGATGTTGCAGCCTTTTCCAAATGGTGTTTTCTGCAACATTGGTTGAGGGGTTTTTCATCCCTAGCAATATTCCATTTGCGTGATGGATGTATGCTAAAAATGAATTGAGGTCTATTTATGCTTCAGCAAGTATTGGTTTATGCTTAACACAAATTGGGGCGAGTCGATAGTTTCCGTGTGGATTGGTGTCCATAGAAACTAGGGTGAATAGGCAAGGTCATGTTGATGGTCTGAAAAGAGAGTTGAGCTGAGTTGATCGACAAGTGATGAAGGTGGATTTGACCAAAGGGCAGAAAAAGATGAAAGGCAAATTGCTCTTTCATTGACAAGGACCAAAAAGATAGCATAGATAGGGGTTATGAGAACCAAGAGCCCCATTCATGCGTGACGTCGTTGACCATAGTTATGTTAGAGCGGTAATCGAATCACTTAGACATTAAAGTGAGCTCGAAGTCCCTTGAGTAGGTAATAGGAGGAAGAAAGAGGGTAACCCGTTTTAAGAGCAGAGATAACTTTGCCCCTTTTTATAGGAGACCCTGAGACAACTACAAGCCAAGTCCGTGACTCGTTTTTTTTTTTTTTTTTTTTTTTTTTAAGAGGCAGACTGATCGATGCGGGAAGCCTGCATAGAGATGTCATTTGCTTGGTGGTCAGGTTGCGAAGCTGATCAATGCGGGAAGCTTCTAAAATAAGTTGCTGTTTATTGCCAGAGTAGTCATAGCCATCCTTCGAGGGAGTGGTCTAGATTTTTGTTTAATAATATAAAGGCTTTTGAATAGCTGTCCTTCGAGGGAGCAGTCTATTTATTACAACAATGATAGTACAGCTGTCCTTCGAGGGAGCAGTCTGTTTTTTTGATTTGATATTGATATAGTGACCATGGATATGTTTTGACATCTTGATTTGTGTTGATAGAAATGGAGTCATGGACAAGACTGTAGAAGGTCAAGGGCTCCCTTTTATTAGGACAAAGCATCCATACATCATAAAAGGGTTATAGGAGTTGTTAAGAGGAATAGGGTTGAAAGGAAGTAGGATGAAGAGGACGGGGATTGCTCAAGGGACGAGCTCAAGTTAAGTGTCAAGTGGATGAATACTCGACTAGCAGTAGAACGGTCGCAGATGCAACGCATTAAGAGGCTCAGGTTCTGGGCGTCCATCAAGAGAAGACAGACGGTAAGTCCCTGATCCATACTTGTGCGTGATAATAAAGGGTCCGAGCCAATTAGGAGCAAACTTGCCTCGTTTACTTCGCTCCATATTGGTCACGTGTTGATTCTCTTTGAGGACGAGGTCTCCGATGTTGAAATCTCGTTCTCGCAGATTTTTGTCATAGGTGCGCTTGATGCGATGTTGATAGACATGGAGATGATTAAGGGCAGCAAGACGGTGTTCGTCAAGTAACTCAAGTTGAGCTAAGCGATCTTGACGAAAGTCATCGTTGGAAAGGATATCATGTAAAGAAATGCAGAGAGACAGGATCTGTACTTCGAGAGGTAAAACAGCCTCTGTTCCGTACACAAGAGAAAAAGGGGTAGCACCCGTAGAGGTTCGGATGCTAGTGCGGTAAGCCCACAAAGCGAAGGGAATGTGAATGTGCCAATCCTTGCCTGTGTCACTGACCACTTTCATGAGAATTTTGGTGAGAATTTTGTTGGAAGCCTCGGCCTGCCCATTTGCTTATGGGTAGTAAGGCGAAGAGAAACTGAGTTTGATGCCGAAGGAGTCGCATAGCTTTTGGACAGTTTTGTTTTTGAAGGACTTGCCGTTATCAGTGATGATTTTATGAGGGACACCGAAACGACAGATGATGTGGGTGTTGATGAAGTCGACGATCTTGTCAGCTTTTGTGGAGACGAGAGGAATGGCTTCCACCCACTTGGTGAAATATTCAGTGGCTGTGATGATGGATTGATGACGAAGAGACGAATGAGGGTTAATCTCACCGATGAGATCTAAACCCCACTGAGAGAAAGGCCAGAAATCCTGAGCAACTTGCAAGGCGTGGCTGGGGAGATGAAGCAAGTTAGAGTGCTGCTGACACTTGATGCAACGCCGAACATAATCGCTACAGTCTTGATGAAGGGTAGGCCAATAATAGCCCAGACGAAGGATGCGCTTGGCAACCGAATTTCCACTGAAATGCCCGCCACAAATCCCGTCGTGGACTTGCTGGATGGCGTGAGATGCTTCAGTGGAGGTGAGACAACGAAGAAGGAGGCCGTCGAAGCCTCGCTTATAGAGAAGACCCCCTAGCATGGTATAGCGAGCAATACGCTTGATAAAAGCTCGTCGTGCATTACTAGAGAGGTTGGGAGGAATGATAGAGAGAGATAAGAAGTCCACAAGTTGCTTATACCAAGCATCTTGTGGGCTAGGGTCTATAGTGTTGACATGATGAATGTGAGGAGAGATATATGAAGGCAACGGCACACGACACACCGTGACAAAAAGTCTGGATGCAGATGAGGAAGATGGGATATGGGAAGCGAGAGAAGCCATAGTGTCAGCAAACTTGTTCGTGGATCGAGGAACAGTCTGCAAGAGGAAATGGTCGAAAGATGCAAGGAGAAGGTCAGCACGATTTTTGTACCTTTGCAAAATTTCATTTTTACAGAGGTATGAACCGTTGACCTGATTGACGACGAGCTGCGAGTCGCCGAAGACATTGATGGACTTGATGCTGAGGGAGAGAGCGGTCTGAAGTCCCAAAATTAAGGCCTCGTATTCGGCCATATTATTGGTACAATCAAAGTCGAGTTTGAAAGATAAAGGCATGGGCTCCCCTTCGAGTGGGATGAGAATGACCCCAGCACCTCCACCTAGTTGACATTTGGATCTGTCAAAGAACATAGTCATCTGATAGGTGGTGTCGTCGGAGGAAAGCGCAGCGATAGACTCGTCAGGGAATTCACACTGCGAAGGTTGAGTGTCAGGAAGAGGGGCATCGGCTAGTTGATCAGCGATGGTTTGCCCCTTGATAGATTTCTGCTGGATGAATTCGAGATCGAACTCAGCAAGTAGCATGAGCCACCGAGCCATACGTTGATTCTGATATGGCTTGGAGTGCATATACTTGAGAGGGTCGGTGTGGGTGATGACAAAGGTTTTGTGACTGAGAAGATAGTGGCGAAGCTTAGTAGCAGCAAAGACTAACGCCAAACAGAGTTTCTCGATATGGGTATACCGAGTTTCATAGTCGACCAGTGTTCGGCTGATATAATAAATGGCTTGCTCGTGGTGATGCTCGTCTCGGTGCGCGATCATGGCACCTAACGAATGGTGAGTGGCTGAGATATAAAGGTAGAAAGGTTGGTCGTCTTTAGGTGGAATGAGAACTGGTGGAGAGACCAGATAGCGTTTTAAGGCTTCAAAAGCCTCTTGACAGTCCTTATCCCATGTAAAAATGATGTCCTTCTTAAGGAGATGATGAAAAGGTTGGCAGCGGTCAGAAAGCTGCGAGATGAAGCGACGAATGGACTGGAGCTTGCCTTGCAAACTGTGAAGCTGCTTGAGATTGGTCGGGGGAGGCATTTCGAGGATAGCGCAAATCTTGGCGGGATCTATCTCGATGCCACGGAAGGAAATGATGAAGCCGAGAAGCTTGCCAGAGAGGACCCTAAAGACACATTTCTTGGGGTTAAGACGGACATTGTACTGAAGAAGACGAGAAAAGATGATGTTGAGAATGGTCAGATGGTCACGGCGAAATTTGGATTTGCCGAGAAGGTCATCCACCTAGTCCTCCTTAATTTTGTGGAGGAGATCATGGAAAATGTAGGTCATGGCACACTGATAAGTGGCGCCTGCGTTCTTCAAGCCAAAAGGCATGACTCGATAGCAAAAAGTCCCCCATGGGGTGATGAAAGTAGTCTTATGCTGATCTTTCGGAGCAATCAGAATTTTGATTGTATCCTGAAAACCCGTCCATAAGAGATAGCATCTCATGGCCGGCCGTAAGATCAACGAGCTGGTCAATGTTAGGAAGAGGAAAGTCATCTTTAGGACAGGCTAGATTAAGGTCACGATAGTCTGTGCAGATCCGAATCCCCCCAGTTGCCTTGGTGACTGGGACGATGTTAGAGACCCACTGTGGATAATCGATAGGCTGGATGAAGGAGACAGAAAGGAGCCGCTGAAGCTCCTCCTTGACAAGGAGGGCAACGTGAGGATGCATTTTTCGAAGCTTTTGCCTGACAGGCTTAGCCTCTGGTTTGGTGACAATGTTATGGGTAACGATGGTTGGGTCGATGCCAGGCATATCACTGTAAGTCCAGGTAAAGGCCTTGCTATGGTCGGAGAGGAACTGGGTATAGTCAAGCTGCTCCTGAGCGTCTAAAGATTGGCCGATCTTTAAGACATGAGGAACATCAGAAGAGGGAAGGTTGATGTCAATGGTTGATTCATTTAACATAACCTGGGTCTCAGAAGGAAGGGAGCGCTGGATGAAAGAATCATCAGCGCCCATGTAGGAAAGAATGGCGTCATCGTCAACGCAGTGAACAGTGTGAATGGTTGCCGACTCCTCTTCGATCATGGTGGGAAGAATGAGAGGGAGAGACTTGGATACCCCATTGAGCTGATAAGTCAAGGGGTCCAGGCGGATGGTGTTTATGGAAAAAAAAAACTAGGAGGAATGGAAACCACTGACTCCGTAGGTGAAGGTGGAGAAATAGGCGAGTGTGGAGGAGATTGGTCGAGGATTGGTTCAGGATAAAGGTCTACAGGGTCTTGAGTGGGGTCGTGATATCCCAGACCATACCGTTTCTTGGCGTTGTCATCATTGAGCGGTTGGATAGGCTGATGGGAGCCCTGCTCATAGCGTCCGAAACCAAAACCCTTCCATGCACACCTGTAAAGGTAAGTATGTGCAAAGGCGGGGTTGCCAAGAAATGAAAAATTTGATGTGAAAGGTTGGGCTGAAGAAAGGGGATTACCGTCAGTAGGAGCTTGGTTAAGCCCTCCATAGACGAGGTTGGTGCGGAGGTGAGGGGGACCATAAGGTATGATCATCCCGATCCGATGGTCGTAGCTGGGGCTGTGATGAAGGCGTCCATACTCTTGCGGAGTTTGGAACATGTCTAAAGCCAGCAAGCGATACTCTCCCAATGAAAGTCTTTGGAAGACGTCTTCCATGGGGTCTGTGGTTGTCGCTTGAAGGGGAGGTGTAAGGGCGACCGCCTGTTGCGAATTGGTTGAAGCTTCCGCAGATGGAGGCGGTGCCGAGGTTGACGGCTTGATAGGAATGAGGACATCGTTTGGACGGTAGGTGGTATTGCATGTTTTGAAAGGTGAAGGGTCAGCGGGAATGGTGTGGACTTGTCCGTTATGCTCAAACTTCACACAACGGTGCAGGGTGGAGGGGACACAAGCCATGGCACGGATCCAGGGTCGGCCCAGCAAGATGTTGTATTGGAACTCTCCTTCGATGATGTAGAAGAGCTCCGGGACTGTGCGTGGACCAACGCGGATATGAAGGATGACTGTGCCAATGGTCATGGCAGTAGTGTCGTTGAAAGAGTGCAAGATCGCGTCAGTTTTGGAGACGCAATTCTTGGGAAGAGCCAACTGATCAAAGGCATGAGTGGAGATGATGTTGATGCTAGCGCCCCCGTCGATCATAACGCGTTTAATGCGTGTCCGATCGATGTAGACAGTGATGAAGAGGGCAGCGTCCTGATCTTCCGTGTTGGATGTAGGAATCTCAGAATCGCTGAATGTTATGGAGGCAACAGGGGCTAAGGAGTGGACAAGGGCAGCAAGTGGCTGAGGATCCTCAGGTTGGACCTCCGCTGCCTGCAGGGCTTAGATGAGGGCCTGACGATGTTGAGGTGAGGTTTGGACGAGATCGTAGAGGGACATCTTCACAGGCGTCTGGTGAAGCTGTTTCAACATGGAGTCGTGGATTGGTCCGGAAGAGGAAGAAGAAGAAGAAGAGGGTTGAGGCGCGCCAAGGATAGAAATCTTAGGCTTAGGCGGTTGAGGTGGATTGACAAAAGGGTAGGTCCAAGGAATGGCAGCTTTTTCTTTCGCCTTATCCTTTTGTGACCTAGTGGTGATGTGAATGGCATTGATTTCAAAGATGGGAGGTGAAGATGATAAAGGGGTTGTAACCGGTTGATGAGATGTGGATGGGTTTGAAGAGGTTGAAGGGTTGTGAGAAGGAGTCGGGGGGCGGTCGAAAGTGTCCTCGAAGAGAAGAGTGTCTTTCTCTAGATAACGGCGAATGACAGCCTTGAGGGCACAGCAAGTCTCAGTGTCATGTCCTGGTGTACGATGATATAAACAAATCTTCGTGTTGTCGAACCAGGAAGGTTTAGACCCGAGAGGTTGAAAGGGCTTGATGGGTGGAAGAGTTATGCTAGAAGTTTGCAAAAGTCATTGCAAGATCAAAGAGTATGAGCCCACTAAAGGGTCCATGCTCATCGATGTATGCGATGTCGGTGACTTTTGCTTGGGCGAAATGGGAGGAGGTTTTCGTACCACCTTCTGGGTTGATGGTGCGATGACAGGCGGAGATGGTACACTCTTCGTGAGAGGTATCGCCCTTTTGGGAGAGGGTAGGCTAGTGGTAGGTAAAGGAAGCAAAGGAGGCAACCGGTTTTGGTTAGAGGTTGAAGCGGGAAGGACTCTGGTTAAGGTTAAAGGATGCGGGCCCAAAATGGAGGGCAATGGTGACGGAAGAGGAGGCGTTTGCCTCTGTGGTTTGGCAGTCTTTTGAGATTTGGGTTGAAGACTACTATTAGTTGAAGTTTGGGTTAAGTCCACCTTCACTTGTGGATGAGTGAGGTTGGAGATGGGGCGAACGCCAAGTGATTTGATAGGTTTAGGCGGAGTAGATGAGGGTTTTGGTTTTGATGAAGTTGATGAAGATGTAGACAGTTTGGAAATGGAGATCAAATTTTTGTTGATAGTCTTAGGAGGTTCCGCCATGGGTGGATTAGCGGTATGAGATGAGAGGGCCCGGGCTTGTTGAAGAGCTGTGAGACGGTCCCACAATCCCTGATGTTCCACTTTCCTAGAAGGGAGAAGTTTGAGTCTCTCCACTAGTCGGGAAAATGGCTGAGAAGATGCGGGATGAGGTTTAGGCTCTTGAGAAGATGCCAATGGTTGTGGGACTGAAGGTAAGACGGATGTAATAGTCTTGGGTCCAAAGCATGGTGAAGTTATGACAGGTTCATGTTCGGTTGGAGATGAAGGAGAGATAGGTTCTTCTCTGGGTGGAGAAGAAACTGGTGAATGAAGCTCCTCAAGCGGGTAAAGGGCAGGGATGATAGTGCCCTCCACTTGTGGCCGAGGAGTAGGAAAGGTTGGGTCCTCCATGGGCAGCAAGAAGGAAGATGGTGAAACTGGCGGTGCTGGTAAGGTCGAGGCGTCCTCCAAAATGAGAGAAGTTGAGGGAGAACTAGCCAGAGAAAGAGGTTCGTCCACATGTGATGGACTGATGGATGAACTCACCTCTTGGGGTTGGTTAGAAATGAGGGGCAAGACCGTATTGACTGTTCGAATATTATGTTCATGGGTATTGTCAGTCAAGGTCTGGACATTGTTTTGGGTTGGTGGATGATTAGGGAATGGTTGTTTGAAGATATCGATACCCTGATTAGGAGGGGCGTTAGGATTGTCGAGGATGAGGTCACCCTTTTCCAACATGTCTTGAACTATGTTTTTAAGGGTTTTACAGTTGCCCGTGTCATGACCTTTAACACGGTGGTAGTGGCAGAAGTCATTCTCCCTATACCACGCAGGGATGGCGCGTGAGGGATCAAATTGTGGTGGAGGTCGGATTTGAGGGAGATTGATGACCCCTTGTTTGACGAGTTTTTCCAGCACAGACGCGTATGATTCTCCAAGTGGAGTAAACTGTCGCTGTATGTATCTCTGCTAAAATTGACGAGTGGCGCTCATGGACGTGGATGGTTCAGATTGATTAGTTGAAGGCGAAGAAGAGGAAGATCTAACAACCACAACATTTGCTGAAGCTTTAGATTTAGGATTGGACGAGGAGGGCTTAGAAGAAGGGTCATTGGTTTTGGAGTTGGGATTCTTACTCCGCAACTTGACTTTATTCTCCTCAATGGCACGTAACTCAAGTTTACGAGCCATCGTGAAGGCTTCGTCAAAAGTGCGGAAGGTTTGAACCCTCAAGGTAGAAGAAATATGTTTAGCACAGGCTTGAGAGAAAAGTTCAATAAGCTCAGGCTGAGGTAAAGAAAATGAAAGTTGATTGATAAGGCTCCTCCACCGAGCGACGAAATCAGCAATAGATTCATCCTCGAACTGGCGAATAGAATAGAGGTCTGTGATAGAGACCTTCTTGGTGATATTGATGGAGAAATGATCGAGGAAGAGCTGGGCCAACTGAGTGAATGTGAGGATGGAATGGCTGGGAAGAGAGCTGTACCAATCAAGTGCAGCACCTGAGAGAGACATGGGAAACGTGCGTAAGAGCAACGCATCGTCGTGGGCGATAAGGTAACAGGCATGTCTGAATGCCCGTAAATGTTGTTGTGGGTCTTCCTTACTCTGGAAACGAGAAAACTTAGGAAGTTCCCACTGGCTGGGATATGGTCTGATGGGGACAGAAGGATGGATGGGCTCGTTACAGATTTGTTCGTACGAGAGAGTGTTGCGTGAGCTGGTAATGGAGGTCTCTAGGTTAGACATTTTATCCATCAGCATCTTGATAATATCTACTGACGGATTGACGGGTGGAGCACCTCCTAAATTGTGAGGCGCTTGAAAGAGGCTGGAAGAGGTGTACGACGTAGTCGGTTGTACCAATAAGGGTGCAACGTACGGATGACTAGTCGTAGGGACGGAAGAAGTGACTAAAGATGATTGGATGGAAGGCATGGCTAGGTTTGATGTTGTCATGGGAGGTTGGTTAGAGGTAACATGGGCTAACGGATGGGTAGCCACCCTAGTGTTGATAGGAGTAAGAGTGGGCAAAATAGAGACGACCAGGTTTTGAAAGGGGGTAGAAAGTGGTTGAGTGGACTGAGATTGATTGGGGGCCGAAACCCCGGTGAAAGTGGGCCCAACGACGGAAGGAGAGGCCACACTTGGATGGTTGGTAAAAGGTTGGTCAGTGGTTGAGGCAACAGCCTGGGTGTCTAAGGGTTGGACTACGGACGTTGTTGATACGACCGCAGTTGTGAGGAGAGAAGTCGGCATTCCATAAATTGGATTGCCAAAGGGGTCTCGCGTTTGGCTATTCGCGAGATAGTGTTGCAGGGCTTTGGTATTGAGGTCCAAGAATCGTGCGAAGTCTTGGTCCCCTTCTGGAATAATAGGCGTTTGGGTCGGAGATGGTCTGGTAGGAGTTCTTTCGGTTTCCGAGTTGAACTCCATTGTAGGGTTGGTTGTAGGCGGGGTAGATGGAAGAGGATGATGCCTCGCGTGATCGACTAGAGCCTTAGCTTGGCTACGAGTCAGAACCATTCAAGACAAGGAAGAACGTCCTCACAAGCTCAAACAAGCAGATAAGAACCAAAAAGATGAAGACACAAACAGATCCTAAAACCCTAGAAGTAAATTATTAGGATTATAGTGGCTTATGCCTTAGAATGTGTGTGTAGAGGAAGATTGGCTGAAAAATGGGTCCTAGAAGAAGCAGTCTATGGATGGTTTCGGGTTTTGTTATGGTGCTCAAGAAATCTGTGTTAGCTTCCGTACATGCCTGGTGCTAAGGAGCAAGCTCCCCTCACTTCACGATTCCAGTGGTTAGCTGGTTTCGCTTAGCCAAAATATACTTCCACTAGAGTTTATCCTCCGCCAGAGAACGGAGTGGGCTTCCCCCTTGGTGATGAAATCCAAGTAGGGTCACCGGGACGGGTAAGGTATCCGCTGGGGGATGAAATCCCAGTCGGGCCTTGTCTCAGGTAAGTTTTATGTTTGTTTTGTGCAGGTGGTTTGGTCGTGTAACATCAAGTGATCTAGATTAATTCAATATGCGGTTTAATTACTATGTGTGGTCTAAAAGATGCAGGCAAACAGAAATGAATGCAAAGTGTTTTAATGTCCAAGTCGAAATGTTTGTTCGTATGAATGGAGAAAGAGTCGAGGAATATGAGTTAGTCTAGAAATGCAAGAAAGAAAGAAATGTTCGTTTTAGTTCTGCTTATGATGTTGTTTTAAGAAGAGATGAAAGGAGGCGAAAAGGAAGAAACCTAATGCACCTAAATGAACGAAAGAAAGAAAGAACCCAAGGAGGACCTAGGGTCCCACCGGGCGTGCCAGAATGTTTCTAATGCAAAATTGCTTTCTACATTCAAAGAAGAAATAAGAAACTGAAAGATGGTTAAGGCTAGAAGTACCTGATATAGTCGTGCGCACCGAAATCAGACGTTGAAAGATTCTCCTCTTTTGCTGTGGAGGAATGACACCTGCGAAGAAAAGGCTAAACACGGAAAAATGTTAATAAGAGATATGGTGGGTTGTCAGGCGAACGCCCGATCCCGGAAGTACGAAGACTCCCTAGAAGGATATCAACCCACTAATAAAAAAGAGTAGAAAATTGGACGAAAGTAGATGATAATGACAGAAATAAATGACAGAAAATAAAAGGCGTACCTGATATGCGGCACTGTTCTGCACAGTCGCCGGCGTCGGTCTCTGTAGTGCCGGCGTCGGTTAGGGAAGGTGCCGACGTCGGTCAGGGTGCCGTCGTCGGTCGGGGTAGTGACCGGCATCGGTAGGGGTAGGTTCTGGGAAAAGGTTCGGGACAGGTTCTGAGAGAGTCGGGACAGGTGCAGGGAGAGTCTGGGGGGTTTGAACAGAGTCGGGATAGGTCTGAACAGTCAGGACAGGGTCTGATATGGTCAGGGTAGGGTTTGATAAGGACAGGGACGAGGTTTAGACAGAGTCAAGACAGGGTTTGATAAGGACAGGGACGAGGTTTAGACAGAGTCTGAGGAGTTTGAACAGTGTCTGGGCAAGGTCGGGAAGAGGTCTGAACAGAGTCCGGGGGTTTGAGGACAGAGGTAGGGATAACAGAACATAAACAATAACTAAGAAAGAAAATGAAATAAACAGAATAAAGACTTACCTGGTAGAAGACCCGATGAAAGCCATGGTGTGCAGATTAGTTGATGTCGTAGTGTTGATGATTGCTCGGAGTTCGCAGGTTCGGTGGAGGAATTCGCAGGTTGGTTGCTCAGCGTTCGGTTGATCAGCGTTCGGTTCATCTCGTTCGAATGGCTGGCGGAGGTTGATGAAGGCGGGGGACGGAGACGGTTCCAGAAACGGTTCGTCAACCGTTTCGGGAAACCGAATGGTAACTGATAACGGAAAAGGGGAAGGTGACCGACGTCGGCAGGATTGCCGACGTCGGCCGATAGGTGACTGACGTCGGCGACATCGGTCGGGTAAAGACCGACGTCGGCAGATGCATAATGGGAATAGAGTCTACCTTTCACTCTGTGCTCCTCTTTACATGCTGCCAGGGTCAATGCTGGTGAAACAGGTGATCGGCAAGGGTTCAATAGGCGAAGAAGAATAAGACGGGGAATGACCAGGGGAGTCGACACGATTTCGGTGTCTACAATGTTATTGTTGATCTTCATTCCAAACATCTTGACAAATTTCACATATTATAAAATCATGTACTTAAAACCAATGTATGATATAAAATAGCTTAATCTCAAATCCAACCACACATCAGGAACACTTCTAAGGAATGTAAAATATAATACAAATAAGAACCAAGCTTACTTTAAAGATTTACCACTATAAGCAGATAGTTGATGCACATCTACAAATGCAGTGGAAATAAAATGAAGTAAACTAGAGAACCTTTAGTTATCCTAGCATAAGCACAAGTTAACAATTTTTCATTCAAAGGTACACACCAAGAGTCTACAATAACTATTCAAATCTAGAATTCAGAATAGACAAGTGAGAGAGAATCCATATAACAATTCACATAAACAAAATGAGATAATTTTTTTATAATTATCTACTTGCATTAGTTGCTCCAAGTTTACACTAGTTTTTTAGCTTAAAAAACTCCCTCCCTTTTTATAAATGACAATACTCCTTTTATATATTTCAAGGAAGTATTTCAGTTAGTCATATCAAATTACAAGTGTATAAATATAAGGATAGATGTCTTTTCTACAGAAGCTTCTAGAACACACTAGACTTTTCCAAGTGGACTAGCCTATAGGCAATGTGCTTATAAGCTACACATGCCTTTACAAAAGAATATTCTATTTCAAAATTTTACAAAGTTACTACAAAGAGAATATTATTAATTAAATTTGACTATGGGATAATTGTGCTAATGAAGTCCCCTATTTCAACTGAAGAAGTCTTTCTACCTTCTAATTTTTTTCATAAATAAGCTTCAAATTTACTATGGGTTCTAGGAAGGGCTCATCTTCTTGATTAATTAGGTCTCCAATTTGCATGTTATTTCTCTTCAAGGCTTCTTTAATGTTCCTTGCCTCGACAATATTCTCCTATGCTATTAGGATCATATCTATGATCCTATTATTGTCAGTCCTAGACTTGATTTGGATCTTATTCTTTAACTCATGCATGACTAAGGTGGTCCTCTACTTCAATTCCTTATCTATTGTAAGGCCCATAGGGCTAAGCATTATTGGTTGAACAATCATGGTCCCAAGGAATTTTTCTATCCTGCCTAGTATCATCTTATCATCTCCAATGAGTCTTTCCAAGCTCTTGGACCATGTACTGAAACCCTTGATCTTATGTATGATCAATCACATGGTTGTGTTTAGGTGAGCTAATTTGATGGTCTTGAAACCATGGATTTAATCTTGTACCAAGATACTGATCAAATCTTTCATTTTATCCTTTAAACTCTATAATTAGGTGATTAATCCTTTATTTATTGTATCTTGCTAGTCCAACACACTTTGTCTCACCTTTTTTAACTTTAAGGAGTCAAACATGTCATATAAAGATGCTTCACACATATTGATCATAGCATTAGGAATTGTTAAAACAACTTACCTTTCCAAATTATCCTTCTACTATTTCAAATTATCCCTTTGTTGTTATAGGCCTTTGACAGCATCCTACAATTGAGATGACTGTGTTTGAGCCAATTCAAGGACATTTTCCTCAAAGATGCAATTTTTACCTAGTATATGCCCTTCAATAGGAGTCAAGCCAATAAATGGTTCCACTTTCTAAAAAGTGAATTCTTCTCCAACCAAGGCTTTCTTCTCAGTGACTATTTGCAATCTAGTTGTTGTTAGGTCAAATCTAATGCCAACTGATGATTGAGTTACTTTTGGAGGCTCTAGGGTCTCCACTTATGTGCCTAAAGTTCTAAGAGTAGCCATCTATATTTCTTTCTCTTATTATTGTAATTCCACAATCTAGGGATTAAGTTCATCATGGATAGTGATATTGACTAATTTAGTAATGGGCCATGAATGGTGTAGAGTAGGAACTTTATGAAACTTGTCATATATGAAATAATCTAGAATGGAAGGGGCATAAATTGGGTTATCCTCACCAAAGAGGTTTATCTCACTCAAAGGATGAATGAAGGCCAACTTGGGCTTCTTACCATTTAATGGGAGCAAGGTTAGCTTGACTTTTCTTTTGGGTCAGGTTACAATAGGGACCAAATCCGAAGCTACTTTCTTCCCCTTATATTCCCCTACCTCTTTAGTTTAAACTTCCAATGATTCATAGACACTAGTCAGTGTCTTTAAGTCATCTTTTATTGTTTCTTCAGGATCTAATTCTATAATTTCAATCCCTTCAATTAAGAATCATGGTTCTTAAAGCTATGCTAAAGATGATGCAACCTCATATGGACTTCTTTCCTTAGGCCTTTATTCAACTTCTATTTTCAGATATTGTGTTTTTGTCTTTAGTTATGATGGAGGGGGTTTAGAGGATGGAACTAATAGTAAATAGTACTACCTGGGTTCCATATACCATATATCCTTAGTTGGTTTGTACTCTCTCAACAACCTAGCCTCAGGCTTAATGTTAAGTTTCTTCAATCTTGTTAACACTTTAGTGAATAAATAAGGTCTAGTATACAAATAGTCATAAGAACTAGGATGGTGTTCATAAGTCAAGTTGATTACTTTTAACTTCAAGTGTTTCATAACTTTATCATTGGGGTCCCACTATCTCAATTCATCATGCTAGAATCTAAAAAATCTCCTATGCCTGCAATCAGCTTCTACATTATCCCTTTGTTGAAACATAGTCTGACCAATGGTTAAGGGGAAGGTGTAAATTAAGCCATTTCTCTTAGTTGTATAAATACCATAAACCCCATTGAATATCTAGAATACAACTTCTTTCTCATCTAACTTGTCTATTACATGGATTGGTAGCCTGAGTGGGGTGCACTGGGTTCCTTCGATTTTGATTATAGTGAAATCTAGATATAGCCAAATGTCGCCAATGAATTCAAAATATTTATTGATCAAAGGGTCAACCCTCATAATGGGGATCCCTATGATATATTCAACCAAAGCTGGATAAACACAATCACATATGAATTACATATGGTCCCTATCCTTGAAGATATGTAATTTTGAGTAGTATTGAGAAACTGTTTGTTTTCCCTCAGGTGACCATTCTTTAATGTTGAGAACTCTAGTGGTAGCTACCAGGGCATCTAAAATATATGACATTATATAAAATTGACCCCTGGTCTTATTTTTAATTCCATAGAACTACCTACATAAACATGTACTAATAACCTTTCCTAGGGGAGGGTTTTCTCTATCTCAACCATGAAACAAACCAAAGGCACCTAGATTTTATCCACATAAGTGGTGGTTGGATTCCCACATACCCTATTCATTAAGCTCATAACCATCCTAATTTTGTGCCTAAATTGGTTGATTGGGATATTGCCACTGAGGTCCAAAAATACTTGGTTCCCAGAATATAGCTAGGGAGTCAATATGGTCTTCAAATCATTCTTCTTGGCCCACTCTTCTTGGCCCACTCATTGATTGTAGTCATGTCTACTTAGGGTTTTGATAATTTTTAGTAATTTTAAAATGTTATAGGAGAAATAAATGCAACCTTCCTAAAGCTATGTTCATGGACTAACATGCCTTTATCAATTTTGTAGTCTTTGAAAATAGGAGAAATGACATCAATATAATGTACTACCTTTGGTTTAGATGTAGCATAATGTATTTTTTTCATTTGAATGGAGACTAGGTCATAGTACCTTATTCTAATTGATGCATTCCTCTCATCCTCTCTAGTGATAAATTGTAACTCTTCAATAGCCCAAAAAATCTTGGACCAATTTTTATATCCCATGTTCAAGGCTACAATGTCAAAATCTATGTCTTTTTAGAGTCTACCCTCTATATCTGAGGTCAAATATAGCTCTGTGTTTTCAAGCCACCATGACTGTGAGTTGAAAAATGCACACTACTAGTCTACAATTCACCTCTTGATTAGTTTTTACTTACTCCTCAAGCTTGACTATGGTCAATTTGGGATCGAATTAGGGATTTTTTAAATGTTATGGATTTTTTGCAAGTCTTTTCTGAGCTTTAATGTCAATGGCTTTTTAAACTTAAGTGAGTTTGTACCATAGATTTGATTTGGACCTTCACATGTATACCTTTGCCTTTATGTACTCATAATATCTTTTAATTTTTTTCTTTATACCAAGGTGGCATCATCATGGTACTTATGTAGAATTTTCACGATGAACTACTCATTAATATTCAAAAGACTGACCATTACCTTTTGAAAAATCCACTTTGTCTCACTCTATTGGATCATTCTACATGGATCAACATGAATCATAAACTTGATCCTGATATTTGCACACCATTGGTTTTTATTTATATTAGGCCCCAAGGTTATGCCATTTACCAGTCCATAGGCCTTTTCAGCTCTACATCCTATCAACCTTGTTAGTTAACGCACTTGTGCCATATGCAGATTTTTTACTTGCTTGGAGCTCCATTTAGACTTTGAATTTGGCTACACTCTATCAGATAAATCCTATCTAAGCGAATGTGAGTTATAGATCCTACATAAATACACAATGTTTAAGTTAGTATTGGAAGATATAAAGTCTTAGGTTAAAGACTTTAGACTATGGTTTTATTTCATGTTAATAAACATGAAATAAACCTTAGGCTAAAATATTTAAGCTAGATTTAGAACATAATAAAAGGGGACCCTGAATAATAAAATATAACTTAATGTAAAGCTTTTAACCTAAGTTTTTATCATATTAATAAACATCATAAAACTTTAGGATAAAATTTTTAAGCTAAGTTTTATAACAATAAGACCCTGCATTTGTTAGATCAAGCCAATAAAATAGACTAAAAGATCATGGGACATTTATGGACCAAGCATAAGATTTTAGACTAAGGTTTGGTCAAATTTTTAAAAACATAACCAAATCTTAGGATAATATTTAAGCAAGTCTATGGTGTTTACAATTGCTCCCATGCAAATTTAAACTTAGTTAGAATGGATTTAAATAGATCTAATTAATCTATGATAGGTCAAAGTTTGATGAAAGATCAATTTTATCATTGAAGTACAAAGCTTTAAGCATGTCTATTTTCTAAATGATATTGGTTCTTGAGTTTGAATTTTGATGGTCTCACAGATGTCAATGATGGTCTCGTAGGCATCAATTGATGATCACACGAGCATCAAATTTAAATGTGCAAAATCAACTAAAGGGGATAAAATTTGAGGCTCTTGTAGAAGTTAATGATTACATTATGGGAATCAATTGATGGTCATGAGAACATCAAATTTAAATCTCATGAAACACAATGGGTCATGTAGAAACTTTGACTCAATATGCATCACTCTATTGATCTCTCCCAAGTAAATGCATGTCATCAATTATGATCTAAGTGGTTGAACGAGGTTGGATCATACAGTCATAAATATATTAAGTAAGCTTAGGACTATATATAACTTAGATCAAAGCCTTAGACTAATGTTTTATTTTTTTTTAATAAATATAAATAAAATTTAGTCTAAGGTTTTTAAGTTAAGCTAGGAACATTATGAAAAAGACACTGTGTTTCATAAAATGCATAACATAAGTCTTTAGCCTAAGTTATTTATATAATGAATAAATGACCCTTAGAATAATATAAGTCATAGCATAAAGTTTTATCTTAAGTTTTTATTTTATTAATAAATACATTCAAAACCTTAGGATAAAGGTTTAAGCTAAGTCTATGTAATAAAAAGGGACCCTTTTAAACTTTGATTTCAATTTCACACCATTGGATCATCAACATCCACTCAAATGTAGGCCATGAATAATGATATAGGTGATCGATTAGGATTGGTCCCTTACGTTAGAATCTTAGGCATCTCAGGCTCATCTCGTTTCATCCAATCAATTTTACTCAATTAAACATGGATTGTTGATCCTACAAAGAAGCACATGGTTTAAGTTAGGACTCAGAGACAAAAAGGGACCTTAGGTTAAATTTTTAGGACTAAGGTCTTGTTCATGTTAATAAACATGAACTGGGCCTTAGGACTAAGATATTAGTCTAAGTTTATGATGAGAGGGACCATGCAAACATTAAAGCTAGTCTAAGCTATGAACATAATAAAAGGACCCTACAAACATTAAAATTAAACCATGATAAAATAAAAATATAATGAGGGGTTTGAAACATGAAGAGACCAAGTATATAATTTTTATGTTAAGGCTTTTTTGTGTTTTAAAACACACCCTCACCTTTGTATAAAAATTAGACTTGAGTCCACAGAAATTTTAAATTATTCCCACATAAATTGTTCCTACCAACTTTGAAGTCAGTCCAAAAGAACCTATGATAGGGTTTCCTAAATATTTAAACATGTAACAAGAAGATCCACTATTATCAATATTGGGTAGTATTAACCAAAACCATGAATAAAAATAATCCAACCTAATCAGTTGAAGATGATCCTCAAATACAAACAATGTGTAAACATGTTAATGATAATCTGATCACATGACTATTTAGTGTTAAGGTTCAAATTTGCACAATTCGACACAAGGGTCCTAATTTTTCATAAATGGGGGTATGTTGACCCCAACAAAGATGTTGATCGAAGAAGTAAATTCATAACTTGAAATAAAAGAATTTATCTTCACAAACTTTTTAATGTGGGCTTAAAATGAACACACTTTTCAATTTGGGTTTAAAATTTTCTTTACTTCCATGTCATTTCTTTTATTTCACTTTTCTATTTTTTATTATTACTTGTGTTTTTGTGGTTCCTTTACACATATGTTCTCCCCTTGATAGGGTGACTCATGAATGCGAAGGTAACCATTTAACTTTCTCCCTAGACATTCACCAAGCATGCTCTTCACTTTCCCTAGTGAGATTCTTATGAATCAAAATGGTGATACATTTCCTTTTTATTTTTGGCTATGTCATTGGGGTGTTGTTGCCTTATCATAGGTGTTCAATGCACATCAACTATTATTTCATCCCCCAACATTTATACCATCCCCATACATTTGATAGGGGATATAAATTATCGGTAGGTGTCGTTAGATCCTAACATAATTCCCCATAAATGGTTTCATGAAAGCAATTGGTTAACTCCCAATTTTAAGCCATTATACATCACCATCAAGGAATATAAGTTCATTTGATAGGGTATGTATCCCCTATGAATATTTTAACACCTAGATTTCTTTTTCAATAGGTTTTTTTACCTTTGGGGACTATATAATAAGCCAACAAAAACTTTAGACTAAGACTTATTGGCCTTAAAACCTTCACTAATGCAAAGGTGAAAAGGTTATATCCCAATAAGATTGCTTTTCACATACATAATTTGAGAGAGGTGTATCTTTCACCTAATTTAAATAATTTTATTAAAATTAATCTTAAATTTCTCCTCTTAAAATGAGTATATTGAAGGTTCTATGATAGTGATGCACTCCTAATTAAGCACTAAGATAGGATTATGTACTTATATGGTGCTAGCTTGGATGTTTTTTCAAAACTCATTATGTGTTCAAAACTATACCAAGTCCAAAACATAGTCCATACACACCTACATAATAATATGTTACTCTACTTGTATTCTAGGTCAAAAATCACCCCTTCTAGATGTCATCTCAAACTTTATCCAAATACACAACCTTCTTGTCTAAACCATGTCATTAGGCTATCCAATTTATATGAAATTTTAGTTCTAATAAAATTCTAATTTCTAATTTAAAACCAATTTCTTAACCAAGGTCCAAACTCTTGTGATATCATTGTAGTTATGTCATCCATTTCATTTCAAACCTAGTCAAAATTCAAACTATTTTTTTTAGAAAGTCAAAGACTAATTCAATTCAATTTAAAACATTGTAGAAATCCAATTTAAAAACAAATTTCATGAAAATTCAAATCAATCCAACATTCCAAAGCAAACATGTTTGAAACCTAAGGCCAAATTTTTACAACCTAATCAAACAATCTACAATAAGTGTGGCAAGCTTAAAAGTTCTTATACATTCCAATTTCTTTTCTACATTCACTAGCTAGTTTTCGAAGATAAGTAGTTCAAGGTTAAGTCCAATTTCAAACACTTCCAAGATCAAAACATTAAACACTTGGATCTCTTGTGAGAAACAAACATTTGAAAAAATTTTGATATACTTAGACTTTTATTCACTTTTGGAGGCAAGTTTAATTCACATACTCTTCTTACTAGACCACTTACATTGATTCACCTTTGATTGAGCCATACCATTGTAACATTCACATTAACATGATTAAAACATGTTTCTCTATATATTCATGCTGATAGATTCATTCCAATTCCAAACAAGTTTCAAACATCCAAACTTATTCAAGACAAAGATCGTAAAACCAAAATGCTAAAGTATACATACAATGGAACTATTTATATCCCCTCTTTTTATGAAGAGGTAATTTATAATCCATACATTTATGAATAATATTTCTAATAAGGGGTAAATCTAGAATACCACTCAAATATACCATCTAATGCCAACTAGGGACAAGAGAAACAATATCTCACCAACATACCATTTAATATTGAACCTTGGCAACATCAACAATACCTACTAATTGTACCATATAATGTTGAACATGGAAAAAACCAATAATACTTCTCAAATGCATCATTTAGTGTAGATATGGACAATACTAATTTATATGACACCTTTTTGATAACAAAGATAATAACCTAGTAAGATTGTTAAAAATTGGAGCTAGATTTCCAACTAAATTTCCAATGGAGAAATTATGCTATTTAGTTAGAGCTCCTAAAGAAACATACCTTGCATTACCAGATAATCAATATATTTCTATTTAGAATCATATTCTTTTACTAGCCTCTATTCAAACCCTTGAAGCATCTAACAAAGTAAAAGGTCCACTTGTTGACCCACCTTCATAAAGTTAACTTATTACCTCTCAAATATAATAGGCTAGTCAAATATTGGCTAGTTTAGTTAACTCCATAACTAATATCAATTTTCAATATCTTTCACTTATCAAACTATAACCAAAATTTCTAGTTCATCCTACACCCAATACCGATATATTTTATAGTAACACATTAATTGGATAATTATTTAACATGCCTATATCTAAAATTAATCCATTGAATAATCCTAATCTAAATTACCTCATGGATTCTTACAATCACATGGTTGATAATTATGAACTAATTAATTTCAATCCATATCAATTGCCATCTAACATCTAAAACATTTTTCCAACTCACTAATAAGTTTCTGTTCCAATATTCCTAACACTTTACAATAATAGGTTACAAACATGCCTGAGCCACAACACCAACTTTAGAATACCCCTCCAAGTTAACAAATGGTGAATAATCCCCCACTTAAATAAGTGGTGACCAATCCCCCACTTAAAAAATTGGTGACCAGTGCCACTCTTAAACAAGTGGTGACCAACCCTTCACCTCAGCAAGTAGTAACCAATCCTCCACTTCAATAATTAGTAACCAGTCCACCATCATAAAAAGTGTTAACCAATCCCCAATAAATAAATTAATCAATAATGTATTCATATTTTTCAAACACATACCAATTCTAGTTAACAATGTGACTCTTCACTCTAAAAGTATAATCCATATAAATAACAATAGCTTACTTTCATACATCAAATTCCTACAAATCAACAATAGGTTTCTTTCCATTCCCAATAAGCCTCATTCAATACCCAAGAAAACATTCCTCCAATTAGACCATAGTTCCTTCCAAATCAACATTATACTCAAGTACCTTACCAAAAAAAAGTTCCCTATCATTAATATAACCCCAATCAAAGAGTGAGCATTCCTAATAGAACCAATTAGGTACAAATTTTGAAACACCCTATACCACCATTTTATCTAGGTCAAGGTAATCCACCTTTATCTACCCAAAAATATTGCTACACCCTTCACCTTTGATGTATCTTGGGATATGTATAGCCGACTTGTGGATTACGTACCTCTTTTATATTCTTGTTACATTTCTTTATGTTCTTAGTTAGGTCATCATATGGAATAACCATGGCTAAGTAGACTATATATAGGAGGTAGTGGTTAGTCTTTGATCATCATGTTAAGTATTATGCTCTTATTGCATTGTTGTGGAGGTTTCCCCCTCGAAGTGGCTTTGTTATATTATCTAATATTCTGCTCTATTGTCAATTATTGTTGTTTTATCTCTCATATTTGCTTATTTTTTGTGATATAAGATCATTTTATGTGAACATCTAAGTAATTTCATTACAAGTGGTATCAAAGCTTTGATTTGGGCAAGTTTCCTACAGCGTTGTTTTTTTAGATCTGGTGAGGTGTGACTTCTCTGATGGGTAGGAGCAAAAAAACATAACTTACAATCTGGGAAGAATTAATTTTTTTATTAGCATAGTATTATTCAAAATGCTTTTTTGAAAAAAAATATTAAAAAAAGAAAAAAAAAAGGCTAATTTTTTTTTTGCTTTACATAATTGCAATCATTACATTTGTATCGATGAGATGATAACAATGGTATATTCTATTGGTACACTTTTTATGTCAACATTTTTACCCTAGTGTGTAAAACCAGTCATTAGATTCATCTTGATGAGGTGATCGCAATGGTACCATCTCTTGGTACACTTTTTTGGGGGTAAAAACCCTCTTACAGTTTGTATATGGTTAGTCCTTCTACATAGGGATGAAAAGGTGGGAAGAAACTCCTAAGACTCATTTTAATGATGACATGGAATCTAGAACTTTAGATCCATTTATTTCTCAACTTCAAGGTAACATAAAGGGCTTGGTGTGGCATGATGACTTTGTTTTAGTTCAAACTGATGTTTCATGGATACACAAAGAGATTAATCAAGTTTATAATCCATTGAATTAGATCATTCCTTCATTAGCTTCTTTTTCATCTCAATTATAGTTAAACAACCCTCCAAATCATCATTCAGGTCCTCCTCTCAACACTAACAACTCTAATTCTGATGTGAAACTGATGTTGCCCAAAGTGGACATGCATAAGTTTGATGGTACGGATCCTCTCACTTGGATTACCCAAATTGAGTATTTATTTGATCTGCATCAAACTCCTAGTTCTCATAAGGTGATAGTAGCATCTTTGTACCTAGAACTTGAGCAGTTCATTTGATATTATTGGTTGTGTGCTCAAAATAAAAAGAATGGTCCTCCTATTACATGGTCTATTTTCACTGATGATTTGTTGGCTCATTATCATAATAATGTTTTTAAGAACTAATTTAGCCAATTAGCCAAACTGTGGTAAATAGGAACTATGAAGGATTATATTCATCAGTTTTAGAATCTATCCTTATGGGTGGAAGACATCACTAAATAAAATTTGACTAATCTATTTTTGGGTGGTCTCAACGATAGCATCTAATTGGAGGTTCAGATGTTTAACCTAGAATCTATATTATAATCTATCCCATAGGCACACATGGAAAAAGAAAAAGAGATGGTCAAATAGAAAACCTTCACTACTGGTCATGATCACACATTTCCATCACCATCATATCCTTAATCCACTAGAATGACACCTTGACAAATTGAGGAGAAGTAAGCCAAAGGGTTTTGTTATGGTTGTGATAGTAAATGGAGCAAATACCATAATTATGCTAAAAACTAGTTATTTTACATAAAAAGTACCAATGAGGATGACTATGATGAGGAGGCACTTGGAAAGGATGAAGAAGGTCCTAAGGAGGAATTTGAAGATTCTTAGCCTACTATTTTCTATCATGCCGTTTCAAGTATTAGTACTCCCTAAACTCTTAAGGTGGTGGGTTTCTTAAGGAAATAGAAGGTCACTATTCTAACTGATTCTGGGAGCGCACACAACTTCATCAATAATAAGTTGGTTGATCACTTGTGAACTTTTTCATTTATTTTGGTCTAACTAATGCACCATCTACCTTTAAAAGTTTGATGAATACTATTTTTAGGCTATTTTTAGGAAAAAAATTTTGATATTTTTTTATGATATCATCACTTAAAGTAAAAATTTGGAAGACCAATTGCACCATCTAAAAAAGGTACTCTCAATTTTGGAACAACATCAGTTGTATGCCAAACCTTCCAAATTTACTTTTGGATCTTGTGAGGTTGAGTATTTGGGTCATCTAGTTTCACATACAAGAGTAAAATTGGAGCCTTAAAAAATCCAAGTAATGGTGGACTGGTTGATTATTAAGACACTCAAATAATTAAGGGGATTTTTGGGCCTAACTAGTTACTATCACAAGTTTGTCAAAAATTATGGTAGCATTGCAAGCCCACTCACATCTTTGTTGAGAAAGACTCCTTTCAATAAATTGGAATAGCTACCAGGGCATTTGAACAATTGAAATTGGTGATTTGCACCACTCCAGTATTGGTTACTCCTAATTTTTCCAAGACTTTTGTGGTTGAATGTGATGCATCTGGGTATGGTATGGGTGTTGTACTCATGCAAGAAGTCATACCACTTGCATTTGAAATTTTTCAACTGAAGGGTAAAAATTAGTACAAGCCCATTTATGAGAAGGAAATGATGGCCATTTTGCATGTAGATAAACAATGGAGGCTTTATTTGATGGGTTACCACTTTTAGGTAAAGACTAATCATGATAGTCTCAAATATTGTTTGGAACAAAGGTTATCATCTAAAGAACAACAAAAATGGGTAAATAAGATGTTAGGATATGATTTTGAAATAGTTTTCAAGAAAGGCAAGGATAATGTAGTGGCAGATGCACTAACTAAGAAGGATGAATTAGTTGAGGCAATGCTATATGATATGACCATTCTAAAAGCAAATTGGTTAGAGGAAACACGATTAGAATGGGACAAAGATAATGCTACCCATGATTTGATTTAGAATATTTAGTAACGTTTAGGTGGATTTGAAAAATTCACATGGAAAGGTGATGTATTATGGTATAAAGATAAATTATACCTATGTAAGAATTATCTTCTTAAACAAAAAATCCTTTAGGAACCTCGTGCAACTCTAATTTGGGGTCATTTAATATTTTTTAAAACCTATCATAGAATCAAGTAGGATTTTTTTGGGGAAGGACTCAAGGGGAATGTCCATAAATATGTGTCTGAATGTATGATATGCCAACAAAATAAAGGAAAAACCATCAAATCCCTATGTCTTTTGTAGCTTTTATCCATCCCTAGCCAACATTGGGAAGAGGTGTCTATGGATTTCATTACAGGGTTATCAAGATCTGATGGTTAAAATGTTATCATGGTTGTGGTAGATCTTCTCAATAAGTATGCTCATTTCTATTCTTTATCACAGCCATTTGTTGCTAGTACATTAGATTCTAATATTTTAAATATAGTTTAGAAATTGCATGGTACCCCTAAGATCATTGTCAGTGATAGATATCCCATCTTCACTAGTAATTTTTGGACTGAGTTATTTACATGTTTGGGATACCCAGTTGGCTCATAGTTCATCCTATCATCCTCAATCTAATGGACAAACTAAAGTAGTCAACAAATGTCTAAAAATATATCTCCATTGTTTTGTTTTTGATAAAGAGGATAAATGGGTTCATTGGTTGCCACTTGTTTAATGGTGGCATAATACTTATGTTCATTATTCTTCCAAAATGTCTCCTTTTAAGGCACTATATAGATACCACCCACCATCCATCACTTTGACCTTGAAGGTCCATCCTAAGGTTCATGTAGTTGAAGAACATATTCACCATCAATATGAGGTCCTTGCCAGTTTGCATGAAAATTTAGCCATCGCCCAAAATCACATGAAATAGCAGACAGATCAACATAGAAGTGAGAGGAACTTTGACATTAGTGATTGGGTCTTTGTTTGTTTACAGCCATATAATCAAATGTCCTTAAAGCAAAATAAAAAGGATAACAAGCTATCCCCTAAGTATTATGGTCCTTATCAGATATTGTATAAAATTGGTAGTGTGGCCTACAAGTTAGATTTTCCTTCTTCCACTTGTATACATCCAGTATTTCATGTATCATGTTTGAATAAATTCATTGGACATAAATTTTCTACCCAAACTAAGTTACCAGAATTGGATGGGGAAGGAAGAGTTATTCTTGATCTTGAGGTGATAGTTCAAATGTGCACTAAGTAGTTGTGGTCTCGAGCGATTAAGGAGTACCTAATCAAATGGAAGAATTTTCCCTATGAAGATGCTACTTGGGAGGATGAATCCTTTGTGAAGCAACATCTAGATTTGAATCAATGCTGAGGATAATGTTGTTTTCAAGGGGAGGGGCATGTTATACCCTTAACCTTTGGTGTATCTTCAAATATGTGTGGCCGACTTGTGGCTTACATACCTCTTTTATATTCTTGTTACATTTCTCTATGTTCTTAGTTAGGTCAACCTATGGAATAATCATGGCTAAGTAGACTATATATAGGAGGTAGTGGTTAGTCTTTAATCATCATGTTAAGTATTCTACTTTTACTGCATTATTTTGGAGGTTGCCGCATCGAAGTGTGTTTGTTATATTATCTAGTATAATGCTCTATTTTCAATTATTATTATGTGATCTCTCATATTTGATTATTTTATACAATATAAAATCATTTTATGCAAACATTTAAGTAATTTCATTACAAATATATACCTGCTCCCTCTCAATCTATCCCCACTTTCTAGGACTTACAAGAGGTAAAAGATGTAGTTTCTACCATCTAAGTAGAATATCAAGGTAATATGTTCAAATTAGATGACATGTGCTCTTATCCATTTTATATGAGCTATCTTTAGATACCATTCTTGCATCATTTTAAGATTCCTAAATTTGAAATATTCAAAAGGAAAGGTGATCCAAAATATCACTTAAAAGAGTTCATTTCTTTCTAGGAGATGGCATATAGTAGTGTGTACTTCTCTTACTTCCCTATAGTTTGGCTTGGCAAGTTTTGAAGTGATTTATCCATCTACCCAGAAACTTTTTTGATAATTTTGATGACATGTCTGAAATGTTTTTGGAACACTTTTACTATAATTTATAACTCAAGGTGACTATGGTTGAGTTGTGTCATGCCAAAAAAAGAGGAGGAGATAATTTTGGTAGTTATTTATAATGGTGGCTAGCATTAGCTAACATATTCCCACATAATCTACCTAATATATAATTGGCCATATTCTTTACTACCAACCTGCAAATAGACATAAACTATAATCTCATACCCGATTGAGTAAATACATGTGAAGAGATTATTTATAAAGGATAATAGATGAAGTAGGCCCTAATTCATAAAGGGGTTATTAAACTTAATTCTCAAAACCAAATTTAGAATAAGGTTCAGACATAAACTCCTATGCAAGCTCAATTAATTACATATGAAAAGCTTAAACCATTCAATAGGAACAAAAATGTTGTTGGTGATGGGTTTATAGAATATATGTGTAAATGGTGCATCCACCATCTACCCAACCAACCTCACCTACTCAACCAATTAATTTTCAAACACCACCTCCAAAAATAGTTCAATACCAAAACAAAGTTTTTAGTAATCTTGGTGAGCCTATCAAGGTAGTGTTCCATAAGTTAGTGTAAACTAATATGATTATTTATCTTATTCTGAAACCATTTATATAAGGCCAACCTAAACCTAACTAGTACAAGGAACATGAGTTACATGATTATCATCAGGTTAAGGGCCATTACATTCATATATGTGTGCAACTTAGGCACTTTATCCAATATTTATTAGTTAATGGTGAAATAGAGTTGGAAAACATGGACTCAATATCTAATCAAAATTTGGGTATCCATAAAAAAAAATCCACATCATAACTATAAAAACTAAAATCAAGATCAATGTCAAGCTAACATTTAGAATCAGAACAAGATTCCCAAAAATCAAAATCAAATTCCAAATCAGTATCATCAATAAACTAATCAAAATCAAGGTCAATGTAGACACTCAAAAACTACATAATTCTAGATGTCGAATCGAATTGAAATTTTACTTGACCCTATATCTAGTTGACCACCTAGTTAACTTAGCTTGTTTATTAATTTACTAACTTGAACCCTATAACCTAACTCCTCTATCTAGACTTTTTAATCCACTCCCTTTTTAACCTATTTTCACACATTATCCTATAAGCCCTTGACCATTGATGGTCATCCCAACTGTCGATGGTTAGCTTGATCATTGATGGTCAGGTCCTCCAAGCCTACTTTAAATTCACTTACATTTGTGTATGAGATAAGCATGGTGCATTTATCAACTTCCACTTTATGATGCAAATCAGCTTTAAAACATAATATTTAGTAACTTTCTCCTATATCTATTTATCAACTTCATCCTACACAATTAGTAACTTCACCTTATAAAAGGAGAGAAGCTAGAGGAAGAAAAGATCCAAAAATCTAGAATTCTAGCAATCTGCATCCAAACCATCTTACATATAGGTATCCAGTGTCCCTTCAATAATAAATCATCATCAATAGAGACTCAAACCTCTTTTGGTATCACTTTCAAAAGCCAGAGTACTGTCACTCTAGCCAAATTACTTTAACCTTACACCACCAAGTTACAGGTATCTTTTGCTTGTTTTCTTTGATTTATCCTCCAAAATATTTTCTTTGATTGATTTTTTTTCATCCCATTGACCCCAAATAAACCCTATTTTCTATATTCTTATCTATTCATAGAGACTTTTCTAATTTTCTAAACATGACCCCAACTATCTTAGCATGAGTATTGACCCACTTCTGCTATATTTAGTCATTTTGTTTAGCAAGAAATTTAATGTCATCTCTTCTTACATGCATTTAATTTCAAGTTGTTGAATGAAATTTTCCTTTTTCTTCATTCATATAAAATTAATTATTATAAATAGTATATTGACATCCTCCTAGCAAGCTCATGCTTCTTGGATCTAACTCACGCTAGGTAGTCCACTCATCCATCCATATAACAACCCCCTTTTTCTAGTGTCTTTCTTATCTATAGGCTATTCCTTCCAAGTTAAAGAGGAGTTCTCACCATCATCTAAATCATGCATGCACTTTACTATGTATTCTTCTATGCACCCTATTATTAGTTTCATTACTTAATTCTAAATTAAGAAATGAGTGGCAATTAACTAGAACAAATTGTCACACCTAGTTGGACAAAACATCATTTTTCTCCCTTTATTGTATGCTCATCGAATGACATCTAAAATTTCTTTTGGGCTTAAAATAAACCTTTTACATACATTGATTGCTTGCTTGTTTTAGTTTACCTAGTAACCTAAAGGCAAATTAATTAATCATAGTTTTCACTCTTGTTATCACACATTTATCCAAACCACATAATCAATTAACACATCAAAACATACCTAAGACAAAGCCTAACTAGGATTTCATCACCTAGCCATAAACCTTACCCTTTCCCAGCAATCTTACTTGGAGGTCATTACCAAGGGGAGAACCAACTTAGCTCTCTAGATGAGTATAAAATCTAAGATTTGGTATATTTTGGCTAAGCAACTAATACCCTTATCATTGTGGTGTGTGAAGGGAGGGGGTAAGCCCCAATACCAAGCCATGTACTGAAGATCAATATAGACTTATCTCTTGAGCACCTAAACATATCCTAAAACCAACCTTAGATTTTCTTTTTATTACCTGATCTACAAACTAATTTCTTTTTCACACTTTCTAAGGCATAAGCTAAAATCAATTTAAAAATAATCATAGGTTGTTAAATGCACTTTAGTGTATGTTTAATTTCCTTGAGTTATTTTCTTTTGCTTGTTCTTTATTTGAGGTGTGAGTTTCATTATTTTATCTCCTATTTCCTCTCATGGTCTTTACTCGATGGCAATTGAGGAATCAAAACAACCAAAAACCACCTTCTTCTTCCTCCTTCATGGAGTATACCTCTGATGTTGAGGGTTCCCCTCATTTTTCTCCCCCTCCTACTAGGTCACCAATTGTTGATGAGGGTGATCCAGATATTTTGTTGCCTTCCTTGATAACAACCCTGTGGCTCTTCAACATTAACTAAACACCTTATCTAACCATACCCCTTTTGCTTTGGTTCCTCCTATGGATCCACCTTATAGAATGCCTCCCCATATTTTGGTGGGTACCACCTCAACCCAACCCATGATCACCCAAGCCTCTTCTTCTTCTAATATCCCACCTACTACCACTCCCCAAAGTCTATCCAATATCCCAATTAGTAACCAAATAGCTACAGACCCAACCAATACATCTAACATTGGGTCAATTTTTCCCCTTGTTACCTATACTCCTATTATGGGTGTATCTTCTACCCCTTTTTACACCATTCTCCTTAGTTTGACCAACCCACCAACTTCTACCCCACTTCAAATTTTAGTACTTTCCATACCTTAAACCCTCCCACCTATTAACACTAGAGTTACCACCCACCAATAATCAACTAGCACTTTCATACCTCTAACCCAATCTACATCCATACCACCATCCATCAACCTAAACATACCTCTAAACCAACCCCTATCATTCCCCCAACAAGCACCCATGGCATCTTACCCATATGTGTTAACCCACAAGGATACATATCACCTTCCACCCAACCATTTGTGCCAATCAACCCTTATGTGGCACTATCCCAACCTCTTAAGACCACTTATTAATATGTGGCTTCTTCAACACCCTATATCACTTATCCATACATTCATACCACCCGACCTCAATAAAACTTACCACCTCAGTATGCATCTTCCCAACCTCAAATAGATTTGGTCCAGATGTTAATGGACAAAATGACCAACCTAGAGTCATCTATATCTGAGTCTCATAACCTTTTATCCAATGATCAAATATGTAATGAACCCATCCATCCATCCATCTGTTCCTATCCATGTTTATCCTCCTAAATGAGAATTGCCCAAGTTTTATAAATTCCAAGGTAAGGAGGACCCCTAACAACATTTGAGAGCATTTTGTCACTCTTTTTATTTTATCGCATATAATGATGCTCTCTTCCTTCGTACCTTCCCCATGTCTTTATTAGGACCAGCCCTTGACTAGTATAGTTCCCTCACAAGGCACTCCATATTTTCATTCTCCCAACTTGCCCAAATCTTTTTAAATCATTTTTTAGTAAATGTATCTAAAAAGGTGTTTATAACCAACCTCTATTCTAATAGGCAATTTGATGACAAACTAATTACCAATTTTATAGTAAGATGAAGAGGTTTCATCAACCAACTTTATTTCTTCTTACCCCAACCTGAGTTGATTGAGCTCTTCTCTCAGGGTTGTGTTAAACATATTTCCCCCACTCTTCAAGTCCAAGCTTTCAAAACTTTTGATGAGACATTCACCATGGCATGTAAACTTGAAAACTACACCATTGACGAAGGGAAATTGAAACTCTAAAATAAAAAACTCTAGCTTTAAATCCAATGTTCCTCCCTCCACCAAAAATACTAACCAATCCAAAGTGAAAGCATCTACAAACTTAGTTGTCCTAAAGACTACCCCACCACCAAGTGTCAATCAAGCCCATTAAAGTAATTCTTCTAACCTTACCTACCAACAAAATTGAAACCAAAATTGAGATCCTCCAAAACAATATACTCCTATAGGGGAGTCTTATGCTTTAGTTTTGGACAAATTTCTCACTGATAACCTCATCCAACTTCCACCTATCAAACCACCCCAACAATTTCATGCTTCTTACCCCATGCCTGATTGGTACAATGAGAACGACCATTTTGCTTTTCACCAAGTTATCAAACATGCCATCAATAGATATAATACCTTCAAAAGTCTAGTCCAAAACTTAATCAATAGTGGAGAACTTAAATTTGATAATCCCAATACACCTCCTATTTGGTCCCTTGACATCTTCTACAAAACTTTTTCCAATCATGCTCCTTCTACCCATCATTATGACAATAAATCAAAATCATCTCTCTCATGATGCACATAAAATCAATGTTATTATTAGTGATCCCATTTAGAAGAAACTACTACCTTGACCACTTGTTCCTCCATTTCACTTACAAAAGTAGTGGACTCCCTTGTTATTCCTTTGGCTACTCAAATGAAGGAATCAACCACCCCTCTCTATTCACTTGATAAGACCTTAACTTTTTTTTCCTCTCCTTTGATGGAAACACCAAAGGAGGAGACCTTAACCATTTCTTCTTCTTTCACTCCACCCATTGAAGTGGTAGAACTTCCCACCATTCCTTTGAATACCCAAGCAAAGGAAACAACGATGTCCATTCCTTCACTTGAGGACACCACACCTACCATTCCCATCATAGAACCATCCATTCCCTCTTTAGAATTCATCCCACAAGAGAAGGTTTCCTCATCCACCCAACTACCAATTTTGGAACCTCCTATCAAGAACAAGGATGAAGGAGCCATCCCCTCTTCTCCACCTAAAGGCTTAATTTTTAAAACCAATGACCAAGGAACCAAACCCATCTACAAGCCTTTTTATAGAGTAGTCCAAAGTCTAGAGTTCACTTCTCAACCCAACTTTGATAGAGCCACCTTTTGGCATCATCTAGGGCTCCTTTATCAAAACAAATCTGAATTCTCAACTTCACTTAAATCCATCCTCAAACCTATTATTACCTCTTCATCAAACACCACTTCCTCTAAAACCATAGGCAAACCATCCCAACTACCACCATCAAAAATCACCAAATCACCTTATGCCTCTCTCACTAAACCTATCAAAAAATTAGGAATGCTTCCCACACCTAGTCAAAATCACCCCTCATTGAAGTTAGACTTAACTCCATCTAGTCCACCAAAGAAACCCCCAACCAAACTAATTAATAAAGTAGAGTTACCCAGACCTCAACCTCTAACTAGACCCATACCACTGCCTTCATACTTGCCTTCTATCTTAGGACCCCATCTTTCCACCATCCTAATTACCTATTCTTCCTCTAGTAAGCCATCCCCCTTTTACTTACCTAAACCTACACCCACAAATCATCTAGTTCCCCATTATTCTTAACCAACATATTTGCCTCCACATTTACACCTATATACAACCCCTCATCATCTAAATTTTTAACTTCCACATCATTTACCCTAAATTCGACCATAACTAAGCAATCCCAACCACCAACTAGAACCACTCCACCACCTATAACTCCTAAGGTGAAAATTACCTCTAAGAAGGCTCACATACCTAAACCCATCACCTCTAACACCTTTGCATTAATCCTATTCAACCATCCTATAAAGGTTAATACAAACTTCTTCCATTAGCATACCACCTATCAAACCATTATACCCATCCAATACCAAACCCTCTTGGTTCAATGATAACTTGATTTTTGCATACCATAGGGCATTAGGACATTACACAAAGAATTGAAAAGCTCTCCAGACACTTATTCATAGCCTATATGATGAGGATGATCTATTATTCGATAAAACTATTTTACCTACATTACCAATCCTACCATCAACCTAACCTACCCAACCTTTACCTATGCCCCCACTCTCATCCAAGAGTGACGAGGAATTAAAAAAACCACCAAAATCAAAAAATACCCTCATCTATACTATTCACATGGTTACCCAATTATGGGCCCAACAGAAGGACAAAGGAAAAGCCAAAGTCTCCATTCCTTGGACGTTCCCTTCAATCCCTTATCCTTCTAACTAATCCCAAACACCTATACCTTTACCCTGACCTTCATAGCCACCAAAACCCAAAGTATCCATTTTAATACCCTCTCCATCCAACCTTTCTTAATCTATCCAATGTATTGTGTTGAATAGCTTCACCAGACATTGGTAAAGAGGAAGATTTATGAACTAATCAACACCTCACCTCACCATCATCAGGAACTAAAAGAGGCTCCAAAATATATAGAGGTTTCACCAAATGACCCACAACCTCTTGTACCCTTTGTTATAACCCTCCAACTTTCTACCTTCATCACCTTTTAGGACTCTAAAATACCTCATATTCATCTTGAAGATTCTAATCCTTTTCTCTTTATTACTGCATACATCAATCACACTCATGTTAAAAGGGTAATTATTGATGGAGGAGCTAGCATCAACATTATCTCTTCTCATGCTTATGATTAATTATAGTTACCCAAGATCATCATGTCAGAAATCACAATAGTTCTTCGCTCCTTGAATGATACCATGGCCATAACCTTGGGGATAGTTGTCCTTCATATCTTCTTGGGACCTCACACCATTCTTGAACTATTTTACATTATATATGGTGATTTAAAATATAATGTGTTACTTAGGCACCCTTAGATCCATCTCATGAGATATGTCCCTTTCACCTTACATCGATGTGTCAAATTTGAGCACGAAGGTCAAGTTGTTACTATCAAATTTGATCTTAGTCATTTTTCCTCTTGAAATATGACATATCAACTTAATGATTCTCTTATTCCTTCCTCATCCACCTCATAATCAACCACTAACAACACTACCTCACCACCAACCAAAACTAGCAACATTCCCATGCACAACAGTGATGAAGCTTCAACTAGGTCATCTATTCCTTCTTCCCAGATCCCCATAGAGGACCCTTTGGAATCCATGTTCTAATGTCTCTCCCTTGGGGAATATCACCTTTTATCCTTGGATTATTGTCCTACTCTACATGAGTATGGGAATCTCAAGCATGACCCTCCTACGATCCCAACATTAAAACCATCATCCCTTTTGGGATCCCTAACCATCAAACAAATTTCATTTATGGGAGACTTGATCCACCACTTCTCACACCCACCACTACTTCATCCATATGCCCATTCACCTCTAACTTCTCTTATCTCAATAAACTAGCATTTTCCAAAGCTTACCTTTATAGGGGTGCTTGGAAGGGGTTTGGTCTTGGCCTTTATGAATAGGGACCTCAAAAATTACCCATCATTAAAACTCAAAAACCTTGTGAGTTATTTAGCCTTGGGTTTTTACCACCAGAAGAACCCACCTCACCAAAACCCATCACCACCATTAATGATGAGGATGTCCCATCTTCACCAACCCTATCTCCCTTAACATCTGAAGACTTTGATATCATACCATCTAACTTTTTTTTATCAATACTGTTAGTTTTGGCCCTTTGACCTATTAAAAGGGTGGCCAAATTAAAACCCTTCCTTCATCCATCCAAAATAATAGAGAGGGATTCTCCTACCATCAACACCATCCAACATCAAGATGATGATTCCATTCTCACCTACATTAGTGCAGGGGATTATTCTATCTAAAAATCCCTTCCTTCTAAGAACCAAACCATGCTAAATGAATCCATCATTGATGTCAACTTGGGTACTCGGGATAACCCCTGTATCATCAAAATTGATCAATCATTGAATTATATAGAATAAGAAGATTACCCTTTTTTCCTTCATTATTGTAGCATATCATTTTCTTGGTCCTATTAAGATATGCCTATAATTGACCCTTTTATTATCCTCCAAAACATTGTCACCCATCCTAAGGTTAAGCTAGTGTGGTAAAAGCTTTGTAAGATACATCCTTATAAAGCCCTTCTTATCAAAGAATAACTATAGCGTCTCTTGTTTGTTGACTTCATTCAACCCATTAACTATCCAAAATGGGTTTCTAACATTTTTTCCATTACCAAACCCACAGGGGTACTTTACCTTTGTATCAAATTTCATGGCCTTAACCTCACTTGCCTAAAGGATGACTTCCCTTTGCCCAACATCAAACAACTTATTGATCTTATAGCTGGCCATGAAATGTTATCCCTCATGGATAGTTTCTCAAGATATAATTAGATCTTGATTGCCCCCAAAGATTAGCATAAAACTTCCTTTATCACCCCATGGGGGACATTTTATTATAGGGTCATGCATTTTGGTCTGAAGAATGCTAGAGCAACCTATCAATGTGTCATGACCTATATCTTTCACGATCTCATCCATAAAATTGTAGAGGACTATATGGATGATCTCCTTAGGAAATCAAAACACCACAAAGATCACCTAGCCATTTTGACAATCATCTTCAATCAACTAATCGATTATCATGTCAGGCTTAATCCCAAGAAATGCATTTTTGGGGTCTTATATGGAAAGCTTCTTGGCTTTCTTATTTCTCTTCGAGGAATCAAAATAGACCCTACCAAAGTCATAGAAATCTTGGAAATTCCTCCTCCTACTAATATTAATAAACTCCATATCCTACAAGGGAAGCTCTAATCCATTTGTCACTTCATCTCCTAGCTATTAGATAGATGTCAACCCTTTCACCATCTCCTCAAGAAAGATGCCTCTTTTAAGTGGACCAAGGACTATCAACAGGCCTTTGATTCAATCAATGATAGCCTTTTTTCTTCACCCATTCTTATTATTCTTAAATAAGACCAACCCTTATACCTTTATATATCTACCATAGACCATTCCTTGGGGCAATTCTCACTCATTGTGATAAATAGAATAAAAAATGAGCCATCTATTACATTAGACACACACTTATAAAATACGAGACTAGGTATACCCATCCTAAGAAAAATTTTCTTGGCTTAGTCTTTGTGTCCTCTAAACTCCATCATTACCTTCTTAATCACAAAACCTATGTCATCACTAATATCAACCCACTCAAATACATGCACTTTAAACCATACCAAAACCAACATATGGCTAAGTGGCTCATACTCCTAGATGAATTTGATCTTGAGTTCCTTTAGCAAAAGTCAATAAAAGGGAAAGTCATCATTGACTAATTAGCTAAAGTTACTCTACCAGACAATCAACCATTTCCTCTTACATTTCCCAACAAGTCCATTGCAACTCTTTCTCAGGAGGAATCCACCTACCAGATGACCATGTTTTTTGATGGCTCCAAATGCCAACATGGTGCAGGTGCTAGAATTATTCTTATTCCCCTAAATGGTGAAAATCTTCCCTTTTCATTTAACCTTGACTTTGAATGTGTCAACAATGTGATCAAATATGAATTTGTGGTCATAGGTCTCCAAACCACTCTAGCTTTAGGAGTCAAAATAATCAATATCTTTGGTGATTCCCAACTAGTCATTAATTAGGTCAATAGATATTATCAATGTAAAAATAATGTCCTATTAAAGTACAAATAACTCAAAGATGTATTCTTAGCATCGTTTGATCATTACCTTATCCAGTTAGTTCCTTAATCTACCAATAAGTTCATAGACATGATGGTTTCCCTTTCTTCCCAAATCCCATCTCAGTGTGTCAAAACCAAACTATTTGTTACCATCCATAATTTTATCACACCCTCATATATGAGTTCTAAACTTCCTACCATTTATAATGTGGAATCATCCCCTTCTGACATTTGGTAAGACCAGACTTTTGACTACCTTAACCTTACCATTATTCCTCCCAACCTTTTGAATAATGCTCAAAGAGATTTTATTTAGAGTAACTCTCATTACATCATACTAGGGGGAATCCTTTAAAAACATGGTTTTGATGGTCTCCTTCTCTATTGCCTTCGTAGTCATGAATTTTCCCACGTTATCAAGGAAACACATGACAAAATTTTTGAGCGACACTTTAGTGGCCTAATTATCACTAAACGTATCCTTTGCCTTGACTATTATTGGCCCACACTCAATCAAGATTGTTGTGATTATGTAAATAAGTGTGTCAAATGTTAACAACATGCTAATTTACATCACGTACCTGCCCATGGCCTTCGAGTATCCAAGGACTACTAACCCTTCTCATAATGGGGTCTCAATCTAATTAGGGAAATCAACCCTCATTCATCATAATGACACCAATATATCATTACCACCATTGAATATTTCACCAAATGGGTAGAATTCATTCCTCTTATCTCAACCAAAGCTAAAAAGATCATCGATTTCATCAATCATCATATCATCTGCCACTTTGGTGTTCCCCATAAGATCATCACTAATAATGGAAAATATTTTAAAAACAAGAAAGTCCAAGATCTTTGTGATGCTTTTGGCATAAAATTAAGATTATCCTTGTCCTACTATCCACAATAAATTAGATATGTAGAATCCTCTAACAAAATGTTAACCAAAGTATTTAGTGCTTCAGGTCAGGATTAGCATTTGCACATCCCTTTCACGTTATGGGCCTATCTCACTAGCATTAAAACCTTTATAGGTGTTGCACCTTTCTCTCTAGTCTTCAAAGATGAATAAATCTTGCCTCTTGAAGTCCAGATTACCTCTCTTCTCATCTTTCTTCATGAGATCCTTTCTAAGAGTGATTATCATCAAGAACATCTAGTACATCTTGAACTACTTGGTGAACATCACCTTATTGAACTCAATCATCTTCATGTCTATCAAGAATGAATCAAGTGTAAAGAGAAAGAATTTAATATTGAATACCTCATCCTTAAGTAAATCCAACATGTAACTAATATGGAGAAAAGCAAAAAAGGCAAGTTTTGTTTCAATTGGTTTGGACCCTACATCATAACCCATAAGTATGGATCAGGAACTTATAATTTATCTTCTCTTGAAGGTAAGCCAAAACTTGAGCCTCTTAATGCTTCACATCTACATCTTTTTTATTATTAAAACAAGGATCGCACTCACCTTTGTGTCTAACTTAAGCTGATCCTTTGGTTTATGAGATTTTCACTCCCCTTATACTTTCACCTTATTCCTCTTGAAGACATTTGATTATAGCATAGAACCATGTAATTATCCATCATAGTTATAACCTAATCCTAAGAATGGATACCATGGCTCTACCCATGGCATGGTTCTCATGGATACTTTTCATCTCTAATCAGATGGGATCCCACAATCAGTTATCTCTTAAACCACTTTCCCTTATCTATCATTAACCTCTTATGCTAAAAATATTTCCCCCATAAATGTCAACCTTTAAGCTTAAATAGACTTGTCCATGTCTAAAACCAAGCATTAAAAATCAAATTAGGATACCAAAATAGTACTTGGGTCCATATCTCTAGCATTATAGACCACTCCCTTGAAGGATAGCTGCATAAAACTCAATTGCTTAAAAGATAGACTGCTCCCTTGAAGGATAGCCACAAAAATAATCTAACTTTAGACCACTCCCTTGAAGGATGGCTAAATCAAAAAATTTCAAAGAAATCATTTGAAGCTTCACCTATTGATCATCTTCACCAATTCTATAAACACCATAAACACAACAAGTAACCCTATGTCAAAATAAAAGAAAGCAATCTGAAATCAGCTTTTACATATGGCATTAGTAGACTTCTTGCATCGATCAGTCTACACATTATATTAAGGCATGGATTTGTCTTTTAGGGTTCTTAAGTCACCTAGAGATGGGGAAAGCTAACTCACATCAAGTTCCCATATTACCCATTTCCCATTCAATCATCTACCTATCACCTATTTTCCCTTCTTCAATTCTCTAAGATAAAGGGACTATGAGCTTACTTGACACAAAGTGATCTCAATACCTTGTTTTTCAATCAAAGCATGCTCATGTGAAGCATTGGAAAGGATCATGTTCATTAACCCAATCCAAATTTGGTGTTTTTGGGCCTTTATCAATTACAACATCATGCCTTTCTTACCCTATCATTATTATTTCATGAAGACATGTGTCTCATGGTTCTTTTATCTTTTCCCACATTGAGTTTATTACATATACATACTTTATGTGTTTTCATTATATTCCTATGACATACACCATATCCAGACATTTATAACGTCATCCATATACATTTCAAACTATGAGCACAAACATTAATCATATCATAAACCATATCATCAAAAACCATAATCCAAACCTATCCATGATCATGACCATGAACAAATACATCATCCATAATATAATCACCAAATATTAACAGTATCTTAGATTCAAAATGACAATCACATTCTCATTTTAATCCAAAACACAAAACAAACCATATTCTCCATTAACATGTCATCATATGCCTAACACTACACATCCACATATCAAACATGAGGCATGAGCATCCTACCATTTCCTCATATCAAAACATACACCATGCACATTATTAAACATTCAAACTAATGAACCATAAATAAACCACATCATAACCATGAAATAAACATGTCATATCTATGAACTATTTCATCATTCTCTTTACCATCAAACATCTATATTTTGTCACAAACATAAAGTAACCATGATCATATATAAAAAATTATTTTATACCCACACTTAAAATCATATATATGTCATATCCATCAATTCAACAAAACATATACATCTATGTACAACAACATGAATAACATAATCAAATTAATCATCTACATATTTAAAAACACACATCCTTAAACTAATGTCATCATTTATAAATGACCTCATCATGACATCATGATCATTAGTTCATCCATGAAATCCATCATTATAATATATCATAGCCATCACATGAGCAAAACATAAACAACAAAAATCAATCTATGTATCAAGAGTCATCATCATAATCATAAACTATTTGTAAACATTGTAAACATCTATTCCATGTAATCTTGTCATCAATATGAACAAATGTCATCAATACATAATCAATACACATCATAAACATCATAACATTATCAAATAATGTCATTAATATAATCAAATGTCAACATGTCATCATAATAATCAACATGATCATCATATACACCAATAAGGAAATAAATGAAATAATGTATCCATGTCTCTCTTGATCATATACATCTCACATCATCAGCATGTAGGTCAGTATCAAAATCAAAATCATATACATAATCCCATCTATCAAGCCCCTAGTACACCACTACCACTAGCCCCATCTATACCTACACTTGCACTACCATCTAGTGGTAGCCCCCATGGTATCCCTACCTCTTCCACTGTCAAAGCCCACTATCTTGGAGTAGCTATCAAAGGGCCCCTTTCTAGGCTATCCCTATACTATCTATATCTCATCTCTAGTGGTAACTATGTTAGCACTATCAACTCATAATATCTTAGCTCCTCCATGGTGGCCAAGTATCATGTCCTCAAAACTATATCAAGTGGTCCTCTTGTTGCTACTACAGTCACTCCTACCTTATGTCTTAGTGAATCTCTCTCCTAAGTCACTAACCCAAGAGAGATCCTCACCTGATCTCACTCTCTAGTCAAGGTGGCAATCTATCCCTATAAAATGGCCACCTATCCCTATAAGTTGGTAATCTAGGCCTAGGTCACTGCTAGTACCACTACCACCTATCCATCCTATGCCTAATCAACTACCTACCCTCATTAACCTACCTAAAAATAATCCCCATCCCATTCCCAAACCCAATCCACCTTTTCCTTATAAATTATCCGCTTAATTTTCAAAAATTCCACACACCCTTAGACCTAGGGCATCATTGGCCTAAACCCATGCCAAACCCTATTTTTCTCATTTTTACCTAATCAATATCACTTCTAACTAGCATAATTTACCTAACTATCAAATTTAAAATAATACCCACCTCATTTGGTGATCATTGAAGTGTTCAAAGCCCTCTTCCCACCACCTAACCGCATCCTTGTCCACCCTCCATTGAATCCACAATTAGTTAACCCCACACACGTTATCGACCAATCACAACACTCCACCTCAACATACTCCATCCCAAACAACAAAATGCATAAAATACCCAATGCACATTTAATAATGAGTTGAATGGTGAAAATGACATTCAATTTTTACTTTTTACCTTTTATATTCTAGGGTTTCCCCCTGACCATTGATAGTTAGGGTGACCATCAATGGTTGACCCAGGGGAAAACACTAAACGTTGATGGTCAAGATTCCCTCCACTTTTTTCAAAGCTTTTCATTGCACCCCACCTAGGTTCTAACCTTAGGATATTACCTATTCTCAACCAAACCAAGATTTGTCTTATCAAATATTACCCTTCTCTGACCAACCCATTTGACCACATCCACCTTGATGTTGGCCATTTGCACACAAACTTTTTGCATGTTTTATGATGACCTTGCCTTGATCGTTTTGACTACACCAACCTAATTTCCCATGTTGACCATTTTTCAATATACACCACCTCTATGAAACTAGACCATTTGTGTTGTTTCATGGGAGCACTTCCTAGCCTAGATACCTATGAACAAAACCAACCCTATTTATATGCCTTGATAGGTGTGACCTAATTCACTATGACCAATGTTATGGACTGATTACACTTGGCATATGTCTCCCTAGAACCCAACCTTATTTTTATCAACATTGGCAAATTTAGTCTTTGCACGAGTTTTATTTCATACTTAGTCACATTTAGTGTACATGTTTGCATTTCAAATGTCTAACCCATTTGATGTCACCCACAACCTGATTTTGTTTTCCCTTCATCAACTCCTAGTTTGAGTGGGAACACCTCCTCCCACAATTGAGGCAACCAAACCTTGACCAACACATCACTCATTTTTGTTCTATAGCATGTCCTTTCAAAGCCACATAACAAAAAGGGGTAAAATGTAGACACTCAAAAACTACACAGTTCCAAATGTCGAATCACCTTGCACTTCTATTTGACCATAAATCTAGTTGACCACCTAGTTGACTTAGCTTGTTTATTAATTTACTAAATTGAACCCCCTAACTTAACTCCTCTAACTAGAATTTTTAATCTACTCCCTTTTTAACCTATTTTCACCCATTATCCTCTAGGCCCTTGACTGTTAATAGTTAGCCCAACTATTGATGGTTATCCTGACCATCAATGGTCAGGTCCTCTAAGCCTACTTTAAAGTCACTTGCAACTGTGTATGAGATAAACATGGCACATTTAGTAACTTCTATTTTATTATTCAAATAAGCTTTAAACATCATATTTAACAACTTTCTTCTACACAATTAGTAACTTCACTCTATAAAATGAGAGAATCAAGAGGAAGAAAGCATCCATAAATATAGAACTCTAGCAATCTACATCCAAGCCATCTTGCATGTAGGTATCTAGTGTCCCTTCAGCAAGCAAACAACATCATCAGAGACCTAAACCTCTATCAGTATCACTTTTGAAGGCCAAAGTACTATCACTCTAGCCAAATTGATTTAACCTTCCACCACCAAGTTATAGGTATCTCTTACTTATTTTCTTTGATTTGTATTTGATTTCTAGCCTCGCTACCCTATCAGACCCATTAGTATCTTATTTTCCATTCCCATAATCCATAACAGGCCTCTATTTGCCTAATTACCCAATCTACAATCCTTTTCTGATGAATTCCAAAATTTCATAGGCAACCACCAATGGTTAGCCTAACCATTTATGGTCACCTCAACCATCGATGGTCGCCCAACTGCTGACGATTAGCCCAGCCACTGATGGTTTACCCAACCATCAATAGTCACTATGGTAGAAAATAATAGTAAGTTATTTTCACCCCCTTGACCCTAACTAGACCCTATTTTCTATGTTTTTACCTATTCATAGAGACTTTTTTTTATTTTTTGAATGTAACCCCAACTATCTTTGCATGAGTATTGACCCACTTTTGCTATATTTAGTCATTTTGTTTAGCAATCAATTTACTTTCATCTCATCTTACATGTATTTACTTTCTAGTTGTTGAATGAAAATTTATTTTTTCTTCATTTATATCAACTTAATTGTTATAAAAAGTGGATTGATAGCCTCCTAACAAGCTCACGCTTCTTGGATCTAGCTCATGCTAGATAGTCCACTCATCTTAGATAATCCACTCATCCATCCATCTAACAATCCCCTTTTTCTAGTGTTTTTATTAATTTTAGGTTATTCCTTCCAATACAAAGAGGAGTTCTTACCATATTCTAGATCACGTGCGCACTTTACCAGGTATTCTTCTACACACCCTATTACTAGTTTCATTACTTTCTTCTAAATTAAGAAATGAGCAAAAAATAACTAAAACAATCAAGACACCCATTCTAACCAAGCCATTTATAATAATGTCCCCTATGACTATGACAATGTTCTTGGTCACATTAATAGTGGTAATATATCCACTATCAAGATTAATCCTAAGCCAATGGCCAACAATACCCAACATCAACCACCATCCATTTTAAGACCTCCTCCCCCATATACCATTAATCCCTCCTTGGCTCAAAATGGCATTAATGCTAGCCAATGACCAAGATTAATCATTCCAAGTCCTAATTCCCATTATTATAATTATAGTAACCCCCCACTGACTCAAGGTTACATAATCATAACTTGACATTCTAAGGTTATAATCTAAGGTCCCGTACCTTCTTCCTCTAAAAATCCCATTTAAGGCCCTTCACCTCAAAAATACAAACTAACTTCTTATACTAATGAAAAACCATATGATATTATGGAACAATTACAAAATAAATCGATACAAATTCATATCTTAGATATTTTGTGTATGTCAAACATCCACAAAAACATATTGAATGAGATTTTGATCTAATCCAAGGTCCCATGTGACATTGCTCCTAAAAAGTTCCAAATGATTTTAATTATTTTGTCTGTATGACAACATATTAATTTTGACCAGAGTGATATGTCATCCCTTGGTCCTCTTCACAATAATCCACTTTATATAGAGGTAATCATTTCAAGACATAAGATTAAGTATGTCCTTGTAGACAATGGTTTAGGTCTGAATATTGTGACTTTGAAGATGGTTAAGCCTTTAGGATATGTTGTAGCTAATTTTAAACCATATACTATTACCATCAAATCCTATGATAATGAGGAAAGAGAATTATAGGGCACTGTTTGATTGTATATTATCAGTGGGCCTCTAACCCATGATATCCTTTGTCATGTTTTGATCTAGATTTGTTGTACAACTTACTCCTTGGGTGACCTTGGATACATGAGGTACATTCATTACTTTTAACTCTACATAAATGTATCAAATTTACCCACTCAAACTTGGAGGTCACCATACCTAGATATTATAATTGTAAAAGTATTGTAAAAATCTTGAAGAAAAATATGAAAGATGAAATGATCATCTTGGCCTAGGGCATGTCCTTAAAAAGGATAAAGAGGTAGCAATTCAACTGGATAAATCAAATTATGTGGATCTAGGTACTCTTTCATCTATACCACCTCCTCAAATATCCTCTCATTTTGCCATTATAGATAAAGGCCTTGAAGAATACAAAATTGGGAATGCTTTTCATATAGCCAACTTTCCTAAAACACCTAAATCACATTATAGGTCCAAAGTGAAGATTGTCAAAATGGAATGGCATAAAAAGGTTGAGCCATGCCAAAAAGGACCTATTGATTTTGTCAAAACTACTAAATAAGACCAAGAATAGATCAAAAGTGATGAAGACTCATGGTTGTATAATGACTAATTTGTTGCTTGATACCAAAGCAAAAAGAATCATATTCCAAAAACATGATGGATAACAAAGCTTATGAAGGGAAAGGCTTGAGGGAAAAGAAACAAATTACATGGGGGTAACACCTTATATATCAAAAGTGATATTTATTTACCATCTAATAATGAAAATGATGGAAATGACGTAGATTCATATTATATCATCTAATATGAGTTATCCCATACTAACATTTTTAATCCCAAAACCATTTGTACCATTACCCCTATCACTCCTAATTTTGAACCGCCTTATTTTCTAATTTGGCATTCCTTTTGACATCTTTTCCAATAATGGTAGATACTTTAAAAATAAGAATGTCATATCCCTCTATGAAAAGTACCATATTAAACAACATTTTTCTTATAATTATTTTTTATTAAGTAATGGCCAAGTTAAAGCATCTAACAAGACCCTTGTCTAAATTTTTAAAAAATTACTTATGTCACTGGTAGTGATTGACACTTGTAATTATTTCCTATCCTCTAAGCCTATCGTAACAATACATGAACCCCAAAAGGATCCAAACCATATTCCCTAGTTTATGTCACTAAAGTTATTCTCCATATTGAGATTGAGTTTCCTTCTTTGTACATTTCATTTTAGTATATATTTGATGATGAGGAGTATTGAGTAGCTTAGTTATAATAATTGGTACTACTTAATTAAAAAAAGATAGATTCCTTAAATAATCTCAAGCATATAAAAATAGGTTATATCATAACTATAAAAATTACATCAAACCCAAAGAGTTTACACTTAGTGATCTTGTGCTAGAAGAGAATTAGAAAAATACCAATGCAAAGTGAGAAAATAAGGTCAAATTTGAGCCTGATTGGTTAGGACCATTCATTTTTATATCTAACTATGGATCCAAAGCATATAGGTTGGATAAACTAGATGGGTAAGAGCTAGATGAGCCCATGAATATTATATATGCCAAGTGTTTTTATGTTTGATTTTCTAGTTGTGTCAGTCCCTGCTAACCTCATTCCCCCATCATATTACCATATTAATTTTGATTCTCATTCATAGGTAAATAGACAAATTCAAATGTTAGATTAAAAAATATATTCCATAAATAATTCATATTTGGTCATCATAAGCACATCCTTTTAAGCATTATCTCAGAGCACTTAAACATGGTTTTTCTATGTGGTGGTCCCTAAAATCACATCATTAAAAATTTTACCAAATCTTATGACACTGACCCCACTTTGTCATTTTCCTACCTCAACCTTTTACTGATTAGTAATATCTCTCATTATCATTAGAACTACAATGACCTGAGGTCCATTTTGACTATGTAGGCAACACTTAGTTTATAAGGTCAGTGCAGCCACCCTTATGCCACACTTTTGTTAGAGCAAGTTTTATTATTTTCCTATATTTATTTATTATGGTATTTTTTCCATCACTTAGATTTTTCTTACTTTCATGGATAGGCTTGCTTAGGTGTACTTGGACTTACAGTTTGACAAGAGGAATAGGAAGTAACTCCCTTGACTGGTTATTCTGTGTATAGGAGTTAATATTATGTTCTTACCCCTTTGACCACTTTTCATGGAGATTTATATGGAGGATTTACACATGCACTCCCCTATATTTATAGCTCACATTTTTGAACTTTCTTAATGTAAAATTGGGAGTTGTATATTTTTTTTGTTCAATATTATTGTGTATTTCATTTCATTTTTCTTATAGCTATTATGTCGAGCACTAGATTTTCTTGTGCCTATCACAAACCCATGAACTCACTTCATCTAAAGATTTCAGAATCCACTCTAATATGGTATCAAAGCATAAATATGGTATGCACTCATTTGTTTTTTAAATTGTTATTAGTTTTATTTGGAATCATGCATTATTTGTAAAATAAAATTGTATTCCTATTATTATAATTTATCCATTGATGAGCGTTCTTCTATGAAAATAGATTATCCTTGTCTTGAATTGGATTATATGAATTTGTATGCAGGTGGTCCCTATTCATAGTTGAACTACCAGGAATACTTGTGCATGAAAGATAATGGCCTAGACTTGTTATCTTGCAATGTGGTAAGAATATATGCATGGTGCTTCAAGCATTTAACTCACTATTCAAGTTTCAAAGCTATATATTGGCATCACCCTCTAGTATATCCATGACCTACTATGGAATCTAGACTCCTGAAGGCTTCTTGTTTCTTCCCAGTACTTGCTTAATGGACTTAATCCCTTTTGTGTCTTCACTAGCAAGTTTTATGGCTTGCTCAAAATCATCACCCTCCTCTATGATGCCTTTCATAATCTTCCATGCTACCTCCACAACTGGTAGAATTAGTTTTCCACTCTTAGGGTCATATATAGATATGCCACAACTACATGCAATTTCCTCCCATCTCCTTCCTATGCCTTCTAAACTGATCTAGTATGTATTTTCATTAAAACCCATGTTTTTTGCAAAAATAGTTTCCAAAACCACTCTTGATATAAATTCATGGTTTACCTTTTAGTGGGAAATTTCTTTGAAAGTAAAAACCTTTTTACTTTAATTTCATTATGACACATTATAATATTTTTAAAAAGTCAAATATTTTGAAATCAAATATTATAGCCTTATGTTTGTAAATGTGGAGGAGGGGTGACGGTGTTTATTATTATTTTTAAATAATATTGTAAGTTTTTTAGCGCTCATATCATTAAGGGAATTTTTAATTATTTTTTATAAAAAATAATTTTTTTTTTGAATATTTATGAAAATGAATATTATAATTATTTTGTAAAATATCTTCATATTTTTACTTGTAAAAGATTGAAGAGTGAGGTCTAGTTTGGCAAGTGGCCAAACACCTCACATTCAAAAAGAAACATTTCTCTTCCTCTTGATTTCGCACTTTGTTTATCTTCTTGGATGCATTATTAGGTGAGTCCAAAATCCTCTTTATTCTTTGAAAATCAAGTTTTTTTAATACACTAATTTATCAAGACACATTCTTAAATTTTACTAATGGATTTTTGAATGTGTATTATGTTTGTAACATTAAGGCGGGTTTTAAATTTATAGTTTAGGGGATAACTATGTTTGTGTCACTCTTTTATTATATTTGCACTCCTCCTTATATAACAAACAAACACTACAAACCATTAAAAACTTTAATTATACAAAATGGATATAAGTTCAATTAATCCTCTAACACCATTTAACTATCATGAATGTAAAATCAAAATGAAAATTATTCTAAGGAGCAAAAGTTTACATCATATTACAATGGGGTTAGAAACTAAACCATCTGTATATGTATAAAAAGTTAAGTGGTACAATCATAGTGATGAAGTCTATGGGATTTGTTGTCTTTCAGTGTTCCTGGTCTCCTCTTTCATATAGAACCTTAAAAAACACCCATTTAAATGTGGACCACTTTTGAAAAGCTCTTTCAGAATTAAGATGTGATGAGAGGCAACGAACTAGAAAATGAACTTATCAATCTAAGTCCTAGAAACTTTGACACCCTTCAAGATTTCTTCACCAAATTCAAGTCTTTGATATTACAGTTGAAATAATGTGGATTAGAGGATAAATATGACCAATTTATTATTTATATACTCTCCAATCTAGGTCCTAATTACTCAATATTTGTCTCTACTTATTGTGCCACTAGAAGTACTCTAGGCACTACATGGAAAATTCCCTCTTTAGATGATTTTTTTCTAGCTTAACTTAGGACCAAGACAAGTTAAATTTAAGTCCTCAAAACCTCAAACCATAATTACTAGGAATGGGAAAACAAAGATTAAACAAAGAGAAGAAGAAAAAGAATGAGGATCAATAGAAGAAGAAAGAATCAACTTATGCCAAAAATACCACTAAAACTTCCTATTCCAATGATAAACCTAATAAAGAGAAGGTTAAGTGTGCCTATTTCAAAAAAAATGGGTGATGAATTAAAGTGCATGAAGAAACAGGTTGACAACTTAATGTATATTCTATAAAAGAACAACATATGTGTCCTTGAGTATATCAAGCAAAATTCATCAACCCAAGATTCTTCTAAGGTAAAAGTCAAAAGAAAATAAAAATAAAAGAGAAAGTATCTTTTATAAATTGTGATCCAACATATTCATGGGTTATTCACTTGGATGCTTCCCACCACATGGGTTATTCATAGGTTGAGTTATCTTCCTTGGAGCCTTATAACATGTCTTTAATCACTTTGAGTGATGACACTTTTGTATCATTTTTAGGGAGAGGGTTTATTGAAATGAAAGGATGAATATTCAATAATGTTTTAAATTTTTAATCTCTTTCAAATAATATCCTATTAGTGTACTAAATTAATCATATCAGCAATGGCATGAGGGTATATTTTTTACTAGATTTAGTTATCATTAGAGAGTTGCATAATAATTATACAATAGTATTGGTAAGGGTAGATAATCAAGCTAGGTTATAAACCTTCTCACATTTTTCATTTGATTCTTCTTCAACTTTATTCTTGACTAACTCAGATGGAGTTAGTAAATTATGGCATGAGAAGTTTGGCCACATCAAATACCGCTACCTAGGGTAACTTAGCAAAAATGACATGATCACATTTTTACATAAAGTCCATTTATCTAAGGGTCTTTGTGAGGGTTGAAACCTTTTAAATTATCCCAAAGATAAATTTTAAAAATTCAAATATTGAAGGGCTTCACATGTATTGGAGTTATTACATAGTGATATATTTATGCCTTTTCCCAGTTTGATGGCCCAGTAGTAGAAAAATAACTCATAAATTGCATTTTAAAGAAAGCATTTCACACACAATTTAATAATTTATTATCTTGAGATTATTTTATTTACAAACAAGTTAAAATATTATAAATATTTTATGGGTGGTTATAGGATCCAACCAATTATTATGAACTAACTCCCACTAACAAAATATAAAATAAACTAAACTAATAAATTTGGATCATAAATAATCTAATAAACTCCCCCTTGATCCAAATGGGTAAGTAAGATGAAATAACTAGAGCAATGCCTCTGAATTCATCAAATAAAGTGTGAAGCAATTACAACCAGTATACTATACCTCCTAATAGTGATCAAAATTGATATCTCTCCATAAAGAATCTTACCTTACAAGTTGTAGCATAAAAGGCTGATGAACATGATCAAGGCCTACTCATTTCCTATGATCATCATATTGTACTATAGTATAACATGATCAAGTCCTATCCAAATGCATCGATCCACATAAGGCTCCACCTATAATCCTATCAAAGTGATCAACTTGTACTATGTATGGCACATCTTTATGATGTCCAATAAGTGATATTTATTTTTACTCAACATTGTTAGTGTTAGCAACTCATAATATCACTAATGATTTTTTGAAGACCTACCAATGTAGTATCATATCCCCCTTTCAAGTGAGAGGTGAGAAGTTATGCAATGAGATAAAAAATCAAACAATCTTGTCTACTCCATGTCATCAATATCAAGGATAAAAATCTAAAGTTGTAATTGAAATAAGTAAACTATTGCTACCAAAATTTCCATTCAAGCATTGAAACCAAACTCCATGTGAATAGCTAAGTAGAGAAGGGTAATAGTCTTCTAGCCTCTAACAGATCCTCCAACCTATATTTTGACACTTATAATTTATCAATCATAAGGATCCTGATGGACCTATAAAGGATGAGATGGTCTCTGATAACATAGGTGCGAGATGAAATTTTGAAACTTTTCATTTTGAAGATGTTAGTTTCCATCAAAAATGCACCTTTGTACATTTTTTTCAATATATTTGGACGTAAAAAATATATAACGAATATTTCTAAAGATAAAATAAACTATTTTAGTGTCTCTAGAAAAGGTTGAAAATACACCCTTATATCATTTATGTTTATTGAAAAATTCATTGAAAAATAGATTATTCCTTTTAAATAGGTATATTCTCAAAAATCAAATGCAAGAGAATTTTTTTCCAAAATATGGTTTTGAACCCTTAACATTTTCTTATGCAAGTGACTACCAAACTCAATACATCCAACTTACCATCAACCAAGTTTCTTAATGAAGATAAATTATTATAAATATGATTGTTTTTCTAAACTAAAAATAATAAAAACAAATTACTTCCACAACTATGCTTCGTTTCCAAACAAATTTCTTTTACAGTAAAATATTTTTCCATCACTATGTTTCTTGGTAAAGCCCACAAGATTTAAAAAAGAGATTATTTTCAAAGTATTATACCTAAAATTATAAGAAAAAAAGGAAAGGAAAATATTTAAACCCTATCCCTAATGTTTCATGGCCACATAAATTCTTAGGCTTGAAAGGATCAGTGTGTAGCCTACTAGACTTTGATCTCCTTTGATCTAGTTCTTGTGTAAAAAGAATTATGATTTTGGTTTGATGACCAGTGACTCAGTTGTATTACTACCTTTCCATGATTATTGAAGCTATATGTTAACTTAGAAACTAAAATATAGGTATTTTCATCTACAAACCACTCTTTGGGTTGCAAGAGTCTCATATTATAAGTGTTTATGTTGAAAGGTTTGAAAATATTGACACAAAAACACTCCAAATTATGCCACATTTTACCTTATATGCTATTGAAATTAATTTTCATTGAAAAAAAGAACAAAAAAAGATATAAAATATAGCAAAAAAAATGTCATATAGGTGCTTTAACTAGTTATCATATAAAACTATGGCCTTATTGTGTTTGCCTTACTTCTTTCTTCAAAAAATATGAAAATATGATTCATAGGTGATGGGTGATGGATTTTATTTAAGAGTCAATAATTCTATGAACTAGTCATGATTTCATAAGAAAGAGGATGTAAATAATTATTTTATAGAGGAAATTTTGTTTGATGATGACTCAATACATTTCACCATAATGCAAGAATGACATAGTAAAAAGAAAAAAATAGTATCTTTCCTAAATTATGTATTATATTCACTCTTTCTCTCCTTCCACTATCAAGTTCATGACTTCCTCCTTTTATTGGCATGGATCTGATACCATGGATGGCCTAGTAGCATAAGAATAACTTAGAAATTGCATATTGAAGAAAGCATTTCACACACAGTTTAATAATTTATTATTTTGAGGTGAGGTTATTTACAAGCAAGGTAAAAGCTTATAAAGATTTTATGGGTGGTTATGGGATCCAACCAATTATTGTGAACCAATACTCACTAACAAATATAAAATAAACTAAACTAATAATTTTAGATCATAAATAATCCAATATAGTCTATCTTTTGCAAGGGCTAAGTATGTTCTCACCTTTATTGAGATTTCTCAAGGTACACATGGGTTTACTTCCTTAGGTAAAAATATGAAGTTTTCAATAAGTTTCAAGAATTCAAAATTATTTTAGAGAAACAATATGATAAATGCATCAAGTTTTTAATAACTAATAATTAGGGTGGGTATGTTAATAATAGATTTGATTAGTTTCGCATAGTAGAGGGGATTGAATTGTAGCGTACATTTTTATACAGCCCTCAAAAAAATAGATTTTTATAAGATAAGAATAGGTCCTTGAAAGATATGGAAAAATGTATGATTCACTCTAAGTCACTTGCATCACAATACTGGGCTGAAACAATCAATTATGCTTGCTACATTTAAAATAAGTATCCTCATAAAGGTTTAAAAGTTATAGATCCATTTGAAGCTTGGTATAGTAGGAAACCCACATTTTTACATTTTAGAGTCTTTACATTTTAGTTATGGCTTGTATACCTAAGAATAAATGTAAGGATATAAAACCTCAAAGTAACCCTTGCATCTTTTTAGGTTATCTAGATGGTGTCACGGGGTACCACTTTATTCATTCAACCATAAATAAGATGTTTATCAAGATAAGTGTTATTTTTCAAGAGAGTTCCATAGACTCAAGACTCGACACTTCTCCCACTTCATTGGAATCACTTGGATTAAATTCAGAGGATGTAGATCACCTTGAGCACATTTCAAAGGTTGAGAAAACTTCTTTCAGTTATGATAGTGATGTAAGTGATGGGGAATCATCTCCATCCACATCTAGCCACACTTTATAGGATGTTTTTTTTCTACTTGAATCATCCACTTCTAGTCTTCTTTGGGATAGATAGACACTGTAGAGTTTAGGCACATTGGTAGAGGATCCTTTAGATGATGGCCAAACACCTTTAGAGTTTCAAATTGGTCCACATGATTTCTATGCCTCTACCTCAAATCTAAAGATATTTTATGAGGCATTAGGTATTCTTGAGTGGGATTATACCATGCATAAGGAGTATAAATCCTTAACCAAGAATCATACTTGTGATTTTAAAATTCTTATTAAGGTAATAAAAATGACTTGATTTAGATGTATATATTAGACCAAGTATGTAATAGATGGGTCCAATGACAAGTTCAAGGTATGATTGGTCGTAAAATTTTTATCAAAGATTCCTAATATCAAATACACTAAAAAAATTTCACCAGTCACCAAAATGAACTATGTCAAACTCACACTCATTATTTCTAAAACTAATCATTGGTATATTCATCATATGGATGTGAAGAGTGCCTTTCTTCATGATGACCTTGAGGATATTTATATGGAGTGGCCATAGATATTTATCATGGATTACTCCTTCTAAAATCCATTTATGGACTTAAAAAGGCCCATTAGACTTGGTATACCAAGATGGATACCTTCCTTATTTTTATAGGGTTCACTTGGTGGCATTCATATATGAATGTCTATATCTTGTCGTAGGATGATTCACTTTTGATTCTAGTACTTTATGTTGATGATATTTTGATCACTAGGAAATCTTTATCATCCATTAGCAAAATGTTAGGGCTAAATGGGAATTATTGGCTCTATCTAGACTACACAATAATCATGGTGGTGGGGAATATGGTTTCCCCTTTGCATATCCTAAAGTATGTCCTAGGAAAACTAGATAAATAGGAGATTGCTTACCAATTATGGTGGAGCGTCGATGAGGATTTGAAGAAGAATAAGAACAAGGGCATGTTTTATGGCTCTTGTTTGATGATTTGGTTGGATGTGTTGTGCCAAAAAAAAACATTTTGGAGAAGTTTTTAAATCTAGGTAATACTATTCATTGGTGGATTTTCTACACGGGGATTGGTATCCTCATGGCTTAATTCAAAATCACATCCAAGGTTTAGGCATCCCCTACCAGCATGAACTGTATGAACATGACTCCATATTTTTTAATACAAAATATGATGTTGAAATATTGGAGAGAGAAAAATTAGTTAGACTAGTGGATGAGCTTCTAATATCTATCCAATGGGGCCCTCTATAACAATTATAGAGGCACATACTAGGCTCTCACCTTTTAGTGGATGGGAAACTACAACTTACTAGACCTCTCAGCTGACCCAATAACCACTAGACCAAGGAACATCCTCCAGAGCACCACCCACTATGATTATAGCCATGATGTAGGAGCATGGTGTGGAGGAGGCCCCTATGGTGTCAATTTCCTCACAATAAGGTCCATCTCAGACACCACCAATTTTAATGACAACTATTAAGTTAGAGAAAGAGGTGGAAGAAATTATTGTTACTACAAGTTCTTTTAGGAGAGATGAAAGCCAATTTGCATTGATTATTCTATTTCTAAATATTCTAACCTCCATATTTCATCCTCAGTTCTAATTACTATAAAGTTGGATGTCACACCCACTTTAACTTAGTAGTATCCACCCTTGGCCAAAAAGACAATAATTTGCTATAATAGGAAGCCTAGAATTCTTAGGGCCCCTATGGATACAATTATCAAAACACCACTAAAATAAGGGCCTGAGCCTAAGGATGAAGATGAGAAAGATGATGAGGAATTTAAAAATACTAAAATCTTGAGTCTTGAGGGGGTCAAAGGGAAATCACCAATGGAGGTAAAAAAATTAGGTGAGGTGTCCACTACCCCAATAGCTACTACTACATTTCCTTTGGGTTTTATCACTTTTATTGCTCATATAGTTACTATTACCCCTACTCCCACTATTCCTATTATTTATGCAAATCCTATTGCTTCTAATATTGAGATTTTTTTTCAGGTCATGTGGTTTTTAGTGTGTTTATTTTTCTATTGGTCCTATGGTTTCTACTTCCCTTAATATTACTTCAGTTTTAGTTTCCCCTACTCCCCTTAGGTCCAAGAAGGTACATTTTAAAAATATTAAGGGATACATTTCTATAACTCAATTCCATGTATCCTAAACTCATTTGGGATTTCCCATGTATTTGTCCATTATAACCCAAGTGTTGAGGTCAACATACCCCCATTTTTAAAAATGGGGACCCTTGTTTCAAAATTTTGCAAATTTGTGCTTTGAATTGAAAAGACACTTGATTATAATGTTTTATTTGAAGATCATCCACATCTATCTATCATTCATCTTTACTATCATGTCTCCATTTGTTTCTTTTTTTATTTTGCCTAACTTTTCTAATGGTTGTTTCATGTGTTTTTCAAGACACAAGTTTAATGAAGACCCAAGTGTGTGGATAATGTTCAATTTTTCATACTTAAAATGATAAATTGACCCTTTGATTAATTCATTTATTCCTAAATGTCTAATTAAATTCATTTTTTATCATATAAAAACCCTTAGTTTAATTATTTTAGCCTAAGCCTTTTAAATTTGCATTTAAATTTATGTGGGAATAATTATTTGTACCATAGACTTACTTTAATTATTATCCTAAGGTTTAGTCATGATTATCAACATGACCAAACCTTAATCTAAAAATATTATGCTTGGTCCCTTTATGTCCCAAACCCCCTTTATTCCTATGGATTAGCGAATCGCATGGTTGCTTTCATTATGTTCTGACTTAGCATAAGGACTAAATTATCATGCTTTGAAACTTAGCCTAAAATTTTATCCTAAGATTTTATCATGTTTATCAACACAAATAAAACCTTGGTCCAAAACTTCAACCTAAGTTCTCTATATTTCTCGAACCTTACTTCATTTTATTATCCATAGGATTGACAGTGTGCATTTAATCTGGCAAAGTTGATCCAATGATTTGAGACTAAGTTAATAAGTCAAGCACCTTAATCAATGATATGTGTTCACTCAAGAAAAAGCATATAATGGTGCATATCAACCCCTTAGATTGAGATTAGATGGAGCATGAAGTGACCAACCAAATATGATATGATGGTGCGTAGTGAAGGTTAAAAATTCAAGGTCTAGTGAGCAAGTATGAAGATGCCAAGTGACATGACTATATGATTAAAGCTTGAGCATATCTTTGAATAATGATGGTATGTGGTTGAGCATACACATTTCAATGGATAGTGCATATTAATTTAAAACTTTAAAAAAGATATTAGATGAGTGAGAGGGTGACAAGTGTCACCATCATGAAAACCCTATTAGAGATCCAATTGTACGTGGAGTGAAGGACTCAATAAAGATCGATGGAGAATAATTGATCTATGTAATCAAGATCAATGGTGTGAGATAATTTTTGAAATTGTAATGAAGCTTAGAATGAATTCAAAATTGACAAGTGTCATAACTATGGGGAATATAACAAAGCATCTAATGACATTCAACCTCTCAGATCAAGATCAATGAACTGCATTGATCCAAAAAAGTAGATCCAATGGTGTGAGCCTATGTGGAATTTTCAAAGGTCTAGACCCAATGAGATGTTGAAATGTGTCCTAGAGGCATGGTCACATTTCAAAAAAATTTAAACATAATGACATGGAAATCCCATGATGATATACACATCAAGTTAAAAGATTTTGTGGACCTAGAAAGGAAAAGGTATATATGTGCAAATCTGAGAAAAATCTAAGTCACAAAGCTCACGTAGTTTGAATAGTTGCCACCATTAAATCTCTATAAAAACCTTCATAAAATCATTAGCATAAATAGAAGCCCTAATTTGACCCTATGGTCATTAAAAATGATCCAAGGAGAGGTGAATTACCATCTGTGCAATAATAATTCAATCTAGAGCCAAAGTATGGTCTACTAGAGAGTAATTTAACTAAATTCATAGCCATGGTAGCTTAAAAAGGTATTTATAGGGAGGATGTAGAGCTATATTTGACCACAAATGTAGAAGGGAGAATTTTTAAGGACACATAGTTTGATTCCATAACTCTAAACATAGGAGACAATAATTGATCCAAGATTTTTTAGACCATTTGAATAAAAATCTACCATTACCAGGGAGGAGGAGAAGAATGTGTCTGTAAGGAGACCATACTATGACATAGTTTCTATATAAATGACTGGTCTGCATTATGCAACAATAAAGCCTAAGGTGCTTCAATGTATCAATATAATTGCTCTCATTTTTAAGGATGGTAAAATAGATAAGGGCATGATTATTTATGAGTCTAGTTTTAGGAAGATTGCTTACATTTCTCTCATAGCCTTTGAGAATTACTAAAAATTTCCTAAACCCCAAGTAGACCTAACCACAATCACCAACTGGGCTAAATAGAATGACTTAAAAAGCATCCTTTTGTCATGGCTATATTTTAGGAATCAAGTGTTTTTAAATTTCAATAATAACATCCCCATTAGCCAATTTAGACTGGGGATTAGAATGATCATGAAAATGATGAACAGGTTGTGTGTGAATCCAACCATTACATATGTAGATAAACTTTGGGTCCCCTTAGTCTATTTCATGGTTACAAAATAGGTCACCCCTCCTCTAGGTGAGGTAATTAGAACCCTTTTGATTAGATAGTTTTTTATAATCAAGAAGAAGATTAGGGATCAATTTTACATGATGTCATACCTTATGGAATGGTCACCTAATTAGACATAAATTATTTCATAGTATTACTCCAAGTTGCATGTCTTTAAGTATAGGGGTCACATCCAATTCTTATGTGAATATATTTACCCAACCCTTAGTGAGGCCATCATAATGATCCCAATGATGCAGATCAACCCCCTAATAAATAAGACTATTGAAGCCATGTGGGACATATTGTTATATCTATATTGTACCATCATTAGCATTTAAGGGATACAATGGACCCCACTTAAAATACCTATCCATGTACCAATAAAACTAGCAAAGCAAGAAGTATCTTATCAAATATGCAATGCAATAGATGGTCTTTTCTAGACCAAAAGGAATGGACTACTTCACACCCTCCCCATAACCATTGATAAGATTGTCTTTACAAATGGGACAATATTAAGGTTGCTTCTAAACATAGGATGTATTTCAATTTATAAATTGATGAGATAAGGCAATGAGACCCCTATGGGAGAGTTAAGGAGAACTTGAAAGCAAAAAGGATGTTGAATGTGCCTTATGAGCACTAGCCTGGTCCTTTTGACCCCATTTACACAAAATCATCTTCATTCTTTGAGGTCATAGGGAGATTGAAAAAACACAACATCAATCCATAATCTAGGATGTAGAGGGAGCAAAAAGGAGGAGATGATAGATGACAGTTAGGGCCAAGATAGTATCATTTTATAATTAGTGCACCTATTAGACCTCCATCAATAAAACCTGAACTTGAAACATAGATTTTAAAAATGCCAAAGGAAAGAAGGTCTAATGAAATTGCATCTTCTTCAGTCTTGGTAGAAGAAAAAGAATAACCCATTGAGGAAATTCACATGGTAGCATTAGACCCTAGGGAGACAATAGAAGATGTTTTGAAAATGTTATCCAGTGCCTATGAGTCTGATGAGGAAAAGGCACAAATGGAGGAAACAAAAGAGGAAAAGGGGAAAGAAATATTGGATCTAATTCTTATGGATCCCCCCAAAATAAAATTTGAGATGGACATGGTTCCAATAAGGACCAAGAATCCCAAGGTTAATTTCACTCATACTTTGAGTGAAGTCAATCTCTTTAGTGAAGAAAACTTGATTCATGGTCCAACCATTCCAGAATGGTTCGCCTATGGTAAATTATAGAAAGTTCCCACCAGGCACCATCCTTGGGCTATGATGTAAATCATCATTATACCCATTGATGAAGAGGTTAAGCCATGGATTATGGCTCTACAAAAGAGGATGAGATAAGGTTGGCTACTTCAAGAGAATAAATTAGAGCACAAATGTAAGTCCTAACTCCCAAGTAAACCTAATCCTTAGTTGGTGCCAAGTTTGACCCAACAATAGTTGGATTATAAAGGCTCGTAGATAAGAAGTTCATGGTTGGTGGTGAAGAGATCACTTACCAAAAGGTAAAGCCACTAACTAGTTTAACCCCAATGGGAGGACGAAAGTCTAGTCAAAATTAGATATTTTAGGAGAATGTGCATCAGTTAGCCCAAGCACAAGTAGAATAATTACAAGATGCCCTCAAAGGCATGCAATAACAAAAAGAGAATTTAGAAAAGCTATCTATCTTGTCAATACTGGAAGCTATGATAAAAATGTTTGAAGCATCTTTGTATGACATGTTTGATTATTTAAAGTCAATAAGGTTTAGATAGAATGTGTTGAGCCAACCAGATGCAGCAACCAAGAGCCTAGTTGACCAATGGTAGAACTCCATAATCAAAATAAAGGACTTGATCAATATTTTGATTGAGTATCAAATTCTTGACTTCAAGACAATAATCTTGGTTCATCTAAACATAGTCATGGGATTACTAGTGGACAAGATCAAAAGTTTGAATACATGGTTCAAAAACATGGAGAGTCTCCTTATGGATGGTAAATAGTTGGAAGATAAGATAGAGAATATACTTGGGACCAAGATCACTGAACCATCCACACTTAGTTCCATATGTCTCATCACTGATGAAGAGTTTAAGCTCAAAGCCACCATGGTCATGAAAGAAGTGAGAATCAAGAGCCAAGGAAGGACCGAAGCAGACAATAGTAGGATTATGGATATGATCTTTACTGTATAGGAAAATAGTAGAGAGGATAGGAGCATAAAAGAATTATTTAAAAAGGATGATAAAGATCTCCAAGGCCTAATAGACTAAGAATATGAAATATTCATGGATCCTATGTTTCATCTAAAGCTAATTGATGAGTAGCATAAAATAGCAATGAAGATCCTACAGTAGAAATAGGGAACTGCATTAGTAAAAGGGTTAAGCTAGTTGATTTAGAAATATTCCTTTTATAACTTAACTTTTATAATATTTTAAAAAAGAGAATATTCTTCTTTGTATAGCCATGCACAATTTGTAAAACACATTGCCTATAAGTTAGTCATTTGGAGTCTTTAAAAATATCTAGAATGATTGTAAAAGGATAGTATCCTTAATTTTGAACATGACTAGTCGGCATACCTCATGAATTGTCTATATAAAGAGGTATTGTCCATTGTAAAAAGAAAGAGTTTTTTAGCCAAAAACTATTCGTATCTTTTGAGAAACTAATATAAACAAGGATTTCTACAAAGTTTGCCCAAATTGTTTATGTGAATTGATATCATGGTTTCTCTATCAATTGTTTGGTTTGTAATTCAGATTTGAATGGTTCTTATTGATTCTTGATGTGCACTGTTTCAAATGTAGATTTGTTAACTTGTACTAATGCTAGGTTATTTGAATATTCTTAAGTTCATTTCATTATCTTTGCCTTTCATATGAATGTGCTTATGTTGTGTATTTACAAGGTAAATATTTAAAGTGAATCAAGTCTTTATCTACATTCTTTCATTTCCTTAGATGCTTGCCTAATGTGTATTAGGATTTGAGATTATGTTGTTTCATGTTATACGTTGGTTTTAATGTGCATATTTGGATGATATTTGAACTTTTTCATAATATATGTGTTAAAGATCAACAACATAAATATGTATCTTCTTTTCCCTACCTTTCATTTTGCTCTTTCTTTGATCCATTCACTTTAATTTAACTTCATTGTATATATTCATGCTAGTTTATATATAGACTTAGGTTTGACCATAATTCACTCTAATTATCACATACTATCTTCAATTCCATATATCATCTTTAGGCCACAGTTGCTCCCAACAACCAAACATTATAAATTTGTGAAATAGTTCATTTGATTTGCCTATATGACACCAAAGATAACAAGATTACCACAATAGGCAACTCATACAATGGACTCTCTAAGTCCAAAAATGAGAAGTGTTTCTTAAACACTCTAAAACACTAGTGATACACTTTCAGGCATCAACACCAGGCTAATTTTATTATCCACTCTACCAAATCTAAGAATAAAAATCCTACTTACGTTGGTCATTCAATGCCTCAATTTAGTAATGTATACTAGTCTAAGATCATCTAGACATCATTACCATATGCATTTCATATAGAGTCATTGATTCAATCTTTAGGGAATGTTTTGACGATGACCACTATTGAGGACACTCATCTAGTAGATGCCACATAGTTGGTAATCCCATAGTGGGATATAGACCTAGAATCCCAAGCCTCCCAAAGACCCAATTTGATAATAACAGAGTTTCCAACTATGAGCTCCATTTTTGACAAATCAATAGGAACTACTCAATTTGTTAAAAAGAGGGAAATAGAAGATGAATCTATCAAAGGATTGGTTTTATAAGAAAGGAAAGATGTTTTCTCTTTGTCTAAGAGATAAATAGGAGACTTTGTTAGTCTTTATATAATGAGTATTTCAATTCTTATATCAAGACACAAATAGAGGCTTTGCTAGAACTTCATGCATGGACTAAAAAAGTTAGACAAAAGTTAGAGCAAGTATGAGAATAATAAAAAATTATTCATGTTCCTAAGGAGATTGAAGGTGATGTACAAAATGTAGATCTTAGACTTTACAATATTTTGGAAACTATTGGTTTGATGAAGGTTGAATTATCCCCTCACATTGTTAAAATTGTCAAATTATTTAGTTATTTGAAATAAGATGAAAATAAATTTAATTTATTTGTATTATGCATAACCAATAAGGATTACATCTATCTTGATGTAATGACACCATTGGAATCATCCAATGCTCTCAATATGGTGGTCATTAGGACATCATAAGTTAGAGAGTGGGTATCAAGCACGTAAACCTTGATTACTAAACTAGAAGAATAGAAAAAAAAGGTCCTAAAATTTTTGGATAAGTTGAAGTTATCTTAGGCCTTAGATCCCTCAAGAAAATAAATAAGCAAGGCTAGTTTTCATCATCAACTCTATTAGGTGTTAGCCAATTTTTAGTAAATTCTTTAGGGATGCACAATATAATAGATTGAATAAGAACTAGGATTTTCTAGGAAGAAGGTAACTAAGGTAGAGATCTTTCAGTTGGAATTTAGAGCCACCAACACTAAGCACACATGCATACTAGCACAGGTCACTAGGTTACATAGACCCTCTCTTTTGTACATGAATGTAATAAGGTTACAACACAACATTAGATATAATCACTACTAGGAATTGGAAATGAAGAAACAAGATATGGATGGGTCTTCTAATTCAACCATGAAGGCCCCATTGACTAGAAAACCTTAGTTTTTTTTGGCTATTTTAATATGTATTTTGCATGTGAATTGAAAATGTAACTAAAATTTGTAATAATTTATTGAACATTTTTGTAAACATGCACACAGTGCATGGCTTTGTAAGAGTGAGTCTAAATTTAAAAGACTCATTTTTGACTAAGTTTAGACATGCATGTATAAATTGTATTAATTAGAACTCTCATTTTAATTATCATTAACATGTAATTCTAGACTTTTACATGGAGTTGGAGGATGAGGTGACCCCTCCCCAAATCTATATATACTTGTAATCTTCTAATTTTCATTTGTTAAAAAATTATCAATATAGGAAGAAATCTTTTGATTGTCACATAATTGTGTTGTTTTTTTGCCTTTCCAATTCTATGTGAATAAGTTATGTTTACTTTTTTGGTTATTTGATTCAGTAATTTGAAGTGTGAAAAAACTATTGAGAATTCATTATTATTATTACTAGTTTATGTTGATTCAAGATGTGAAATATTTATTGGATGATTAGAAAATATCAATGATTATATGTAATTAGGTTGACTATTTCAATTTTCTAAGTGTGTAGGATTGTTTTCCTTGATATAGCCTTCTAGGTGTGAGCAATAGAAACTTTAGATACTTCTCTTATCTAAGTTATAATACTTTGAATAAGGGTGTACAATAAGTAATATAAATTAAATAAAACTTTAGATGAGACCTTAGAGATTACTATATTGATTCTTCCCCAGACTACCTATTATGTTTACATGTGTATGTGCAATAGCTACTAGTTACAAGCATTGGTATTAAGACACTTGTCCACAAAGAGACCAGCTTGAAAGTAATCCCTTTGAAATCATAGAGCCTTATTTTTTCCCCTACCTTCCCATCTTTTGGAGTGTTTTTTGAGATCTACCCACTTTAACATAGGTTCCATCCATCTAACTCAACTAGGTTTTTTGTTTCTTCTAGGTTTCACTCATCTATTCACACTTAATTAATAACTTGCATACTCAACCTATTATTCTACCACTCTATTTTTCAACCCATACTTGTAACTTGTGCCCTAGAGTGGATTTTATGTCCATTTAAATCCTATAACATTAGAGGTTACCTCATTTAAATTTCTATTGTGCATTAAAACCACATTGACAAAAAGAAATCTGGTTCTATAAGGAGGGTTAAAACCACTATGTGCTTATCCATAGAAAAGGTTATCCCCTACATTTGAGTTGCACTAGAAACACCCAAGAGAGTAACCAAGTCTAGAGAAAAAAACTAGTCTTTTGGTCTCACCTTTGTCAATTCATGAAAGGCTTCGATCTGCACTAGTTGTTCTCATAATACCTTAGGTTAGGACACCTTTCCTAGTAAGAAACCTCCAACCCATTAATCATCCTATGGATCAGCCTTGGTTGGTTGGATCTACCATTATAGTCCTCAGAGATGTGGATGATTTACCAAGGAATATATAGAAGTATCTACCTTCTTTCTTCCCTTCAAGAGGAATAATGGTAAAGGAGCATATCAAGTCTTTCAAAGCTAATTTAACATTAATGAATGTTACTAATAAAGATTTTATATGTAGGATTTTTCTATTCACATTATAGGATGTTACTTATGATTAGTTATTCAATTTTTAATATAACTCAATTACTTCATGGAAATCATGTCAAAACACTTTTCTTGCCTAATTCAGACAAGTTACTAGTCTAAGTGTGGTGTATTAACATTTCACTGGTATGAAGAGGGGGCCTAATGAGCTAAACCATGATTTTAATGTAAGGTTTTAGAAGATGTACACTTGGTTAAGCACTACATATAAACCACCATGGGCATTAGCACTTGAAATGTATAAGAACACCCTAGATCCAACTATTGTGGTATTTATATAAAGATTTTTTTCACTACACTCTATCACTAGCTCATGAAAAGGTGATCAACATTGATAGACAGCTAAATCTTCAGATATTACGCACTATTGGCCTCTGTTGGTTGAATATTTTGTCAATCAATGTACTGATAAACAAAAGATGTTTGATCAGCCAAAGTAGGAAGATTAGTCATCCAAATGTGTAGATTTACCACATCAGAAGGGGACTAATCTCTCCTCTCATCAAGGGGAGGTTCCCTATAGATAGGATATAAACAAAAAATAATACTCAAGGGTAAGACAAACCATCCATCTCTCTTTCTTCAGAGATGATGTGTGTGGATCAAAGGATAAACTCAAGGAAAATGATAGAAAGCACTCCTCTTCTTTCAAAAGTACTATTCAGTAGCCACAAGAATACTCCAGATAGTAATAGAAAAATGTAACAAAGAATGTACTAATCAGCAAATCGAGATTCAGCACAAAGTCTATGCTTGAATTGCTCAAGAGTAAGATATGAAGGACAATGAGGGCACAAAGTCACCCCAAGGTCCTTTACACAAAAATGAAAATAAAACACACTAAAGGCAATTATGGGGGCACAAAGTCTCTCCACAGTTGACTCTTTAGGACACCTTGACTGTTGTCACTAATTCTGCTTGTTGAATTAAAGGAATAAAAGATATATTAAGGAAAAAGACATAAGAACATTTTCCTCAACAACAAAGATATTACAGCACAAAGTCTGAAAAACCACTTGCTTTCTTATTCCAATTAAATACGATAAACAAACTAAGCTCAAAGTCTCAGAAGTGTCTTTCAATTTGGGTAGAGTTTCATTCTGATTGTCAAAAAAGAGATACATTTACAATAAAATAGAGTCCCTTATATAGCCACTTCAAGAAGGACTCAGGAACAGTAACACAACATGTTGCATTGGGATCTGTTAAGAAGACAGGCTAGAATTTAGAGGCATTTACCCATTTGATTTTATCAATGCAGAGAAACAAGTCACACTATTGAAAGTTTACAACTTTCAATGTCCACCTGGTGATCTGATCCTACCTTCATCATTCCACCTTTTCTAGTTAATTAAATTAGGTCCTAGATTTAATTTGTTGTTATGTTCCTTCCTCGCTTTTTGTTGGTCTTGGCCTTAAACCCTGTGAATGCATTTGGGTCTGTAGATTCAAAGGATCAACGACTATTTTATGAGTTTTAAAATTGATGTTCGTGTGCCCATCACTATGTTTTTAACGACTAGTTCACTATCTTGAATTTGACATCTTTGGGCGCATCACCCCTTGGTCCTTCTTTAGCTTTTTTGTTTGGCACTTTTCTGGAAAGAAAATACCCTCTCGAGCCTTAATAAATGATCTTTGAATGGCCTTCGGGCTCCTTGTTTTACATCTTCCTGAAGATAAGGTGACCCTTCGGCTTCAGGGAAGTGTCCTTCTATTCGGCAGCAGGGAGTCCCCCGCAAGAGCACCTACCCTTCGGGGTCCTTCAGCAGCTTTTCACGGGTTTCCTGTAGGCATTTTCCCCAAACAAATTCCCATAGACAAAAAGTCCATGCAAATTTCCAACAAACAAAAAGTCTGTGAAAAATATTCTTATCACTTTGGTCTTGGTTATTTCTTCGAGCTTTTTGCCCGCAACTGCTTCTTGAATTCTTTCAGACTTTTTTTCTGAAGGAATTCCTTCGGACAAAAGTCTAAAAGAATTATGACTGTCTGCCTTAAACAAAATTTTTTAAGGAATTTACCTTGGTGGCCTTCTTTGAAAATGACCCTTCTGAACGGTGTTTTTATCGACCAAGTGCCCTCTGTAAGGGCACTTGTCCTTCGAGAGGCTCTTTGAACTTTTACATTGGATCGCTCCTTTGAACCAAGCTATTGAACCACTCTGTTGAACCAAGGTGTTGAACCAAACGTTGAACCAAGCTGATGAACCAAACTTTGAACCAAAATGGTTCAAGCTGATGGTTCATTTGATTAAACTGAAGTGATGAACTAACCATTAAACCAAAGATGTTGAACCAACCATTGAACCAAGTTTTGGTTCAACGGTTCAAACAAAGCCTTGAACTAATTAATGAACTATTTGATTGAACCAAAGGATGAACCAAAATGTTGAAACAAAGTGGATGAACCGATTGAATTGAAAGCGTTGAACTGATTGAACCTTAAACTCATTGAACCTTTGAACCAAAGTGGTTCAAGCCTCTTTTACTTGAATGCTTGTTGATAGACATTTTTTATTGAACCAGGGCACTGAACCAATCTTGAAAATGACTAAGTGTTAGAAACTGATTCTTTTGGTTGAACCCACCTACAAAAGCCTTTGAACCTGTAAAAATGAACCTGCCTACAGAATTTGTAGAAACCAAGTCCATAGTTTTCTCTAACCTTGAAAGAGTCTGTAGATTTCAACCTATAAAGCCCATTGAACTTGGCCTGTAGAGTCCATAGATTTCCTCTTCCTACTGAGTCTGTAGATTCAAGCCTACAGAGTCCATAGATTCAAGCCTGCAAAGTCCGTAGATTTAACCTTGCAGAGTTCGTAGATTTTTAAGAAGCTTGAAAAATGAGGAATTTGAATGCCCAAGACAAATTTTGAAAAGGGAAGAGAGAATTTTGGTCTAGAGGACCAAAATAGTTCAAATGTTGTCCCAAAAATGAGTGATATTTTTTGGGGGAAAACAGTTGGCTCCAGTTGGGGAACTTTTGTCAATTGCAAAAAGAATTGAGAGTAGAATCCAGAATCTCTAGTGTCTTCATGTGTACCATTCAGTTATGGAGTCATGCTACCCAAAAATGAAAGGCATCAAAAATGGAAACAAACAAAACAAAATAGAATTAAAAATTGTACAAATATACATATATACATATGCAATGATTTGATACTTCAAGAGTTGAAGTGTTTCAGATGTTGCTTCTTGAAAGACATTGAAAATAGTGCACCATCTTGGTAAACTAGCAAGAAGACATTTTGTCCCCAGAAATAGTGATGGGTGAATGGAGCTCTCCACCAAGAAACCAATTTTATGTGTCTTCATGTTGGCTTTTTCTTCTTCTTGTCCCATGGCAAGATGTGGTCTTCAAAGTGGAAACCACAACTCCTTGCTCTCTTGGTGAAGGATTCCTTTGCCTGATTTTGATTTGCAGCAGCATGGTCCATTACCATAATTGATTGTTCTTTTGGTTTAGTCTAGCATATGATTAGATTGTCCACATCAAAATCCTGACAAACTATTAGATTAACATCTCCTTTGATGTGAAGGAGTTTAACTTCTTCATCTTGAGCAATCTTCAATTTGAGCAATAGCGATTCACATCCAACTATGTTGTTGGTGTTTTTGACTTGTAAATTGCATGAAGGAATAATATCTCCTTGAGGAGATATCAACATAGTCCCAACTCCATCATTGGTGGAAGAATTGCTATCATCATCAGAAGTTGATCTCCTATCAAATTTCTCTTCATTAGAGATGGAAGATCCTTCCTTGTTTATATTGCACCCTACCAATTCTCTTGAAGTCTTGTTTGGATCAATTCCTGGATTGTCAGCTATAGGGCTTTCATCTGTAGAAACATGAACATCATTTGTGGTAAAGAAATAATTACCCCTGCCTGAAGACTCAAACAGAATTTGTGTTGTAGGGGCTAATGTTTGGGTGACCACATATTTTGCTTCCTTTTCAGGGAGCAATCTCTTCATTACACCTTGGACAGGGATCCTTGCTTCAGATCAGTCCATGCTTAGTTCCCCTCCCACATCCTTGCAAAAAATCCATCCAAGTAAAATGCCATAGGATGCTGGGACATCAGCCACCAAGACAGTCATCCTGATTCTCTTGTCTGGAAAGGCTGCCAATGCAAATTGGGCATCTTTAATTTGCCAAAGTAATGGTACTTGCTTGTTCTCCATGGAAAAAAATCTCCCAAATGTCTTGGTCAGTGTGAGATCCAGAGACTTAGCTACTTTAGCAGGCATGACATTATCAAATGCCCCATAATCAATTATGTAATTGTTGAGCTGATAACCATTTATTAACAGGGAAACATAGAAAGGTTCTATTTATCTAGGGGCAGCTGGAGGAGTAATGACAAGATTATTTGGAATGGGCATGTTCTTTGGGGAATCAAGAATTATTTTCTTAACCTCTTGTTGCAGGGACGGTCTAGTTCTTGACACATTGGACCAACTTATCTAATTTATTAGGATTGGACTGCATGTATTCAAATTTAGACATTTGTATTTTGGTCTTTTTGACATGATCAATTATGTCAAATGGCTAAATTGGACTAGAAACAGAGGAAAGCATTTCAACCTTTTGGGTTTTAGGAGGGATGGGAGAAGGGCTGGTTTTCAGAATTGAAGAAGAAGGTGAAAGTGAAATTGATGTACTTAAATTTTGAATGATCACCGAATCCTTTGACTGAAAAGGAAGAGGGGTTCCACGCTTAGCAACTGTAATTGTTGGTTGAGGTTGCTCCTCTATCTTCCTTTTATCAGCTTGCAAGACTGATTGGTTCTTGGACTTGGTAAACACTACATATGATCCATCAAAAGCTTCTCCTTTTCTTCTAGGTTCATCTTGGTAGTTTAGGAAACCAATGTGGGAGTCACCAGCTAATTCTTCTTGATTGTCTTCAAGGAGATCAGTGTCATTTTCTTGATTCAATTCAATCTGGAAAAGAACTCTGATTCTGCTTCAAGATATCCCATTGTTGAATTGGTTGGAGGAGCTTCCAAGGCAAGTTTCCCTCATGGGGGAGGAAGGTGATTCTGTTGTCCTTGATTCCTGATAGCATTGCCTTGATATGATTGATTTGGGAATGTCCTTCTGTATGAAGGATCAAAAGACATTCCTTGAGCCATTTGCTCTTTGAGAGCAAGCAACTCATTTGCCAATTTTTGCACCATTGGATCTGTGGTGCCTGTAGATGTATATTTAGAAGATGATGACGCTCTATTTCTATTTGGATCTCTTATTATATTCCCTGCTAAGATGAGATCATCTTCTACTTCAGCGGCCAGATGTTGAGCTACAGTAAGATCTATTTGACCAGCACACCTTAAGAGAAAACTTACTTCAGGTAACTGAGAATTAATGAAAAAGCATTTGAGATTCTCAGCTGTAGGTCGAGCTATTACAAGAATTCTGTTTCTCAATTTTCCAAATTTGGCTATGAAATCTCTCATAGGCTCATAAGGTTCTTTCTTCATCTATGTAAGTTGAGCTAAAAGTGCATGTGCATCTTCTGCAAGTTTGAATCTGGCTTCAAACTTATCTTTGAGAGTATTCCAATCTGTTACTGACCGAACCTGTAGATGATAAAACCAATCTATAGCAGCACCTTGTAGTGTCTCCACAAAAATTATGACTACTACATCTTCAAATTCTACTCCAATTACTCCATAAGCTATGCTGAAGGCTGCAATGTGTTCATCAGGATGAACTTTCCCATCACCATAGAATTTGGGGAAATTCTTCCTTGAACTATGTGGAAGCTCATGTAGAGGTGGAGTAAGATTGAGAGGACCAAAAGCATTACCCTAGGGGCCTTGAACTGCCATCGTAAGATTATGAAAAGGAGGGATAATAAATCTCAGAGGGGTAATTATAGGCAAAGCTTTATCAACAGCAAAAGTAGATACTCCATCTGGCAATGGAGATCTAACTTTAGTAGGAGGAAAGCTCTTGGTTCATTGGAGACGAGATGGTGAAGAAAATAGATCAAAATCACTTTGTTGTACCAACTCAAATATAGGGTAAATGATACCTTTAGCCCTTTGGCTTTGTGTATACCTTGAATCTGCCAGATTATGAAACAAAATTGGAAAGAATTGACCTTGCTTTAGTTAAAGCTTGAGGCTTTAAACTATGCATTCTTTCTCAGTTAGTGTGGAGGTGAATGGAAGATGGTAAGGCTATAAATGGATAATGGGTAAGACATGAAATGGAGTCACCAGAGTCTGTAATGGATAAGGTTATAATGATAATGGGTTATAATCCCCAGCAGAGTTGCCAAAAATTGTTAGTTGAATATTTTGTCGATCAGTGTATTGATAAACAAAATAGGTCTGATCAGCTAAAGTAGGAAGATTAGTCATCCAAATCTATAGATTTAACACATCATAAGGGGACTGATCTCTCCTCTCATCAAGGGGAGGTTCCCTATAGATAGGCTATATATATATATATATATATATATATATATATATATATATATATAGAAAATAATACTCAAGGGTAGGACAAACCATCCATCTCTCTTTCTTCAGAGATGACGTGTGTGGATAAAAGGATAAACTCAAGGAAAATGACAGAAAGCACTCCTCTTCTTTCAAAATTACTATTCAGCAAGACACAAGAATACTCCAAGTAGTAATAGCAAAATGTAACAAAGGATGTAATAATTAGCAAATCAAGATGCAACACAAAGTCTACGCCTGAATTGCTCAAGATTAAGATACGAAGGACAATGAGGGCACAAAGTTTCCCCAAGGTCCTTTACACAGAAATTAAAAGAAAACACACTAAAGGCAATTATGGGGGCATAAAGTCTCTCCACCGTTGACTCTTCAAGATACCTTCTTGACTACTGTCACCAATTTTGCTTGTTGAATTAAAGGAACAGAAGATATATTAAGGAAAAAGACATAAGAACATTTTCCTCAACAACAAAGATATTACAGCAAAAAGTCTAAAAAACCACTTGCTTTCTTATTCCAATAACAAAATATGATAAACAAACTGAGCTCAAAGTCTCAGAAGTGTCTTTCAATTTGGGCAGAGTTTCATTCTGATTGTCAAAAAAGAGATACATTTATAATAAAAGAGAATCCCTTATATAGCCAGTTCAAGAAGGACTCAAGAATAGTAACACATCATGTTGCATTGGGATCTGTTAAGAAGACAAGTTGGAATTTAGGGGCGTTTACCCATTTGATTTTATCAATCCAAAGAAACAAGTCACGCTATTGAAAGTTTGCAACTTTCAATATCCACCTGGTGATCTGATCCTACCTTCATCATTCCTCCTTTTTTGGTTAATGTAATCGGGTCGTAGATTCATTTTTCTATTTTTTTCCTTCCTCGCTTTCTGCTGGTCTTGGCCTTAAATCCTGTGAATGCATTTGGGTCTATAGATTCAAAGGATCAACGGCTATTTTATGAGTTTTAAAATTGACATTCATGTGCCCGTCACTACGTTTTCAACGACTAGTTCATTGTCTTGAATTTGATGTCTTCAGGCATGTCACCCCTTGGTCCTTCATTGGCTTTTTACTATTTGACACTTTTTTGGAAAGAAACTTCCCTTTCAGGCCTTAAGAAATGATCTTTGAATGGCCTTCAGGCTCCTTATTTTACATCTTTTCAAAGGAAAGGTGACCCTTTAGCTTCGGGGAAGTGTCCTTCTATTCGGTAGTTGGGATTCCCCCACAAGGGCACCTGCCCTTCGGGGTCCTTCAGTGGCTTTTCATAGGTTTCCTATTGGCATTTTCCCCAAACAAATTCCCACAGACAAAAATTTTGCATAAAATATTCTTATCACTTTGGTCTTGGTTATTTCTTCAGGCTTTTTGCATGCAGCTGCTTCTTGAATTCTTTCAGACTTTTTTTCTAAAGGAATTCATTCAGACAAAATTCCAAAAGAATTATGACTGTCTACCTTAAACAAAATTTTTGAAGGAATTTACCATTGCGGCCTTCTTCAAAATAACCCTTTTAAATGGTGTTTTTGTCGACCAAGTGCCCTCCACAAGGGCACTTGTCCTTCAAGAAGCTCTTTGAACTTTTACATTGGATCGCTCCTTTGAACCAAGCTGTTGAAGCACTCTGTTGAACTAAGGTGTTGAACCGCTTGGTTGAACCAAATGTTGAACCAAGCCGATGAACCAAGCTTTTAACCAAAATGGTTCAAGACGATGGTTCATTTGATTGAATTGAAGCGATGAACTAACTTTTGAACCAAAATATGTTGAACCAACCATTGAACCAAGTTTTGGTTCAACTATTCAAACAAAGCCTTGAACTGATTGACGAATCATTTGATTGAACCAAAGGATGAACCAAAATGTTGAAACAAAGCGGACGAACCGATTAAACTGAAAGCATTAAACGGATTGAACCTTGAACTCGTTGAACTTTGAACAAAAGTGCTTCAAGCCTCTTTTGCTTGAATGCTTGTTGATAGACATTTTTGATTTAACCAAGGCACTGAACCAATTCTAAAAATGACCAAGTGTTAGAAATTAATTCTTTTGGTTGAACCCGCCTGCAAAAGCCTTTGAACCTGTAGAAATGAACCTACCTACAGAGTCCATAGAAACCAAGTCCATAGTTTTCTCTAACCTTGAAAGAGTCCATAAATTTCAACCTATAAATCCCATTGAACTTGGCCTGTAGAGTTCATAGATTTCCTCTTCCTGCTGAGTCTGTAGATTCAAGCCTGCAGAATCCGTAGATTCAAGCCTGTAGAGTCTATAGATTTAAGCCTGCAGAGTTTGTAGATTTTTTAGAAGCTTGAAAAATGAGGAATTTGAATTCCCAAGACAATTTTTGAAAAGGGAAGAGACAATTTTGGTCTATAGGACCCAAATAGTTCAAATGTTGTCCCAAAAATGAGTGATATAATATCGTAGTTACATAGGGTAAGGATTATACCAAAGTGGAATTGGATTATATATAGAGGATGGTTTAAAATATAAGAAATGACTTTTTAGGCATGTAGAGGAATATAGGAAATAATATTGGTCCAAACAATAATCATTGTTTTGGATTTCAAAGATATAACAAGCCTTTCAATAAGCCTCCAAATAATGTAGAACAACAACAAACTAATAATTTTCTAGAGATCAGCATAGTGGAGATAGATCTACCTAATTAGTGCAAAGTTTATAACACATCACAACATGGTGAAATTTACTATGTTGAGTTATACACAACATTTGTCATCTTCCAAAGGGAGATGGTGAGGCAAGATTTAATGGATAATCCACCATAGTTCCCCCATGATACTAGTTCCCAAAGTATAGCTATGGTCTTTGAAACTCATGAGCTTATTTTCCCAAGTGAAGATGACATTATGATAGAAGACAAATTGAATGAGATACATAATTTCCAACATTTATATAGAAGCAATTATAACTTGAGGAATAAATGGTCCTTCACTACATCTACTCCTCTAAACAATATGACAATTCCCCCACATCCAAAGGCTAATAACAATCCACCTTCCCCAAAAAGGAATGACCGGCCTCTAAATAAGGAAGAATAGAGTAAAGGAGGATACAAAATCATGGGGGACATGAATAAAATAAAATAAAACATCACTCTTCTTTAATTGGATTAGATTACTAAATATAAGGAGCTCCTGTAGAGGTCTATTTCAACAAAGTATGTTATAGAGAAGCTAAAATTTGGTCATATGTCATATACAAGACTAAGCTATAAGTTCCTCCTTTATTATTGAATTTTAGATAATTTGGTAAGACTATACATAATTATTTAGTTGATTATGGAGCTTCAACCACTGTAATGTCAAATTATATTTATCGAAGGTTGGGATTAACTCCAAGACCATCCAAGAGGATGGTTTCATAGTTGAATAAAATATTAGTGAATGTGGTTGGAGAGATAAATTATGTACACACTAAATTTTCATATGAGCCACATGTTTAGATGAATATATACATCCTTATGGTAGACATATTATAGGGATATGGACTACTACTAAGCAGAGACTAGTCAATGATGTTAAATGAGTATGTAACAATAGACTTCTCTCAAATTTGGATATCTTAGAGAGTTATTCTAAATAAAATTAAAATTGATTAAGAATTGAGAAGGAAGTACCCCATTATGTAATATAATTTTAAGAATGAATAAGTTATAAATCTCCTAATCTTGAGATTTATACCTTTACCATGAAATATGGAGTATAAAGGCTATAAGTCTAGGGACCTTCCCAATTGTGGACTCTCCACTTTTATGGTGCAAGATCCAAGTAAGGATCAAGAATTAGTATCGAATTATTTGATATACTAGTTAAGTACCTATAATCTTACAAGTTACAATTTCCATGCACTAATAATAGAGCATAATACAAGGCACTAATTTTGGGGCTATAATTCGCTCTAAAAAACAATGTCAAAGAATTGATAATATATGGAGATTAAAATCTAGTGTTTAATCAGGTTAAAAATAAATATAAGTGAAAATTATTATATATTAAGAGATATAAACACTAGACCTGGGATTTAATTGATTCATTTGAGCCATTCAGCATAGTAGTTGTTCCTAGGGGAAAAAACTAGGTTGTTAATTCACTAACTACTTTAGCTACCAACTTAGCACCATTACAGGAGTTCAAGGTACAAAGGTTTTATATTGAACTCATGCCTTTCCCATCAGTTCCTAACAATATATAAAATTTCTAGGTGTTTGATGATGATCAACAAATTGTCCAATTCTTAACCAATTCAAGGTAATTTGAATCTCAAATCATTGATGATAAATAAATCAATTATCTATGCCAATAATATTTGGGAAAAGGAGTTATTCAACTCAATTAAATTATTCCTCCTTTAGGTATGGTTTCTTTGGAGATAAAATTCAAAACAAATCTCTAAACTCAGTAGTTGAAGCAACCCAAAGTTAATGAATTCAAGTTCAACAAGGATAACTTGGGGGATGAGAGTGATCCATGCTATGTCAACATTGGTCTCAATTACAACCCAGAAGAAAGACAAAGGGTCAAATATTTTTTACCCAATATAAAGATCGGATTTCATGGACTTATGAAGACGTGAAGGTTTTTTCAATCCTAGGATTATCACTCATAAAATCCTACTAAATCCAGACCATAAGCTATTCAAATAAATATAGAGACCTTTTAATCCCATCTTGGAACCACTCATTCAATAGGAAGTAGATAAATTTTTGAACATTAGGATAGTGTTCCCTATTAGACACTCAACTTAGGTTGTTAACTTGGTTCCAATCAAAAATAAGAGTGGGGAAATTAGATTATATGTTTACTTTAGGAACTTGAGTAAGGCTTATGAGAAAGACAACTACCCTCTACCTTTCCTGGATGAGGTGATCTAGATATTGTGGTTTTGAAATGATGTCCTTATTGGATCATCTTTTAGGATATAACTAGGTGATGGTAGAATCTAAAGATAAGATGAAGACTACATTTACCATGAAGTGGGGTACTTATGCATACAAGAGGATGCCTTTTGACCTAATTAATGTAGGATCTACCTTTTAGTGAGCCATGGACCATGAATTTCAAGGGATAATAGGTAAATTCATAATAATTTATATGGACAACCTCAATATTTTATCAAAGAAAAGAACCAATCATGTAGGCCACCTAAAATCAATCTTTAAAAGATACATAAGGTTTGGTATCTCGCTAAACCCAAAATAGAGCACTTTTGGTCTTACTAAGGGAAAAATTTTTGGGCACATCATCACCAAATATGGGATCACCATTGATCCAAGTTGAGTTCAAGGGATTTCCAAGATTGCATTCCCAAAAAACAAATAAAATGTCAAGTCTTTATTCAAAAAGATAAATTTTTTGAGAAAGTTTATCTCAGGTTTTGTATAAATTATTATACCTCTAAATGCAATGCTCAAGAAAGATGGAAAAGTATAATGGACATCAGAATATCAAAAATCTTTTCAAGACATCAAGGACACCATATCTCAAGCTCCAGTGTTAATAATCCTAGACTTCAATAAGGACTTTTTTAATATTCATTTACTTTAGAACACATAATTGTTGTTGTGATTACCCAGAATAAGGATGAAATTAAACATCCTATTGCATTCATTAGCATGAATTTGAAGGAAGGAGAGCTTAAGTACTCCATGATAGACAATTATTTTTTTTCTCTTATAAAAGTGGTGAATAAATTCAAACACTAAATCTTAATAAATAAGACTATCATTTATTCTGCTAGACGTTGATATCAAGCTCAATTTATAATAGAACGAATTGGGAGAGCACAAAGGCAAATGGATGGAAACATTGCATGAGTTTGACATAGAAATGAAACCCACCAAAATTATCAAAAGACAAGGCATCATTCAGCTTATGACTGAGCCTAACCCATGCATCACCATTAAGGAGGTTTGTCAGACACAAGTATCTATAGGATATTGGTATGTTGATATCATTCAATATTACTCACAAGTACTTATTCCATATAACTCATCAAAGAACAAAAGAGAGACTTGAGACTCAAAGCTATTAACTACATGATCAGAAAAGGAATCCTCTATAGAATAAATTATGAATGCATCTACCTGAGATGCGCATCATAATAATAAACTCAAGAGATCCTAGACAACCTACATTAGAAGATAGGTAGTGTTCATTTTATAGAAACACCACAACACATAATATTATTAGAATGGGTTACTATTTGCCAACAATTTTAAGGATGCACATGCTCATGTAATATCATGCCATGAATATTATGTCTTGGAAAAGAGAGAAGTGAATGTAGTAATGCCATTATAACATGTCATTGAAGGAAAGTCATTTGTTTAGTGGGGCTTGGATTTCATTGGTGTCATCAACCTAAATTCTTCAATCGATCACAAATCTATGCTAACAACCACATATTACTACACCAAATGGATTGAAATAGTGACTACAAAACATTCCATAGCACAAGATATAATCATTTTTCTTAAAGAAAACATCACAACTAGGTTTGGTACCCCCATTTCCTTAGTTTGTGACAATGGTCCAACATTTCAATCAGCTGAGTTTATTGAATGATCTAATGACAATAAAATCATCATTAGGTCATCTTCCAATCATTACCCACAAGGAAATGGATTGGATAAATTGATAAATAACAACTTGATTGATGCCATTAAATAGTAGACAAACCTAGATAATGACATAATCTACTAAAATATGTGTTATGGATGAAATGAACAAGATTCAAGTAGGCCCACAAAGCTTCACCTTACCTGTGAATATATGAACAACATATAGTATTCCCAATTATTCTCAAATTACCAACATATGCATTCATTCAAGAATACATGGAACTAAGTGAGAAAGTGGATTCCCATTTATTAGATATAATAGAGATGGAAGATTCAAATAATGAAGCCTTACTTAACTTTAGTAAACATCAAGACATGGTCAAAAGGTTATTCAACATAAGAGTAAAGTTTAAAGCATTCATAGTATTTAATCTAGTATTGCTATGGGACAAATCTAGTGAAAAGAAAGGACAAAATGAAAAATTTACCCCTTGCAGACCGGACCTTACCAAATATTATAGATATTGGGTAATAATGCTTTTTATTTAAGTGACCTCTAAGGTAATGGATTGACATATCTAGTTAATCTATAATTTTTGATGCACTAATTCATGGATGTACCATCTGGAGATGTGCCTAAAAAACAAAATTGTTGAGGTCAAGGTACGACTAGGTTAGAGTTACTGCTTTCATAGTTAGGTTTCTTATTTTATATCATTTATTTTCTCTAGATTAGTTTTATGCTTTCTAGATTAACCTTCCTATTTTTAGCATTTTTATTTCCTTTAGTTTAGTTCCCTATTTTTTTTAGGATAGGCATCTTTATTTTTTTGATATTCAAATTGATTTATCCTAGTATCACCAACCCAGTATCTAATTCACTAGGATTTTCATTAATGCTTAAGTTTATGTATGTTGAATCCATAAGAGAGGTTCCAAAAGAAGAACCAATATGGGAAGAACATAAAATGGAGCACACAAATTGGTTTGTTTATAGTTTTTGCACCTTTGTATCTAATATTTTTAGGATTTAGGTATGCAATAAACAAATTAATTATGGTTATATCACAAGTGAATACTTCTGTTAGGTATGTAAAATCTACTCTCATTACTTCATACAAATTTAGAAAGTTTTCTCATCTCTTTAGATCAAATACACTTCCCACATTAAAACTTATATAAGGTAATAAGCATTAATGAGGATATAGCTAGTAGGGATGTTCTAATAAATCAATATTTTTTTTATAAATACTAGATCACCATGGTTCTTACCTTCCTTCTTCTACTCATATTCTTAAAAAAATGAAAAAATAGGACCAATGATCCAAAAGAGTAATCAGTAAACAAAAATAAAATCTAAAGGTGATCAAATTCTCACATGATGAAATAAGATTAATGCATCATGCATCATGCAATAATATGAGGGAAGAAAATAGGAGGAACCAAAGGTATGTCTATCAAAACTATGGATGCCTAGATGGTAGAAAATCAATGCTCGAACTCTTCTAATTTGAATATACTTCAAGGAAATCAAAATGAAACCTATAATTTATTCCAAGTCCTTACTAAAATACTCAAGATAAGGGTAAAATAAAATCACTTATCACACAGATCCAAGGTATGGGCAATGTTAATAAGTTATATGAAGTAATTGGGAGGCTCTTTCATGTTTCTAATTTAATTATTATTTTTTTGTTATGATTCACATTTGATTTGGGGTTAGTATCTATATGGGTTCTTAAAATACTCAATATTATTCCCCTCTATGAGTCACCATTTATTGTACTCAACACACCCCCACTCTTATTTTTCTTGAGTAGAGACCCATTAAAGTTTGAAAGGTCTAGTTCTATTTTTAAAAACCCTATTCATTATCATTTATATGAGTATTCATCAAGATTAAAATCTTTAAAAGTTCTTATTCTTTATGCGGATGATTGTTGCTCAATATAAACATAATTGGAATTTCTTTATTATTCAATTTTTCACTGTGTGATTTATTTAGACTAACCTACTAATGGATTTCAAGAATTTGTCATGTATGCAGGTGGACCTAAAATCTTAAGTTTTAGACTTCACATTTTTTTCACTATGCAAGTTATGTATTTTTCCTATCTTTGGTCTTTGGAACTTTTGTTTGGGAAGATGTTTTTTGACATTTGTGTTGTCACAACTTTTGGTCTTCAAAAAATTTATTCGTGATTTTTGTCTTATAGAACATTTGATCTTTGAGAACTTCTGACTTTCACAAAAAATTACATTTCATGATTTTTGGCATTTCATGACTTTTACAAAATGTGACTTCTAGGTCTTTACAAATTTTTTCATTAATTTTATTCTTCACAACTTTTGGTCTTCAAAGATTTTGGTCATAAATTTTATTCTTCACAATTTTTATCACAAGATTTGGTCTTTGGAGATTTTTTTTTGGAACTTTTGTTCTTTAAAATCTTCACCTTCACATTTCATGTATTTGGGGTGTCACAAGAATTGGTTAGCTTAATATTAACACAAATCCCAACACTCAAGTTTTGAAGGCATACTATGTGGCATAATTGGTTTTGAACAAAAGTAGTGGTAAGGTGACATTTTTCTAAGGCTACAATGTGGCATTTATCCAAACATATATAAAGTCTATGTGACATACCCACTAAATTAAAGTGGCAAAGTTTAAATTAAATGAGTAAAATAAGATTAGAGATGTTTGGCATTAATGACACACAAACTAGAATAAAATTCTTATAATCAATAATATATGAGTGAATTCTAAAAATACATCATACCAATTAATTACTTAAGAGCTCAAGTGAATTTACATTCAGAAGAGAATTTAAATCCCTAACTATCTATGTTCTTGCACAAATTGCTTCTAGTAAATAATAAAATAGTTGAATTATCATGAGAATCATGTAATTAAACTAGGTAACAATGGATTATTCATCTAAGGTATTCATGGGAGTGCTTCCACCTTTTAAAATCTCTATTAAAGACTCTAAATAATATACAAACACCATCTTCAACTATAATGTGTTCAATGATGAATATCTCAATTATTCATCTCTCTAGGATGTGATTGAGAATGTAGATGCTCATTCACATGAATAGAATTTAGCAAACCCACAAAGGTATCTGGTAGTATACTTGTTACCATTAAAGCATCAACAACTACATTTTGTAATGGCCAAGCCTGAGGTGATGCTCTACATCAACCTACTGAGGGACTATTCTTATAGGGAAGGTGACTAGTAGTGGTATCATGTACCATAGAAGCCATAAAATTTTTATTTCCTACATCTCCAAGGATGTATTCTAGAGATTACTACTATTGAATATTTTCATTGATGTCAAAGGTGCATCTTACATGAGGTTGATGTCATTGAGATAGTGTGCCTAGTTGGAAGTGTGTTGATGTGAAAAGGGGCATTGATGGAGTGTTATCACTAAAGGATGTTGTAATGAAATATAATTTAAAGGCAACTAATGCATTAGTATAGGTCTCTCAGGTCAAGTGCTTAAGTAGCCTAAGCCTACTCATAGCATGAGGAGACCTTGTGAGAAGGTATGAGCATGGTGACTTGGTGAAATAAGTGCACATAGGCATGAGTGGTTTTATGAATATGATTAATAATGTATATGATGCATTATAACACATGATAGTCTCAACATGAGCTTAAAAGGGTATGACCGTCAGACCAATTCTACACCTAGACCACTCCTAGACCCTACCTGGCCTAATGAGGTATCATGATCTATTTTCAAGGCATGTGAAAGATTTATCTTAGTGTTTAAGCATGATATAGGTTTATTTATTATGATATTAATGTGGATGGTGCATGGAAAGAGTCATAAAGGTTATTTTTTAGGCCTAATGTGGTTTATAGGTCAAGGTCTCGAGAGCAAAGAGAGAGAATGTGACCTAATTAGGGGTCATGATCAGATTTCAAGGTGTTTGAGATCATGTAATAATTTTTATATGTGAGGTATTATTTTTAAAGTTTTTTCATATATTTTAAGGTCATAGTGTGAAGGACAAGACATGAAAGTTGTTTAGAGGTCTCTCGAGTGCTCAAAATGAAGGGTTCTCAACCTGAGAAGGATTTTATTGTACTCATTATCTCATCAAATCTTTGAATAGGAACCTAATAAGTTCATGGTATATGGGTAAGGGTATTATCTCAACATTATAGTTAAGGGTATTATCTCAAAATTCTAAGACTTAATTTTTGGATTGAGGGGCTATGCTTTATGAATGATCGTTAAGAGTGGAAATAGGTTTAAACCCTCTTAGAACCCTAATAAAGACTTGATGTTGAATATGTTACTTAAAATATCTCAATATGTATTTAATTACTTAGTTAATATATTTTATCTTATATTTTACTCTCCTAGGTACCTCTAGGTGGTATTGGTTGGAGAGAGGAGAGAGAAAATGTTGAGTTACAAGCTTATTTCTAAAGAAGTTGTAGAAGTCAAAATTTTCATTTGACATAGTAAGAAAATGGATGGACGAAGAAGGTAGAGTTGTAATTAGTTTCCATAAATTTTTATAGATAGGTTATAGTCCTCAAATGTGTTAAAATAGTCATCCAAGTTAGTTGCTAACAGGCCTAATGAGGCAAATAGTCAAAAACCTAGGCAGTAGTGAGAAGATGAATTCAAATGTGTTTTCATGATAAAATGATGAAATAAAGTACATAGATATGTTTCTTAGTAATTTTAAACATGTTAATTTTTGGTATAAGTTTTTTATTTCATTGAATATAGTGAAAAATATGGTCACAAGTTGACCTATCTGGTTCAGATGAGATAGTGAGATATAAGGTCATGAGATTGGTCTATAATATCAATATTTTCCCTTTGACCATATGATATTTATATATAATAATATTATAATTATATCATAGGATAATATACATGCATCATAAATCATTGAAAATGTTTATATAGGTGTTGGAGGTCTAAGTCACCATGACTATGTTTTGAGGTAATGTGGCAGTTCTAAGTGAGTGAGTTATAGAGGTGTTCTTAAAGCCTTATCTCCTGAGTGGAAGTGTCTAATGAATATGGTAATATTTTTGAGGTAATTTATATATTTTTTAAATTATTTATTATCATTTTTGTGTGGGTAAATGATGTGTTATCTTTAGTTGTTCAAGACAAACTTTTCTGTGTTTAAAGGCCTAATGTGAACAGTGCTAATGGAGTGTTTCAAGTGGCGGTTGGCCCTAAAAAGTATTATGGTGATCAGAAGATGTTGGATAAGGCCTATTTTATTTTATTATAAAAAAAAATTTCCATGAATAGAGGTTTAGAATGTTTCAAGGGGTCATAAGGTAACATGTCCTAAAGTAGGCCTAATGGAATTAGGTCTCCCTTAGACCTAAAGAAAGATTTGGTCTATTTGAGTTATGGCCAACCTAATGTAATGATTTATTATTTATTGTAACATGTCTTAAGTCATATTTTTTTCCAATCTAAGGGGGTAAGTTTGTGTTTTCAACCAAAATGTGTATGAGAAAGAGGCTTGTATAAGAATAAGACCATATAGGCCTAATTGGCAAGTTAAAGGATTGAATAGAGGAGTGAATGAGATATAATATCCTTAATAAATAGGTCTTGTATACCATAAAAATATGTTATAGGTACTATCATGAATATCTAAAAGGGGGTTTTATTATGAAATTCAAGGTCATATGACCTAATCAATCTTAAAAAGACCCAATTAAGTGAAGAAGCCTAGAAGGTAGTTTGAGAGGTGGTCATCATCAGTTGGTTGAGAAACATAGTGTTCTAAATTTGATCAAAATAATTATGTGTATGAGTTAGTGCTGATTCATTTAGGGGGTTGGTGCCTCCTTATAATTGGGTGCTTGATAAATCTTAGTCAAGTGGATGCTTGGTTATTAGGGTTGGTGCTCCACGTGAAGTTGGTGCTTCACTAAATTTGTCTTTTGTCTTTATAGTAATCTAGTCCATTTGTAGAGATCAGTGGTTTTTATTCCCCTTGAGTTTTTCCCACATATATGATGTGTTCTTATATTTCATGTTCATATGTATGGTTGCTTGTTCTTTGATTAATCTATATGTTTGTATGAATGGCTCATAAATGTTAAGTGGAATTTAATGAATGTTTTGAATATTGATTCACCCCCCACTCTCAGTCATTGGCTTCCAAAACCTATGGCTACCCATTGTATATGAAACATTTGACATGCACCTAGTTTAACTATGGAATAAAATAACCACAATTGAAAATACATTGAAAAAGTGGATTATTCTTGGAGAAGTAGTCACCCTCAAGGATAGGGAGCTAGTGCCTATCATTAAATTTCAAATGGGAATATGTATTGGGATGGCCTTATTGAATAGGTTATATTTTTATCCCAGTATCTACTTCTTCCACATATAATGGGTGCCATTTCTATACCTATTTATTACTTCTAAGCTAACCTTCACAGTGAGAGATATAATCAACACAAAACTCTAGCAGTAAATATTTAAGAATCATAAGATCTCCATGGGCAAACATTTATATATGATTACATATTTTTTATATGTAGTCATGGGAACTATCTACATGCATAATGGATCTCTTTAGAGCCCATCCCTAGATTGTATTAAAAATTAGGTATGTGACTTCTTTATCTTCATACACATATATGCATTTACAAGGAATATAGTCAAAATTATTAAGAAAGTTTATTCTCAAGTCTAGAGGGCAATCCTTGAGAAACCTTTACTCTTAGTATCAAAAAGCACTAGCAAAATTTTAGGGCTAAGGGG
>JARHVA010006932.1:0-72500 GCA_037957365.1 Torreya grandis | reverse complement strand
TTAGAGTTTACTATATCAATTCTTCCCCAGACTGCCCTATTGTGTTTGCATGTTTATGCAACAGCTACTAGTTCCAAACATTGGTGTTAAAACACTTGTCCACAAAGAGACTAGTTTAAAAGTAATCCCTAGGAAATCATAGAGATTTCTTTTCTACCCTACCTTTCCCTTTTTTTGAGTTTTATTAGATATATCCACTTTAACATAGGTTCCATCTATCCAACTCAACTAGGTTTTAAATTTATACTAGATTTCACTCATCCATTCACACCCAGTTATTAACCTACATACTCAAACTGCTATTCCACCACCTAATTGTTCAACCCATACCTACAACTTGAGAACTAAAGTGGGGCTTATATCCATTGATTTCCTAAAATGTTAGAGGTTACATCATTCAAATTTATGATGTGCGTTAAAACCACATCAACACTTTACTCTTAGAATTTGTGACATAATAAACCCTAATATATATCTATGGATCTATTAGTCATTACCCAAACATCCAAGTATCATGATCAATATTTTCTCATCCTTCTCTAAGTTTGAGTCTATTGAGATAGGATAGTTGTAGGTTAATCCTAGCCTGTGCATACACTATTTACCATTGTACATTGAGAAAATATTTCCTATTCTTCCCAAATTTTAAATCTATCACTATGAGTAGTTATAATCCAAGTCTAAAGTAGACTATATCTAATTCAAAGAAATCTTTGTCAAGTATTAAATTTAAATCATTATTTGTATACATATAGAAAAGGAATAAAATTGCATAATCACACTAAATGGGATAACTATATGTGGATTGATTTTCATCCTTAAATTGTTAGATACATATGTAATGGAAATTCATCCAATATGGTTGATTGGGTTCAGCTCAGCCCATTAAACTTTCCCATTATTTGCAGGTTTCTAGCCCTCACAAGCATGCCTAGGGTTTTAAGGTGAGGGATATTAATTTATGGATTTGTGCACATCTTCATGGTTCATGATTTCATATACATAAAATATATAAATAGGTAAAGGTGATTATATTCTCATAGACCCTCATTTCCATGATGGTTAGTATCAACTAGCGATAATTACCCAAATCCAATAGTACTAACCATGCATAGACAAATATATAAGTAATTAACCAGATGAATCACATGCCTATTTTTACTTGATATCCACTTTCCTAATATCTTCATAGTTATATAGTCAACCAAAAAATCTACGTACTCATACTTTTGTTTTAGTATGATATTTAGCATATTCCATTTATCAAATTATTGAAATAAATTTTATATTTTTGCATTCAAATGTGTATTTGAATGCCATATCTTAGTATCTAAAATAAATTTCAAGTTTCCATCCTATTAGGTTTGAAAAACCAAATAAGGGTAAAACATATTGGTGAACTTGAATATTAATAAAACCATCCTTCTAAGGTTTTAGTTTTTTCATCTTAGGGTTTCAAATTTCATTTTTGATTTACATACACAAAATCTTTTCACATTTTAAAGGTTTAATTTTTTTTCCCTAGGGTTTCAAATCTAATTTTTGATTTCCATGTAACAGCAAAAAAAATAACCTTAAGTCCTAGATCTTCTTTGGGATTTTCATCCTTCTAGGGTTTTATATTTCCTATTATTCCTTAATAATACACATTAATCATGACCATAATAAATGAACATTTCTAGATAACACAAATCATGAATATAATCTTTTCATATTATTCTACATGGATAGTTTATCTTATTTAGATCACTTATGAAATAAAATGGGACAACATGATCAAATCTAAGAACACTAATAAAGCTAAAATTACCAATGAACAATCATAATCCTTCCTCTAAATCTATTGTTACAATATCCAATTTGAGGTAAGTATTATTACCACTAGACAAAAAATAGCATGTATGACCTCCTTTTTTCCTCTTATCATAGATTATATAATACATATTATCCGCCCTATTGATGTAATTATCATGAATGTTGAGACTTAGAATATTCATGACATAACTACTAAGGATCAAATAAATGTCATGGATGATCAATAATTCATTGAATATCTTAACATGAATCTATATAAAATTAATGCAATGTTATATATAGAAATATATGAGAATACAATTTTGGTCCAAGGTAATACATAGATTTTTCATACCTATAATACTATTATTATCCATATATGTACACCTCCAATGATCTCTGTAAAATCTAGCCAAGGTTGTGGGGAAACATGAGGCCTCTAATAGATTTTCATACCTAATCCTACATAAGAAACATTTACCCCTCCCATGATGACTACGCATGTTTCATCACCAACATTTACTACTACATGTTCCCTTAATAAAACTATTACAAATCTGTATTCTAAGGTTTTTAAACTAGAGAAAGGTGATTCTAGATCTAGTAATTAAAAGGATTTACATGCCTTACTTCATAACCCCTTATCCCTGGAGATAAAAGCTTATCCATTACTAGTAAACCTTGTAGCTTCTAAGATTCCATTGTACAAAGGTAAAAGTGATCCTAATAAATGTCTTAACTCATTTGATGTAGAATATTTGGATGATGCATATAATGATAAACTATTGACCAAGATATTTCCAAAAAGTCTCAAGGAATATGAATTGCAATGGATATATGATATCCCCCTCTAATCCATAACAACATTCAACCCATTGATATACCAATTTATAGCACATTTTTCCATCAACATTGATGACAAACTATCCTAAGCATAAATTTATAAACTTGAGCAAGGGTCCAATGAACCCATAAATAATTATGTGATTTGATATAATACTATGCTAGCCAATATGAACTTTGTTATGGCTGAAAATGTGTTATAAGATATATTCAAACAAATATTTATTGTACCACTCCACAAGTCAATTATAATCAAAAGCTTCAAATCCTTTGATAAGGTATGCCATACAACACAAGACATATAATGTAATCTCATATCTTTGAACAAACTCAAGTATACATTTACTCTTAAAATTACTTCAACATAAATTTTTTAGATGAAACCAAGATATAAGGCCAAATCAACCAATAATAATAATAATAATGGGTAAATATTATAGTCAATGTGATATCATAACCTACAAACTAACTAAAATTGATAGCTCTAATGAAGAGACAATTTTCAATATTATCATCACTTCCTCATGTACTGCTAAAGAAGTTACTCAATTGAAACCTTATCAAACTTATTCCTATATAGGAGGTTGATTCAAATATTCCTACACCAATTAAATATGATAACAATGTATATTGTGATTATCATGAAATTGAGGAGCATTCACTAAACAAATGCTTCAAATTGAAACATATGATACAAGATATTATAGATGACAACATTATCAACTTGGGAACCCCTACAGAGGAATCTCTACCATAGCATAGTGGAAATAAAAATTTAAAGATATTTAATGACCCATTTCCTAAACATGATATAATATAAAACAAGGATACTTCATAGGTACATTATGAATACAACATGCATCTTCCACATGTGACATATGATCACCCAATATATTAAATTATTAGCACACTTTTTGGCACTTCATTACAATGGCCTATCATCACCTTTGATGATAATGAGACTATTAATGATGATTTATATTTTCATGCAGTCTTCATATAATTCTATATCAATGAACAACCCATATATTCCATGATCAACAATGTGTCAAGTGAAAACATTTGTATAATGATACTTCTTCACTCCCTTGGGAACAAATAACAAGATTTAAAAAATACATCAAGATAAGTTAAGGGATTATATGGACATAAATATAACACCTTGGTATACATACTATTACCTCTTTAGGTAGGCTCTACCATATTAACAAATCATTCTTAGTTTTATAGAGTAATGTGGTCTTCAACATGTTGTTAAGGCACCCTTAGATGCAAAAAATTTTATGTAGTGAAACGATGTCTAAAGTACATACATTAAAATAAGGTAGTCATAGCTTAAGTGTATGGTATGAGTACCCTCTATATCTAGTCATATCTCCTCTTCCACCCCCACCACCATCATAATTGGTTATTACACCTATTCAGTGTCATTATTTAGAGATGATTGTTACATTTATGTATGATATTTCCATATACCCAATTCAATGGAACATATTTGTTCCCACTATATTTATATCTATTCATCTTTGATCACAATAGAAAGATACTTAGGCCCACCAAGGCCATCAACACCTACAATACATATGCATTAAGCACCACAAATAGTTCAATGTGTTCCATAGTGAACACAGGTAGTGAAATTTTCTCCTATTACACAACGAACCCAAAAAAGTCATCAACCATCTAAAGCTACCCATTATAAACAAAGTTTTATGAGTAGTGATCATGATAATTACCATACAATTCTTATCAGATTCTAACACACCCATAGTTTGTAATTTTTGTCCAAAATATAGTACCCTTATGCTATTCAATACCAGAACTTCTCATTGATCCGATCATCGGTTAACTTTTCTAAACCTCATATATTATATAAAAATAAATAATAAATAAAATACAAAAACTTTTAAATTATTCAAAAAAAAAAATCAGGGCCTAATCATGGCATGATTACTAGATCACACTATTTACATATGTTATTTATCAAATTAATTGTATATGGCATATTCTTTATATACACACATGCATTTCATGGTATATGATTATGATGTGACATAAAGGTTACACATGGATGTAAAAATGTTATAATTCCCTCTACCTAGCATGATGAGTTGCCTATTAGGGGCATATTACTCTATAGGTTTCACTACTATATGTTATATCTTTATATGGAATTTCTACCATGATGAGTTGCCTTGATCACTTACATATGTCTTTCTAGTTACTCATATCTTACACAATGCTACATGGATATGTTATTATACTATTATGTGACATTTATACATATGGATGGTGTATACTAGTTACTTGTTCTATGCTCCATTTATGGTGTTACTCTCTTACATGAAGACTACTTTATTCTTATCTATTGTGTATTGCCCTTTGACATTGATTGTGAAATGTATATGGCCCCTTGAGTGTGGCCCTTGTCCTTGTTTAATATGAAATATATGATGTCACTTTTTTGTGACATCTTTATGTACCATTATGTGTGGAATTTGGACTTACTTATTGTAACATGTTTATGTCCCTTATGTATGGCCCTTAGCCTTATGTGTGATAATAACACTTGAGTTTATTCCACTTGTTAAGCTTTATGACATTGAGTGGTACCATGATCTATATCATGAAATTTTAGTGTGTATTATTTTTTAGTGAGGTTACTACTATATGTTTCATTAATACATGTATCTATACATGACATTTATATATACATATGATACATGCATGCATTTATTAACATATGCACTATTATGATGGCATACTCCTCACATGTTCACATGATTATAAATGATGATATCTTTAAAAATGATATGATATAATTAACTCTTGTTTTGAGATAAGTGACTTACAAGATACATCACACATCCGAAAATGGGTGGCATTATAGTGAGATTCTGATAGAGACATAAGCTGTCACGATCTACAAAATATGATAATAATACATATTTCAAAGATTTAAGATGGTTCTAATATCAAATGCTTTAATTACATGACAAGTATTAGCACATTAGTATATATTATAGGTCCATATGTCATGCATATGCACTCACTTTATAGAGACTTAAGAATATATTCATATATACATGGGTGCATATGCATGGGCATATATGCACAATATATAGTAACATGAATTACAAGTTTCCACATATATATACATTTGAGATACATGTTCTCAAATTCAACATATAGATACATAGTATTATATTTCATTTGGTACATATTCATAGGGTAAGAGGTTGGTTAATACACATACAAAACAACATAATTTATAGTTGAATGTAAAGTGGTTGTCATTGCACTTCACACTTATAAAATCTATAGTCATGATGGGACATGAACATTATTCGATTTATTTCAATCATGTATTTTATTCTACATTAATCAAAATTAAGTGAACTTGATTGAATATATATATTCAAACCTACAATAATTATGGGGTCATGAACATTATCCATTCCATTTCAATCATGTATGTTTTTTACGTGGAGTGAACTTGAGATACTAGATTTAAAGTGTGTAATTGAATCTATAATCCATCTATATTAGTTGATTCAATTTATTTAAGTGAACCCATCATGTGGTTCTCTCTTTTACCTATGTGAGTATTAGGGTTAGTACATTTCATACTTCACCAAAAATTCATGAGGGTTGGGACATATTGTCTTCCTAATCCAAGAGCCTACATAATAACACAAATTTTGGCCACAATCACCCCAACTCTTCATGTGTTTAAGCAAGGAAGCACAAGTTCCTCTAATGCTTCAACAAAGAAGTATCATCTCCAAAAAATTACAATGTAAACATGGTTTTAAATAATTCATAGGTTTACTCTTACATGTTCTCTTTAAAATTTCAAAATTTCATCTTCAAATTAAAATTATCAAGCTATGGACATTGACTACACATAATTACAATTGATTGACTTGCATAATTAGAGCTTCATACCAAAGACAAAGTGTGACTTACACACTAAAGTAAATTTTATCATTTTACTCTAGAAATTATTTTTTTAGCCCAAATTTTCACCCTAATGAGGGATACTCCAGCCTCCTTAAATTTTGGATAACATTGAAATACCTCATATATTGTGGGTGACAATTTTTAGAGGTGAATCTCTAGATTATGGGCTAGTTCACATGCACAACACCTAAAATTAACCACTAACATACTTGATTTAAAGGAAAAGGGATAGAATGAGATTAAACACTAATCTAATTAAGGTGATGCACCAAGATAAACTCCACAATCTTACTTAGACCTGAACTATGGAAGACAACTTATAAAACTAATCTCAAAACCCAAGGTTCTTCTAACAAAAGTATTTCAACATGAATGTAGAATGCAATGTAATCCTCAAGTTAGATGAATATTAGTTATGATAATATACAATAGGAATATTATTTAAACTTAAAGACACACAAATCAACTAGTTAAACAACATGTGACCTACTAGAAGGAAGATTACTCACACAAAGCATGAAAGAGTGAAATGAATGCAAGGAAATAGAACTATCACTTGTCACCCAACCATAGACTAATTCTCACACTTATGCAAGAATTTTAGAAACTAAACTAGATTTAAATATTTATTCCAAAATAAAAATCATTATTCAATTTATTAGGTCTTTTCCATACCAATTTTTGAATATCTTACAATGCCAAAAGAGGTAGCATATATAGAGAAAATGAGGAAGAGAGAGGGGCATAGAAGAGGAAGATTACCAGGTGTATAGAATGAGTTACAAAAAATAATGTAGTTATGAAATAGTCTAATCATGTTTCTAATGACATGTGTTTCATACATTAAGATGCATCCTCATCTAAGTGGCATAGGAGTTTTAAACTTGGCTTGACACCTTGATATTTCTCTTCAAAACTACACTTCTTTGCATGTAAAGAGTGAAAATGGACTTATTCATAATAATTTCACCATGAAATACTTTTATAGATATTATTCAACATGTATCATGAATTTTTAAACTCCTTTACTCTGACATTTCAAGGGAAATCATCACACAACTCCTTAGGTGTCTTAAAACCCCTTGGTCTACCATGCCTAGCCTTGCCCAAATGGCTCAAAACTTGACATCTTCTTCACCAAGGAAATATTTATCCATGAAAGGAATTATCATACCTTATCCGACCTAAATCAATTCATTTAGGTTCATGAAACAACCCCCAATACTTCATCTTGCTTCCCAAGCTCTCATAAGCCTTTAAATCCTTAGAGCCTTAAAAATTGCAAACCTCCTTGTGTATAAGAATGTACAAACAATGTTATAAAAAAGGGAATATATTTGAGTAACCAGTATCTATTTACATCTCCATGCCAATTTTAATGGCTTGAAACCAAGTGGAAGTGTCCTTTTTTTATTGTTCTCTTTCCCCAATTAGGCCTCCATTAGGCCTCCATGCCTAGAAGAATAAGTTTCTACTCCAGACCTCTCCCACACATGTGAAACCACCAAAAAGTGTTTGATTAAATTTTAAAATCTAACCTCCATTCATAATTTTATCTCCTGATACCCTATGTGGGTATGAGAACCATGAAATGGTCAAAGAAACTAGTCCTTTCTTAAGCCTTTTTTAGACTATCTTCAAAAACTAGACTTGTAGGTGTACTTTTAGAATGCCTTGTAAAGATATTTTGGCTTTAATAGGTATAATACATAAAAAAATCACCCTCCCCAATAATTTTTAATCCTATAAAACACCTTAAAACCTTTAAAAACACCTCAAAACCCTACAAAACATTGCATTAAATGCAGTTTGTATAGCTATAAGTACAAGAAAAGTACATGGTGAGGACCTTCAAGGAGTATATAATGTTTTTCATGTGATTAAAAGATAAAATAAAGTAATTTCATGAATTTTTGAGGTTAATATTTCACATCAGGTCCTTATTAGGGTTTTAGGAGGGTTTAGACCTATTTTGGTTCTTAATGATTGTTCATAAACCTTGGGGCCTTAAATCCTGAACCAAGGAAAAAAATTTAAAGTACGTAACCCTCCTCAACTTTACCTATATTATAATTCTCCCATGAATTATTTTTGTATAGATCCAAACACAAAAAAGTGCCTCTCAGGTTGCAACTAGGCCATTAGAGAGTGTTCTACCATCTTAGCTATTATTCATGAAGGTTAGAGGCCTAAACTAACAACCAATATTATAATTTTGTAATTTGGGGACCCCCCAAACATCCATGAAAACAATTTTTCTCCATGAATCATGTCAATGTCTCAAAAAACAAAAGAAAGTTGGTCTTGAATTACATTCTAGCACCCAGAGGGCCTAAAGAAGTCTCACAAGCCCAAATTATCACTTTTATTATCTTTCCATACCTTTGGATGATTATATATGATCCATTCCATATTTATACACTTATTAATTTTATCATATTCTCATTTCACCTTCATCAAACCACTTTTTCATGACTATACATATAGGTCTGAGTGAGTGATCTTAAGCTTACTAGGTCTAAATAGACCTATCCACATTGACATCTTTCTCACTGAATATGATGATCTTATGAGGTAATACTATCACTATGGAATTAATTTCAAGTGATTTTCCTTTTATTAAACCTCCATATCTCTCAAACCAAAAGACACCTTTCATTTTAAGCAGGCTTGTAGATAGCACATTGACTGTGTGTATGCAAGGTTTTAGTGAGTCCTATTTGGGTCACTAGATCAAATCCTCTTTAAGATTCTTAGACCTCATATGAAATTTTTAACTTGTCTATCCATCTAAGCTAAAACACAATGCTTTTTGTGTGTAATATGTCTTCTCTTTAAGCTTGAAACCAACCTGATTCACCTAAGAAAATTTGTAGGTGATTATTTGAGATTTTAATTGCATTTGGAGTCTAAGGTTATAATATAAATCATTGAACATTAAAAAATAATTACTATTATATTTAAATCTTATAACCTTTCTTTGACCCATAACTCCACATCTTCATAACATACACTCTCTTCCCTACCTGTGTCCAACACATGGTTATAGGTGGTCATTTTTGTGATCTTGACTGTGTTTAGATCTTAGAAATTTTCTACAAGTAATTGAACCCCTTGAAAATATTTTACCTCATTGAATTCTCTTTCTCAACATCCTGAAATATTAATTATCATTTATATCATCTACAAATTCTTCCTCTTATCTTCATATATAGGTTGTATAAGTGTCCAAGCCTGTAGACTCCTTTAATGGCTATGACCTTAGTCATGTCAGCCTTTTGATTCTCAAATATCAATGGAAGTCTTCATTAATATATGTTTTATTTCATGTCTACATTGAGTTATTTTTCCTTAACATGTTCTCCTTTACATGACAATTTGCTTTTGTCCAAAATGAAGACCTACTGGTCTATAACCTGTAGGTCTACTTTTTGCTTGGGTGGACTATTGAAAAAATATTCTTGGGTATTTGACACTTGTAATTTTTATCAACTCATTATCAAATTTCATAACATCTACTTCAATATCCTAAGGACCTCTGACTAACACTATGCAATATTAAATATCCCATTTGTATGTGTAGGCCTGTGTATGAGGTCAACTCATGTGCAAGGCTTGTGTATGAAAGTTGGATTCTATGCATTCATTCATACTCCTTTTATTATTTTATTTAGATCATTAAATATGAAATGAATTTTTATGAGTATATTCCACATTTCTCCATTGCTATAGCATATGTAACATGAAACCTAAGAACCATGAATGTCCACCTACATATATGTAGACCTGTGGGTGGTTAAAACACATTCTAACCTTTGTTTGAGAGTAAATTTGGATCTTATTCTCATTCTCTTAGACCTCCAATTATTTAATGGTGATTTCACTATCATTGATCATCCATTGTTATTTAGGCTATGTTTGGCAATTAGGCCTGTAGGGAACTATTTATGAATTATACCATGCTTCTAAAGAGTAAGAAACATGACACTTCTTGAAGGACTATCTACAAATAACCAATTTTCAAGGAGAGATCACATGAATCATCTAAGAATGAGTGATTTTCCATGAATAATGAGGCACTTAGAAACTTATAAGGATAGTAACACTTCAAACCAACCAAAATGATTGCAGTTGGGGTGGTATGCTCCATATACTGGAGACACTAGTTTCCTTTTTGAAGACACCTCATAAAGTTGAGTTGAATGATGAAACTAAAACTAAAAAGACTTATTTTATCTCTGAAAACATATCACAAAATCCATTTTCCTCCATCGAACTCTAAAGTGAAGAAACAAAATCAAAACTATACCATGCTTGAATGGATAAGACATAGTGTCCTCCTTGAACTCTTAACTATTATTAATAAATAAGAGGGGATGAATCTAAAAACCAATACAAAACTTGAATTTACTTATGACCCCTAACATTTCCCAAAATATCAGCCTCCAACTTTCTCTCTCTTAGTTGTACCATGCATTTGAAATTTTCCTTTATGAGCTTGTGAAGAGAGTGATGGAGGAGAGGGAGAGAGTTATTTTCAAATCTAAGACCTAAAAATTCATTTCAAAAATTAATCTAACCTATGGAAGCTAAATATACTCATATGAACTGTTTTCACTTGCAAATAGATCTCCCAAGTCCGTACAAGTGCCTATAATTGCCTAAAAAGGAGTGTTTCTCTCAATTTATGCATTAAACTACAAGTTTATTAGGATCTGACCATCTTATGACTATTCTCTAACATCAATCACATTATAACACTTCTTGAAATTTTTGTCCTTTAGAATAGTATGTACAATTCATCCATTTTGACATAGAAAGGTGACTTAAAGACTGTTGGCATGTATGACAACATGATAAAAGGTTAATACATGAATGTATGACCTCTAAGATGTAGTTTATTTAATGACTCATCCCAATTTTAAACCTTGAATACACATGGCAAACAAGTTGAATCACGAATGACCCTTAAGACTATATAAGTACATAAGAGACCAAACTTTAAATAATGCTAAAAAAGGATTAATTGACCACTTTGAAGACATTACAAATGCCATTACAAGACCATATTAATAATATAAAATCTTAAATAGCGCTATGAAAAAGTTTCAACCTATAGGGGTTGACCATTTTGACTTGGGAGTCAAAATTGGTCAAAAGTTACATTACTAAAATAAAAGGGGGGAATTTTTAGATGCTAAAATATGGTATTATGTACTTCACATAACAAGATTAAGACACATTTACCACACATGAATTGAGCATATAGAGAATGTCTTAATCCACCATTCTCTCACACTTGCATGATATCTTATGATTTGATCATTCAATTATGTTGTTACACAGCTACAAAACTTCATTATCTATTTCAAACATGATAAATATCCTATATAGACATCTCTAGACTCTCAATTTAATCCACGTATGCATAAGTCATTTTTACTTAGTATCGCCAAACGATATAGACTCAATATGGTAAGAACTAACCCTCTCCTAGTAATGGTTACTTTTTAAAATCAAACCTTTTCTTAGGGTCCACCCATTTTCCTAGCATGTAAGTAGAGTGAGAAATTACCTAATTGGACTCATTTATATAAAAATCAAGGTATCACTTGAAAATGACTTGGCACTTATGTGGTACATATTTATACACTATTTCACATTGAGAAAATCTACCCTATTCTTCCCAAATTATGAATCTATCACTAGGAGGAGTCACAAGACAAATTTGAAGTACACTTAATCCAAGTCAAAGCAAGCATTATCAATTATCAAAGACAAAATTTTAGCTGCATACATATAGTGAAGGAGTAAAATTGGACAATCATACTAAGTGGGATAAATATGCATTATTTGATTTCCATCCTCAGAGTATCATATATGTAGGCATCGATCAATCATCAAAAGAGGTTGAATGGGGTCAACTCATCCTAGTTTTTGCAAGTTTATAGCCCTCACAAGCACACATGTTGTTTTAAGGTGAAGAAGACTTATTTTTTGTGTTACACGCATCACTTGGGTTCAAGATCACATATACAAAGCATATAAAGACATGTGGAGGTGAATGTATGTTCACAGTCCCTCATTTTTAGATAATTTAGTATCGACTAACATAGTTCATTATTGATCGATGATATTGACCCATATTCGATCAAACTGACCCTATGTATACAAATATATAGTTCCTAACTAGATGAATCATAGGCATACTTTTATTTGATATCCACTTTCATAATAAAATCACAGTTAGATAGTCAATAAGAAGAGCTAAGCACAATCCTTTTATTTTACTTACTATATTTAGCATATGTCATTTGTCTAGTTACTGCAAACAATTTCAATTGAAATGTATATTTGAATGCCATATCTTAGTATTTGAATTACATTTCAAGTTTCTATCCTATTAGGGTTGATGATTGTGGAATTTATTTAAAGTAAAATGAAAAAATCATTTTATTTATTAGAAATTTATGAAAAAGGCTTAGTACACTTAGAACTTACAATTATTGTGTATCTTCACTAATATTGATATATCATGTATGATATGAGGTTGAGTCTTTATACTATTTATTTTCAAAATTAAAAAAAAAATCTTATTGAAATAAATTCATTTATATTAATATTAAATTAAATAAGAAAAAAGAAAAAATATGCATTGCTTTATTTTATCTTTTTATTCTCATCTAGAAAAACTTGCTCTTATGTTAAATTATATAAATTCTTTTGATAATTCCTCAGTTTCATATTTGTTAGTTTATCGAGGAGAAATTTTGTGGAACCCTCACTTTGGATGACTAGACCTAAGGTATGTGAACATCCTAAAATATGCAATTCAATAACTAATAAATGCATATGGACCATATTTAGGTTTCTATGTTATTTTTGATATTTTATATTAATCAACGAACTTAACCTAATAGACCTTAGATAACTAAAATTGCTAATATGATAAGAAATTAAAATTTAACATACCTATCAAACTCCACCCCCCTCAAGTCTAAAACTCCTATGAAAACAAGAATTAATGCACTCCTTTACATGATTGATCATGCCAATGTGCCATCATCCACTTTGACCAACAACTATATGAAAAATAAATGAACATCCTCAAAAACATGCTCCACTCATGATACCCATGATGTGATCAAGCACTTTCTCTACTTTACCTAAACCATTCGGTATTCTACATTAAATACTTTACCCCATTCCATATACACTCCTAAAAATGGCCATTGTCCTAGTAATTTTTTGATACAATTATGATTTTAGAAACATTCATAGCCTAAGGGACCCACAAGAATCTGGGCAGGGCCACAGGGGGCCAAGGTGGGAAATCTCACAAGCCTTCCAAAATTAATAAGGAAGGATTCCCCTCTGGAGTGCGAAGGTTGGGGCGGATTGCTGGTAAACCAGCCCTGAAGGCCAGACTGATTGATTATTCAGAAAGTGCTTCAGAAGAAGCAACCCAGGAGGAAGAGTATAAGGCGCTGGAAATCCAAGAAATTTCAGAGGACACTGGAGGGAAGCAGGCTAATAGGGATTTTGAGGTTACTGAGGAGCAGGGTGCTGACACTATGGGAATTGCTGACAATAAGGGGAATATGTATGTCGAGGAAGCTGGTGAGGGCACTGAGAATGAGACTGATTGGAAAATTGAAATTGGGGCCCTGAAGGACCACATTCAAAAGCTTGAGAAGGTCTTCACCAAAGGGCTTCGAAATATAATTCTACTGAACATGTCTACGCTAGAAGTGGTGGGTAACATTGGGTATGCTAACAATGTGGAGAATGAGAAACTTAATGATCTTATCAAATCAATAGTTATGTAAGGGGAGACCTCTCTGACTCTGGTCTTTCCATTGCTTGCGTTTTGTTTCTGTCTGTTGTTCTCAGCTATGTCGTCATCTCTGTGAAGGCATTTTTTGTTTGTTTGCCTTCTTGTCTTTTTTGACTGTATAGGGTTCGGCCCCTGGTTTGCCGCCTTACTTTATAAAAAACATAGTATGATGCATAGACCCTCCCAGTCAAAGAAAATTCAAAGACTCTATAGGAGCATTCTTAGGAGGAAGAAGATAAACTATCTCCTAAACAAGTGAAAAATTATCTTCAACCAAATTTTTTTCACTTCCAAATTTTTTTGGAGAGCCTTCCATCTTAAGACACTAGTACATGTAATATATGATCTTCCTACTTGGTTTGATTGTAATTATATCCTATACAATGCTCCAAAATATCCAAGTATTCAATTGATCATGAAACATATTCATTATTATTTTATATTCAATTACATAATCCTTCTTGCCATCTTTAAGATCCCACAAAATAAAACTAATAATGTGGATAACCGTAAAGCTAAATTTTGTAAATATATCCCATAAGTCTTAACAATCCATATCTTGAACTTATTTAACTACATGATGATCTAGATCCTTCAACCTTCATAGACCTCCCATATCATCCATTTATCTATAATACTAGGGACAAGAATGATCCTATAAATTATTATATGATCATGGTTGGACACACATTGGTTAAGATATTTTCCACATTTTTAGATAGTACACAAAGACAAAAAGGTGAGGACCAAATGACAAGTGAATTTCATGAGGAACCATTGTAAAATTGATCATAACTTTGATCTCTATCATTGAGAAAGCTAATAAAAAAATGGAGTATGTTGTTGCATTTTTTGGTTTCTCAAGGAATTTGACACAATGCCTCAACACTTGTTAGTTGATAGACTTAAAGCTATGGGTCTTCCATACTTGGTGGTTTTAGTTGTGATGACACTTTATGAGATCATTTTTGGTAAGGTATAAACAAGGGTTAGTGAGATAGAGGATGTCTAGAGTACTATAGGTGTTAAACAAGGTTTCCCCATCTCTCCTACAATTTGTGGACTCTACATTGATGAACTAGAGGAAATAATTTCAAATACATTGGTTGTCACATATGATTTATTACTCTTTGTAGTCTCTTTTGTAATTCTCCTATTTTGAGATGACATCATCTCGATGTCTCACTCAGTGAAGGGTCTCTAAAGACAAATTGATATCCTAGCCTCCTTTTGTGATACTCATGAGCTTCAGTTTAATATAGGGAAAATAAAAATCATGTCTTTTAACATCTATAAAAATAAGGCAAGTTGGGTGATTCTTTCTAACAAAGGTGAAAATGTTGAGGTGGTCTCTTCATATCTGTACTTGGAAGTCCTCTTCTCTAGACCACACTTTAGCTTGACTCTATGTGTGGAGTTTATACTAACTAAAGGATATGCAACTCTCACCACCTTTGCAAAGCAATATTTTCAACTTCAATTTTAGGACATTTGGATGAAAATTCACCTCTTTCACTCATTGGGCATGCCTACCCTCTTGTATGGATGTGAGGTTTGGGGACCATACATTTGAGAAGAGGGGGAAAAAGCAAAAAAGTTAGTGATTTTCATTATGTTATCCTGATGTATTCATGTCAAGAGATCAACCCCTCATTTAGTACAAGCACATTCATTGGTTTAGTGATTTGTCATGGGGTGATGATGATTCATAAACTTAGATAAATGTGTAACTCCTAATGTGGTTACCTTAGGTATTCATACTTTGCTTTCATATCATCTACGGAGTAGGTGAGCCATGGGATTGATTCTTGTAGGTATGCATGAGCCTTCTCATTATTTTGTGTCATTGGTTTTGATATTGATAAGCCACCACTACATAACTTCCTAGTCGACACCCCTGATCTCTACAAGAGAAAAATAAATAAGGGCATTTGTACTGATATTTATAGAACATAGCTATGGTACACATGGTTTGAGCCTAGATAGATGTTCTCCTCAAAACTTTAGCACTACTCAAACTTATTTCTTCACTTTAATGATGTGTTCATCAACTTCACATTGAGACAAACCATGATATCTCGAGCACCGTTGTTTTCATATTTTCTCTTTGAGGTCTGAGGTTGAAGACCATTTGGTTTTTAAATGATTTTGCTATTACGAGGTTAGAGGATAAATCTTTTGCATCTTTAGAGATTCAATTGGCTCTCTCTAGACACTCATGGCTTATGAAGAACAAAGATGTTTAGTCCTCTTCCTCCAAAAACAAATCGACCTTTGTCGATAGATTTTCATACACAAGTCCTCTAAGGGGACTTGCACCAAGTTGATTACATTATGCTTCCAATTGTCTCACACCATTGGTAGGAACAGGCTCAGTGACTAGGTTTCAAGTTGATATGATAAACCTGTGAGATACAAAAATCCAATGCTATGCATGGCCTCACATCTATCACACACTTCTTTATTACTTTGAACATTAGAAGTGCCTCCATAATAACATATTTCATCTCAGTATGTAAGGCTCCTTTTTTTTAATCTTCTTCATGATACAATATTCTATTAGAATAATGTTTTATTGATACTCTTTAAATTTAATTTGTTTCTTTTGTATTCGTTAGATTATACAATTATACTCTCCTTGACTTCTTAAAATTTTACATTCTACAATCTTTCAAACTAATTTTAATTACTGATGATTATTAATATATAAATTAAACTAATTAAAAATGTAATAATACAATACACAATTAATAATGGTTGAGTCATTTATCATGACTTTTGGTCAAAAATAATTGTACGTGTTTCTTAGGCTTCAAACATCATCAATCAATAAACTTGAGAAGGGTTGGCCCCCCCCTCCCAAAAAAAGGAGATATAATAAAAATTTGTAATGTAGCATCATGATAATTGACTCATTTATAAGGGCTTTTGGTCAAAAGCAGGTGTGCATGTTACATCATGAATTGAAGGGTTGGCCGTCGGACATTATTAACCCACAAAGTTGCCGAGTTATTAGCATAAATTTTAGCACCTCAAAGCTAGTTAAATAGGGCAGGGATAACGACCTACGCTTAGAAAAAGATAAAGATAAACGCTTAGAAAAAGATAAAGATACACGGTTGGAAGGATAAAAGAAAGATACAATTTTGTTTTGGTTGGGGAATGTGAGCGAATGGCATAAAAAGTCTAACACCCATGCCCCAAGTTCCAACCACCTCAATCCTTACGAGAGAAGGTAGAAAAACGAGGAAATAGAAGTAAATCTTTTTGGACCATCTTAAAGTGAATCGCCTTTTTATAACTCATAATTGATGTTTGAGAGACTTTTAGACTTTAGTCATGTCTTATGACTAAATGAACGTTCTCCCAAAAAGTAAAACTCCATGATGATGGTGTGTGCGGGGTGGGTAAGACAACGATTATAACAATGTTTGATTAGCCTCTTTCTTAGTAAAAGATTCTTTTCTTTTCTTTATCAAATGGAGATACATAGATAGATAGATATTTCCAGTATGACGGGGGGCCAGCTTTCCTACAATTCAGAAGTCAAAGTGTTCAATTCCATAAGCTAAGCTAAGCTAAGTTAAGCATTGAAGTCTAAGTATCGATGGGGGTGGTTGTGTGGAATTTGAAATGTATTATCAACAAGAAAAAATTTCTCCTTTGGTACTTTTATTTTGGTAACCCACTTTAATATTATTAACATATAATTGATGGGAAGCACTCACATAATTTAAGAAGTTTAAAAAGGAATAAGGATATCAAGGTTTTATAGATGGTGAATATTGATATAACAAGTATGTAGATGTTCCAGGATCAATTTAAATAGATAATTATAGGTTGAGGAATATGCGTTGGTAGAAAATGAGTGGATTTAAAGTTAGAAATAATGAAAAAATGGAGTTGTTTCAATTATAAGTTGTAGACAAAAATAGAATCCTAGAAATTTATAAATATATTTTTTGACTTCACATTTGAAAAGCAAAACCTCGGATATGTTAGACATTTTGTAAGTTAAGTGAAAATCAAACTTATAATTTTAAGGATAAATTGAGCCATGAAAGGCAAATATATATGTTGTATCAAGTTGTGTAACATAAATGCTTATTTATGTACATTAATGTAGTATTTTACATGTTGATGTAAAGTGTATGATGTTAATGATGAATGGAAACGGTAGTCAACTTATGTGTTTTAAGTGTTGATGCATAATGGTTTGTGTTATTTTTGTTCATGCTAGGGTTTGAGTGAGTCATGGTTGTGTATGTTAGTCTCTATATATTATTATATCAATGAGGTTCTCAATGTTATCTTGTTGCACCTTGCATGAGTGCCTAAGTCTTTAGGATGTAAAATGTTGAGACTATGAGTAATTGTATTCATTGCACACAATTTCATCTGCAAAAGACCATAGAAAGGAAGACTAAAATAACACAATATTTTAGTTCCATTTTTTGGATCATGTTTATAAGAAATATGGATATTACAGGATTATTTGTGAAATATTGTCATTGATGACATCAAAATTTTAGTCTAAAACCCTAGTGATGGTAAACTAGACATTCTTTCAGGAAAGGGCTTGGAAAATGGCAAGATAGAGATGAGATATATTTCACACAAGTTAATGGACAATGAAAGACTTTGTGGAGAGGAAAGAGATGTTTTGAAGTATGGACCCTACTTATGATGGGGAGCTATGTAATATGGATGTCACAGCTACGTGGACAGAATGAGGAGGGCACATGATTAGTTCACTTGAATAAGGTTGGTGTTCCAATGAAGACAAACTAATGCAAAGTTAATGATCCCTGCTAGAAGAGATTCAATTTGAATAAATGGGTATGAAATTACAAGAAGGTGGAGGAAGACATGCAAGTTGTGCAGAAATCTCAAATCTAAAGTTTCGAAAAAGTGATTCTTGTGCACATCATTTGTCAAAAAGAAAATTTTGGTTGTGATAAGTGAAACATTGTGGTGGAATGGGAGATTTTATACACTATGCAAAATTTGTATTTGTTAGGAAGAAGACATTTTAAGTATGTCAAGTATGAGTACACCAATAAGAGGGGTTGGGGTTGTACGATCTATTAGTAGGAGTAAATCCAATAGTTTTTACACAAGGAAGCCTTAGTCAAATAATGGTTGGTGGAAGTATAAGTGTTGTTTGAGAAGTGGTATGTAGGCACATAAATTTACATGTTAGCCAAAAATCATTTATGAGATGTCGATAAAGCTAATTGAGTGTTCAAGTATGGAGGATGCAGTTGATCATGTACCCAAGTGCAAGACAACTTGGTGAGCCAATAGAGTGACATCTCTAAAGAGAAATGAGAACCTATTTTCCATGACATGGTTGGATCATGGACATACATGGTACCACAAGTCCAATCAGATTGTGGTAGACTTTAATCCACTTAAGACTTTATTCTTAAGGGAGTTTCATATACCAAATATTTTCAACAAAGTAATTCTTTGCTCTAAGGAGAAAAATCAAGATGCTTTAAATAATGTATATGTGTAAGATGCATGGTTTAAGGCATTGCTATCAATGATGTTTTATGATATCCACTAATGCAACAAGCGCATTGGTTTTTATAGGGTTATTTCCAATTTTTAGGAGAAAACTAACTATGAATAGTTATTTTGATGTACAAGAAGAATTGGATGATGCCTTTAGAAGGGAAGTTGTTAGAAAGTTTGATACATATAAGCCCATTTCTTGAAGCATAGATCTCAAATATTGTACCTTGGTTGTAGAATCTACTTGTGAACATTTTTAAAGATTCCCAAAGATGATTGTGAGACAAAGGAAACATGAAGAATAATTTCACAACCAGAAAGGTGTAAGTTGTTACTGCATATTGTGAAGTGTGTCATGAAGATCATGAGATGAGAAGTTGTGCACTAATATAGGAGGCTTGATAAGTGAAGGCAATTTGGTGAAAGATATGTGACATGAAAATGAATGACACCATAAGTGTTTGGGTCACTAATGAAATACATGGTGTATAATGAACATAGTTAAATCAAACCTAGTAAATTAATCTCGCACAACCTCAAAAACCTCCACAAGGAAGAGGTTACAATAGAATGTCCTATAGACGATGAGGTGGCCGAAGAAGTGGGAATAATTATCAAGGAACATGTTTCAAGTGTGGAGACACTAATCACTATAAGAGGAAATGCCCAAAGTTTCATATTTTTGGTTATTATGGGAAATGGAATAATATTGAAGAGTGTCTCGACAATCGTCAAAATATATTGCAAAAGTGTATGGCATCAAAGGGTGTAGAAAAGATAATATTGATGAAACATAGAGGAAATTGGTTAGTAAATGATAATATTTAAAAATAAATTATAGGCCCAAAGGTAAACATGACCACAAGGAGTAGAGTGTATATTTAGGAAATGAGAATACATAGTCCAAATGATCAAAATATATTGCATACAAAAGGTCTACTACAAATGAACCATGTAGATGCATGTGTGACTAAATATTTATTTATAGAAGCAAGGGATATAGTTCAAAGTCTCCAAGGAAAGTTACAAACAACCAAATAGATAAATTCAAATATCAAGGAGATCCAAAAGAAGATTCCAAGCTTAAATGCATTAGAGGAAGTAATGAATATACTCACTTTATTGAAGACCGGAGGTATCCTTCCATTATTTAGGAGTTGGCTCATTTATAGTATGGGGGATGTGCATGAGTAATTCCAAGGGAAGATAAAAGAGATTCATTTTTCATAAATAATGGGTAATATGAAAATGGGTTTACAATTAACACTTCCTTCAATGACTAGGAGTTGCACAATGATATAGAAGTAAATATTCTAACATAAGATGCTTCAAGGAAGATTATAAGCTCTATGCTCTAACCTTAAAAAAATGTTTTTTTCACATAATAGATTTTATGTTTTTAAAGTCCATAGTGTAATCAACAAATGGTTTTTAGGTGAAACTGTGTGCATAGTTTTTTATCTGATGTGTTTCAAATCACCATCTTTGTTCAATCATCATGAATTTTACAAGAATCGAACTACAAATCAACTTCCTTTTAAATATTTCCACTATGTTTAGAGTTATTTAACGATAATACGTGATATTAATGTTTATGAATGGTCAAATGTGCAATTAAAGACAAAAAAGGTAAAATAGATCCTTAGGGTATTTGTATGGGGAGAGAAACTTGATTCAAAATAAGGTTGATAAGGAAAGAAAGGAAAACTTGCATGATGAATAAATTATTAAAGTTAAATATGGATTAGGTCTATTACTCTTGTTTAATATTTCAAATTAAATTTATTATTGATTCAAAAAATTTATTCTTAGTTTAAATTTTAACTTTTTAAGCTTGTATAAAGGAACTTTTCATTGCAAAACAAAGACTCATTGAACATGGGGAGGACCATATTTTGTTAAGTGACAGTGCCTTTTAACCTATTAAAAATAGGTCTCCATGATGGATTAATTCCTATCCATTTGTCCCAATTTAAATATTTGATATACTAACTGATCTTTATGGGATCTCTTAGCTTACTCTTTTTGATAATGGTATTCTCATAACTTACATTTTTTTCATGGCAAACAACTTATGTTTGAGGTCATTCAAATTCTTGAAAGGAACCAAGCTCATAAAGTTGGGAGTGTAGTTTAGGGATATATTTTAAGTCATAGAGTTAGCAAAATAAGACATCAACTTAGCTTAATTGGGAAGTTTTTGGTGATATGAGAATAAAGTAGACATGCCCTTAAAACATCATTATATAGTATTTTATAATGGTAAAGACAAGGTGGTAATTCCTTTATATGGACTAATTTTATTCAAATGTGAAAGTGTAGATATATATTAAGATATCACTCACATATATATAATCATTTAAATGAAAATAATATTTAGACCCAAGGGATGATGAGAAACTAAGCTGGAAGAATGGTGCATTTGTGTCAGGATGCCACTAGTCAATTAAAATACACAAATTTGACATAGTACAACATTTTGATCTGCTAGTGATTATAAATCTCCAAAACATAAAAATGTGCACTATATCCTCTTTCTAGATACCCATTTCATTCACCAAGTCCCTCCACATAGTTTCTCTATGCTTCCATCTTTATGGAACATATGGATTTCATCTTTAAGACTAATTCCTCATTCATTAGTTAGGTTGTAGGAGAAAATGTCATTTTGCACTAACACATGGTTTCATCATAATAAGTTGTACAAGAAAATCAAGTGGTGGAATTATAAGAATGAATTTTATACATTTCATACATCTTCGTTTGCATCTCCATAACCCTTCAATTGTGCCTAGGTCTCTTTGTTTGTCTTTCCTAGCCTATTTATACCTCACCCTTTGCCTTTCCTATGGTAATAAAGTCATATACCTACAATGTGTTCTCTAAAATATATTAATATACATTCATAGTACTATTTTCCTTTCTGTATTTTCTTTGTTTGGGTTTTTTCATGGAGCATATACCTTTGAATTGGTGATTTCCTATGAGATTATGTGTTTCAATCATTTAGTGATTACATTTTGAGCACGTTCTAGCTCTTCCCTCAACCTCCAAGTTTTGTAGAAAATGAATTATAGGTCAGATATTTTAGTTTATATTGGTAAATTAGATTATAATATATTTGATGGTTTATTTAACTATTACATTACGATAGTTACATACTCTGAATTTTGTTTCTTATCATTTTGGTGTTCATATGGTTTGTTTCCCTAGTTTTGATTTATCTTTTTTGTTTAAGGTTAAACAAGGTTTCAAAATGGCATTCTTATTGAAATTATTTAAAACTTTTTTCAAACCCTTACATTCTCATTATTTGTCTTTCATTCAAGTGATGGCCCTAGTTTAGTTTAGTTTAGTGTGTTTCGTTGTCATAATTTGTGTTTACCCCAAGTGGTTTTAAGATGTTTGGGTCATGCTTATTGAAATCATCAACCTCATACTCTTTAAATTCCATATATTCATTATTTTTTCTAATGTTCTAACATTTTTTAGATACCTAATTTTGGTACAAGACCATTTTCCATTACATCTTTGTCATTTTTTATCACACTTGGTCCATGTGCATACTTTTCTATCATTTTGGTACATCTTAACCTTGTGTTTGGACTCATATAATCTTCTTTTAACTTATATTTTCCTTATAAATTTTATTTTTGATGAATTTGGGTCAATGATAATACATCTATTCAATCTAGAATGTATAAAAACCTACATATTGAGTATTTATTTTCCTATGTACAACCCCAAATTATCATAGAATGTCCAAAACATTTTTTAGGGATTTTTCTAGGTCAAGAGTGACTCATAATTTTATCCCAGGACAAAATCATTGGACCCACAATTCTATCCCTTTTCCTTGGGGGTCATTTGGGTCCTTTTCCATGTTTTTCAAGCCTTGATTTTTGGCTTTCACTATTTTCTATGGTCAACCAATATGTAAATGTGTCCTTGTGAAGCCTATATATACAAATGTTCTATTAGCCATATAATCATTGATTCCTATAATAGGTATCTCTTATAAGACAAGTCTCTCCTGTACAATCATAAAATATTATCCAATCCCTAAGGGGTGATAAATAAAAAAGGAAATCATTCAAAGATTATCCACTTTAATAAACAAATAGGTGAGAGAATTTTTAAGATAATAAAGAAACCACGTCTATGAAAATTAATTAACTTAATAGTCTAATTTGAATATAATTGATTATCCCTTAAGCTCATACATATTTCCCTAGACATAAACATCTTTGAAACAAATCTACATATGCAAACAAACCACAATAATTTTTTTCGTAATCAATATCCTTCATCATTCTCTCCTTTATACAAACTTCTGAGTAAGAATAGTCCCCATGCATGTTTAATCACAAAGATTTATTTCTTCCTATATCATGGGAAAAGTTTAATTGTATATTATTGAGTTATGTTATGTCTTGTTTTTTTATAAACAGTTCCTAGATGGTCTATACATTTGCTAATGACACTGAACAAATGATAGGGTTTTTTATTCTATTTGGATAAAATTTGCTAAGAGTATAATTGTTTTTATCATATCTAGATTAATGTGAATAATTGTAATTGATGAGAATGTGGTGGAAATTTTCAAGATAGATACATCAATATTGATATCTTTCAACATTTTTTAGATAAATATATTTAATATATTTTTACTAGTAATTAAGACAACAATATATTTGTATGTTGAAAAGGTGGCATAATTTTTTTCCTAACATAATCTTAACTGAGTCTTAAAGACTCTTTCAGGTACCATTAATTATAAATTTGATTCCAAGAGGTTAGAGTAGAAAATACACATAATGAATCATTTTTTTCATCTGCATTTCAAAAATTATTTTGTTTGTTCTTAGATGGTTGAGTTTTAAAAATGGAAATTAGAGGGGATATTCATGCACAACATCTATAAATCAACTAATAAGGAAAAAACATTGATATTCAAATAACTTCAGATAATCTTAGAGTGGAAAGATATAAAAAACATTCTTCTTGTGAATTATTCACAATTATTAAGCATAGTTTGTGAGAATTCCAAGAATGAAATGATAGCATCTTACTAAAACATCCTTCTCTAGGGTTCAAGACTATTGATTTTGTATGAGAGTAAGTTCCTTCAAAATATAGACACTAACAAACTAAATGTGCTAATCCAAATCCATACCAAGAGATGGATTTTATTGTCAAGTACACTACCAAAAAATCTTAAAGAGCTCTTTTAAGGCTTGAAATTATATAATATGACTCATTACAAGAAAATATTAGACAATTGATCACAAGAATTTATAGAAAGGTCATGATTTTTTTATTACAATCATTATTCTATCTCTTATTATATTTCAGACCCTTTAAATACCATCGAACAAGGTTTGGAATATAATACAAAAATCCATCAAACATAATTGAAATTCATTTTTTCATACTTTTTAGTTGCAAATTCCCTACTATTCATGCATGAAAAATTTTTAAGCATATAATAAACACATGAATTGTCTATGTATATGTATATGTATAATAAGGCATTGACAACTAAAATATTTGAAAAATGTCCACTTTCATTTTTTATCTAATGAATGTCCATACTTTAACCACAAGTGGAAGAATTACATCCTAATGAGTGCATGTTTATAATATTGTTGTAGTTAATATATGTTTCCCTATTATAAGAGTGCTTGGTGATTTTGTCTATTTATCATATGCAATTATGTAACAATATTAATATATGTTTCCTTATTATAAGAGTGCTTGGTGATTTTATATGTTGATCACATGCATTTATGGATGTAAAATGCACCATAATTTTATTTTAAAGAGACACACTCCTCCTTTAAATTCAATATTTTATTAATATATTTGTATTAGTAATTTAGACACTTTGCATGTTATAAAAGGTGTCTTGATTTTTTTCCTAGCATAATAGATACCTAGAGGTTATTTTAAGTATTGATAATCAAACATTTGATTCTTAAATGATAGATTAGAAAAGCCTTGTATTGATGCTTGTTGTTCATCCATATCTTAGAAAATAAATGAAATCACAATAGAATAACTTGACAGTTACATTTTGGTTCATACACTACAGGAAGTTCATTAATGTAGGTAGATGGAAGGCACAAATTTAATAGCAACCTACAACCCTCTAACTCTAGTAAGGAGTGCATTTAAGAACATAATATATTCCACACTTAGGTCATCATGATATAAATACCCAAAGAATGTATAGAAAATAGTATAGTAAAGACTGCAACAACCCACTATAATAATCCATTCTTTATTCTTTTCCAACTATACAAGGTAAGAGTCCATACTTATAGCTAGGTTTAGTGCAAGTAAAAGGAGGTATACTAGAATTTAGGTATAATATGGATAGGTATTTGTTCTCGAATGATTGAAGGAAACTTAGATAATATCTTAGATCATAACTTAACAACTTATAATAATTAGCCCTAAGGTTTACAATGAGATAGCTAATAATAAAATTGGATCCAAAAAAATGTTCCATCATTACCAATATGAATGGTGATAACATATCTACATCAAAATTCATTTGTAGAATTGGTCTCACAATCTATCAAGCATCTATCTCAATAGGTTAAATACAAACATAATCTTCTCAAACATAAAACATGACATCACTCTTAATCCCATGATAACAATTAACAATGGATTTAATTAAGCACATTATTATGAGAGTAGTGACAGAAAAAGTTCAAAAAATATATATAAAGATAACATAACACATCACCCTATTTCTAAAATCAAATAATTATAATTATTTTTATTTTTTGACACCCACCAAAAGGTTTTGGAATAGAGTATGGAAATTCATCATACAATAATTGAAAGTGGAGTTTTTTAGATGTTGTAATTGAAAATGCCCTATTAGATATGTATGAAAAATGTGGAAGCATAAAACCAGGGGCGAATTATTTGTATGCATGTATAGTAATACATTCAAAACTAAAACATCTAATAAATTTTGATTTCATTTATCAAAGTATGGATGTCTATAATTTTATTGTAAGTAAAATAATTTCATCCTAATGACTATATACTTAGAATTTTTTTGTAGTTCATACAATTATGCATACTACAAGAGTTTTAGGTGTTATTTAATGTTGTTCACAAGCACTGTTAAAAGTGAAATACATCTAAAAATAATTATAAAATACCTACTCATATATTAAATTCAATGTTTTCTTAATATAAATATACTAGTAACTAAGACAACAACATATTTATATATTACAAAAGATGGCATGATTTATTTCTTAACACAATCTTAATAGAAACCTGGAGATTATTTTAGGTATTCATAATAAAACATTTGATTCTAATAAGATAGAGAATAAAATTCATATATTGATTTTTATGGTTCATCCTTATTTTAAGAAGCATATGAAATAAAACCAAAATAACTTTGTAATTGCATTTTGGCTCATATGTTAAGGAGATTCATTGATGCATAGCTTTCCTATCAACATATATCAATCTAGCAAGGAGTGCATTTAAGAATGAAAAATCTCCCACTCTTAGGTCATCATAACATAAATCACAAGGAATGTATATAAATCATATAGTAAAGACTAAAACAACCCACTGGAATAATTAAGTCTTTATTTTTTTCCCAAGTATGCTAGGTAGGAGTTTGTACTTCTAGCTAGGCTTAGTGTAAGTACAACATGAACATGGATTGATTTCATAAATGTCTAGTAATATATTCACAACTACGTCATCTTAAAAATATTTTCTTTCATTTATACATACATATATGTGTGTAAATATATGTGTGTGTGTGTGTGTGTGTGCGCGCACGCCCGCATACATACGTACATACATATGTATGTATATTTATGCACATATACATATATATGTATGTATGCATGCATGCATAAACATACACACAAGCATATGTGCATGCATGCATATGTGTTTGTATAACAAGTATATGTGTGTGTGCATGTGCACATTTATAGTTATAATTAATTATTTTTTAATGTCATCACACACATTCATACAAACACACACACACACATTTAATTAGTTAGTAAGTTTTTTAAATCACCACAAAGTCAAACTATCCAAGTTTTGGAATAGACTATGGGCATCTATTAAATAATAATTGAAAATTGAGATTTATAGTACATTATAGCTGTAATTTCCCTACTAGATATCTATGAAAAAATTATAAATTATAATAAGCGCATTAATTTTTTACATACATGTCTAGTAATGTATTCACAACTACATCATTTAGGAAATATTTGATTTCATTTATTATTTAACGGATGCACATACTATTCGAATATTTTTCATATACAGTAAATTACCCCAATTATTAGATTAAATAGTTATAAATATAGTCTAGGCCTATTTATTCAAACAGTTACTAAAATAATATTTAAAAACAAAGCTACATACACCTTTAGCTTACAAGTTGAAAACCAATATTTAAAACAATGAACCTTAGATTGTGTATGTGTATATATATATATATATATATATATATATATATATATATATATATATATATACTCGAATGAAAATAATTATATGTGTGTATATATAACTTATCACAAAACCAAATGAATAGGTGAAAATCCAAACTAAATAACATTTTATATCATCATTTTAACATGTGCCAAAATTTTATCTTTAAAACATGGAGATGACATCAACAATCGCATAAAAAATCACCCGAACCCAAAGAAGAAGAAAATTACAAAATTTTAAAACAATGAAATTAAGTTGAAAGTGAAATGTAACTTTAAGGTTTTATTTTTAATACTTTTTCTTAATCAAATTCAAAAAAATATTTTTAGAAACAATGATATTCTTGTCAATTACTTTAGGGTTTTATTTTTTATTTTTTTAAATGAGTCATGTTTTTTAAAACTATTATAGAAACAATTACTTACCCATCACCACCATTGTTATCATCATTATTTTTTATCATATGCTTCCTCGGTTCTATCTCATTATTTTAATCCTTTGTTTCTTCCCTTCCATCTTATTTTTGCTTCTTTGCATATTCGCTTCCATCTTGCTCTTCACAGTATGCTTCTTGCATTTTTATTTAGATTTTTCTCTAAAATATCTTTTTTTTGGGTGCCTAATTCTTTCATGAAATATGCTTTATTATTATTATTATTATTATTATTATTATTATTATTATTATTATTATTATTATTATTATTATTATTTCTTTGTTTTTAGATTAGTTTTTTCTATATTTTTTTAGTTTTATAATTTATTTTATTAGTTTATTATTTTATATCAAATTTAATTTTAGGTTAGTTTTATGTTTATATTAGATTTTTCAAGTTTTGAATCATTTTTAGTATTTTAATTTAGTTTTTTAATTTTTATAATTTATTTTACTAGTTTGCATATTTTATATATATATATATATATATATATATATATATATATATATATATATATATATATATATATATATATATATATATAAGTTATTTATCAAAAACATAAAGAGATATCACTTTTGAGGTATCTATCTTATATTTTTCATATACCATATTCATAATTAATGACTTAATTAAATTATTTATGAATTTCCTATTAAATGGTGACAAATGACCTCAATCTAGTTGTACCACTATGTTAAGTTCAAATAAATAATTTCTAATATTCTTCTCCAAATAAGAATAAAACTCATGTTTAAGGGTCTAATAGAATTAAATTTCTTTTAATCAAAACTACACCATGATAATCAAATGGAAGCTAAATTTGAGTTATCTCATTTTTGTTAGCATTTAAATCTATAACACTATACAACCACACCACCACTAGATGCCATGTAGGTTACACCAGGTGAAATAGTCATATTTATTTCTATTTAAAATTATGATGACAAAGCATGAAATTATTGTGTGTGTGTGTGTGTGTGTGTGTGTGTGTGTGTGTGTGTATAAAGTATTTTTTAATAGATTTTTTGATCAAATAATTTTTATTTTTAATTTTTGATGTGAAACTTATTGGATGAAATTTAGGTTACTTTTGTATTTCTTAGTATTATGACTTGCTTAATGAGAAGCGACATAAATTTTCCAATAATTTGAGAAATCACTATTTAGATAGTGATTTGCTTCTAAGTTTGAGAGGGAAACTCCCTCGTATGATAGGTATATTTTTTGGTTTTTATGTACTTTTAAATAGAAATCATAATGTAGATGATATTTATAGATTATATATCACCTTAGTCTTGTACAATTGGTAAACTCAAACTTTGGTTGTTCCTCTCAGTTATGGACCTTTCCCACTTCCACAAGTTTCACATTTACTCTATCTTATGCCCCTTGACCTATCTCTTACTCCAACCAATCTTATGTTGATGACCTAAGCCTTCTATTTTTTCCATAATTCTTGAAATGTACTTATCTTCCATCTCTACACATTCTGAACATGTACCTACTTTCTTGTTCCCTAGACACTAGCATTTGGGACAAACACAAGCATCAATTTTAGTGTTCTAACCCAGCACAAGTGTCCAGTTCCATAAATTTAAGTATTTTGAAAATAAATCATATCCTAATGGCTAGCCTAAGTGCTTTAATACAAGTTAATTCTCTGGAGGGATTTGATATAAATACAAGATCAACCCTCATTCATTCCTTACCTAAAAACACAAGAACTATACCAAGTATTCTTACCAAAGATAATTCAAAGAGAATTTAATTGAACAATGCTTACTATTTACATACCATTCATAGGTACAACTGATCCAGGCATCAATTTAGGCGACAATTGGGGTGACAGTTCCACCCCAATTGATGATGAAACTTCCGGGAGCCATAACTTTTGCACCGTAGCTCCAATTGACTCGTCGTTTGAACCGTTGGAAAGCTAAAAATGAGGAAAACGTCATGAAATGGAATGAGTTCTTCTCAATAAATTTTGACCCCAAAAAACCTAATGGAAGTGCCTCAAATTTCAATTTTAGTTGTGCAGTCTAAAAATAGTAAGTTTCTAAAAATAGTAATTCCTCAAATTTTGTATTGTTTTAAATATTGGAAGTCAAACCATTTCATCTCCCTCAAGATTTGTGACCTTCCACATCCTCCCCATGATTTCAAATTGTGTATAAAAGAAGTGGTAACCTGAAATGTGAAGACAGACATCTCTTCCCAGAGATAAGCATATATTTGTATTGCGATCTTGAGTAATACTACATCTCTTCTCAGAGAATTCATTGTTACTATTTTATTTTTGTGTTATTGTGATATTTATCAACCAAAACTTCTGAGTTTTGGATCAACAACACATATACAGGTCTGAAGTACTAAAAGGAGTAGCACAAGAGCCTAATTTTTGAAGTTACAAACTTGGTGACTGTTGTACTTACTTTTCACATATTGTATGATTCACACACAAACCAACACATAGAAAATAACTACATCAATCTAAGGCCCTCTTAGGAATATTGGTTATGTAAGTGAAAATCACTGATAGAAGGGTCTTTGTGGTCAGCTCAACATTATGTGCTCACTAACCCATTTTCCCTAAGGTCACAATGAAGATGAAAAACTAGGGTTTTTCAAATTCATGAAGAGCGATAGTCCATAACCCAAATCAGAATACACTAGAATGAAGGAAAATATAAATATATAATCATCTATGTGGTTAAATCCATTTTCAATAAGTATTTCATATAAAACACTTGCATCAAATCTAGATAGTAGCATCAACATAACCATCCTAGATTGACATTAGTGTCCAAAGCTCTAGAAGCATCAGATCCAAAATCTGACAACTATTCCAAAATCTCTATCAACCTTGATTTTTACCTATTCTAGATCCATCACTATATTATCATCAAAACCAACTAAGTATATTAATTATTTATCATTTCCATACATAACTTAGTTGTACTTTCTATATTTAACTTATTCTTAGCATAAAAATTTAATGTATATTTATATCAGAGTTTAGCACCCAATTGGCATGTTATAGATCTAATTATCACCCTTGGGCATTATTATTTATATATTCTTAACCCTATTATACTACCAAGGTAGGATAGACTCATCCAATTTTGGGTTAAAAATTTGGTGAACCTCGATCTCTGAACGTCAAAACCCTAAGACAATTTAGGGTTTTTTCTGATTTTTTTATTGATCACTATACTTTATTGCAAATTTTAAAATTTTCATTTGTGAAGCAATAGAAAATTTTAGTGAAAAAAATTAATTACAAATGGAAGATAAATAAGCATTAATTACTCATCTAAATAATAACAAGATCTTAATGGATGCATTTTTGTATGTTACAAGAGATGAAATAAGTAAACAAGATAAAATTAAGGTTGCCCCACCTAGTGATGGTGGATCCTTAAAAGGTACTATAACTAAGTCCACATCCATAAATCCACCTATATCTAGTGAGGGGAATGAGTTATGTGTTTAAATTTTTATTTCTTGAAACTACTATTACTAAATCTATCATGTAATTACTAATTATTTCAACACAAATACTAATTTCAATGCCTATTACTACTCAAACCATGTTTACATCTCATTTGATGACTACTCAAATTGCTAATCTAAACCCCATTGGGTCTACCATTAAAACACTCTTTCAAGTTATAAATACCTTGAAAGACAAAGCTAAAAACATTAAACAAAATACTTTAAAATCCCCTCATGTTATAAATTCACAAGATGTGTTACATAACCCTCTTTCACTTTAGATCTCTTTGCACCCTTTGCCAACTGGTTTTGTTGCACCTAAGTTTCCATTTTATGATGGCAAAGATGACCTTGAACAACATATTTTATCATTTTATGTGGAATACGTTGACTATGTTCCAATGATAAACTTTTAACCAAATTATTTCCAATAAGCCTCAAATACTATTCTTTGAGGTGGTTCTATGATTTATCTCTCCAATCCGTGAAAGCATTCAAACCTCTTGCAGACCAATTTTTAGCACATTTTCTCATTAATATTTTCAAAAAGGTTTCTTCTGCTCAAATTTCAAAAATAAAATAAGGAACCAATGAACCTATTAATAAATATGTCTTGAGATATAAGATAATGCTAGCTAAAATTACCAATCTTATGGAAGATAAGGAGTTGCAAGACATATTCAAGGAAAGTTTGTTTTGTCTGTTACATGAGTCCATTGTTTATTATAAGTTCAAATCTTTCAATGACTTATGCCATTTTTTATGGGACCATGAAATGAAGCTTATGTCATTTAATAAGCTTAAGTATGTAGCAAACACACTAGTTACATCTATATCTAGTACCAAATTTAAAATCAAAACCAAGCTATAAGGTAAAACATCCTAAGACTAAAAATGAAATAACCACCACAATTAACATAGTTTCATAACAACCTAATTGACTTGTCTTATCCAATTCACCAAGGAGATAATTCACATGTTTACCTGAGTCCCCAGCTTCATTATTCTCATGGTTACTAGAGTGTTAACTTATATCTCTCCCTTATCCTATAGAGGTTGATATAAGTCAAGCTATATCCCAAGGATATGATGTGAATACTTATTACAATTATCATTAAAGACCATGTCATTTTACATGTATATGTCTTAACTTGGAGCACAAGATCCAATATCTTATTGCTGACCATCATCTTACATTTGAGGATCCTCCAAAGGAATTAGGCTCACAACTTGGTGATCACCATAAATAGAAAATATTTGACAATCCTTTGAAAGAACATTCTAAGAAGGAACTAGAAGTAAAAATGGCATATAACACACATCATCCCCCACCAAATTATGGACATACACTAGATGAGATTATTGGTACTTACACACAACATATACCTCATATGATTCAGAGACCCTCTATTACTTTTGATAACAATGAGATTAAGGATGATGACTCTAATCTTCATTCTTTATTCATTTGAGCATAACTTGATAAACAATCCATACACAGTGTTATGATTTATAATGGTGTAATAGATAATTTGTGTACCATGACATTACTTACACACTTGGGGTTATACTCATAATGATTTACATCCTTCTACTTGATTAGTTAGAGCATTGACCTCCTATAAAGTTTTTGGCAAGATTGATATACCTTTACAAGTTATTCCCACACATGTGGTTACTAAATTTTTAGTCATACCTTACACAAGCATCTTTGATATATTATTGGGAAGACCTTGGATCCATACACTTTGAGTAGTACCTTCTATAATGCATGGGTGTGTTAGATAAATTCATGCCAGTCGGGTAGTTATAATTTCTAGAATTTCATATGAACATCCTATTAAACAAGAGAAAATTATACCCAGATAGTTAATTTTCAAGCCTAATAAGGCTCATTTACTAAAAAATGATAAACAATAGGCAATCCCCTTTACTAAGTGTCTAATACTTGAGAGACCATTACATTAGAGACATATAGTGGTTTCCATAGAATCCCCATCTTCTATTACACACCATATTCATACATCCAGAGCACCTAAACATGTTTCTATTACTTTTATTCCAAAAAAACCATAAAGCACACAAATATGGGCCTAATTAACCCCTGTTACTCATATTTTCCCTTCATGACCATAGAGTCTTATTATACATACATAAAGCATCACAGACATTACAGTGATAGAATTTCACCTACACATGCTCCTTGGTAGTACCACAAATTCATTGCACTAGGTTTTGAGTGGGGAGATATATAGGACCATACATTGGATGGCATCATAAGATGATCCTTCCTCTACAAATATTCTAAAAATACCAAAAAAAATTAAAAAAACTCAAAAATTGAAAAACACTTTAAGCACCTACACGTTCTATCAGCTACTTGTCATCTATGTGTTAGTTATATATTGATAAATTGCATACTCAATTATTCCTAAATACACATATGTGCCACACTTCTACTTGAGTGTAATACAAGCATACACAAACACATGGCCTATTCCTATTTTAGATGTTGGGCCTTCCATCCACTCATGTCATGTAGATATTGAGGGCATCATATTTTTTGGATATTGATACACATAGACTATATGGATTGATGATCACACTTCATTATCATGTTTGAGATTACATATGTACTTACACATGCCTTTATCCATAATTATATCTTACATAGGATACTTGATATGTTATACACTTGACATTTTTGCCTAACACATTTGATCCATGGGCTACTACGACATGTTTATGTTGGTTGCTTATACTTTACTTTATGCACTTCCTTAAGTGTTTTGCCTTGATATTGTATGCCTTATCAAAGAATTTGAATATGCTCCTTTACTTTCATCACCCATGCCTATGTATTATTTCTTTGATATTTTCATTTTCATTATTTTTTTATCTCATCCTTAATTTTGTGGACATTTAACTAAGTCATGTCCCTTCAATTATTCAACATTTGAGCATGCCCCTTGTTTTTAGTGTCCTTGGACCATTAATTTTGATTTGATTTTTAATGCTCTTATGTGTGTGATTGTTTCCTTGTTAGGATTATATTGTTAATATCTATAAATTTCCATGATCCTTATCATGCATCTTAGGCCTAAATGAAATCACTTTGGTACCATACACTTCAAATATTATATATACCTAGACATGTTCCTTCTATATGCCACATGGTTACATTTATAGATTATACATTCATCTTATCATTTTGAAATGAGGTAACTACTAGTTCCTATCTTTACCTAACCTCAAAAATTGGGGCATATTAGTGGGGGCATGTCATAGAGGCATGTTGTCCACACTTTTCACAATCTTCAAATTCAGTGGGAACATGCTTTGAAAGCATGTTATACACACTTACTCAATATGTGGTACTTATATTAGTTTTTAGATTTAGTGGGGGAATGTCATATGGGCATGGATTCTACACATTCATATCTCTTAGATTCAGTGGGTGCATTCTTTGGAAGCATGTTCTCCACACTTATTTAGTATTCAATATCTCCAGATTATAGTGAGGGCATGTTTTGGAAACATGTTCTCCACATTGGTATTTATACCAATTTTAATATTTATACATATAAAGTGGGAGCATGCTTTGGAAGCATGTTCATCAAACTTACTCACTTTTTTGAATTGACCAAAGCACACGATTACATGATTTGGATTCACTGTTGTTTTAGAATTATATACATTGGTACCATTATTATACATAGTTTCAACATGAGACATATCTAAGGTGCATATGCTATGTAATTTGCACCTAATATTTCAAAATCCAAATCATTTTGATAGTTTAGAACATTCTTAGTGACTGTCACCACCCACCAATTGGATTTTTATAAACTATATTGAACCAATCTACTACAGTAGTTGGTTCACCTTTTGGTATAGTTGAGGTGATTAAACCACTCAATATTTTCAAGTTTTTAGGTTTGAATTGATAGTATCATCCAAAATCACTAATTTGACATTGTGGGTGACTTGGTTCACTCACACTCACCATGTTATAAGTATCATTAGGTTGCATAGTTGAGCTAATATTAACTGCTAGGTGGAAACTCATTTTTGCTCCAAAGTTGGGGGTATGTGCCTTCCAATATCTCTCTCCTTCCATCTATCTATCTCCTTGGATATATTCACTTTTAAAATTTATCTATATTTTTCATAATATCAATTTTAGAACTTTAAAATGATGCATCTTTTTTCAAATCAACTTGGTAATAGGCAAGGTAGTTACATTGACACACAGATGTACTCCTACACTTGCTCTTTCAAATTCAATTTATTTCAATTACTTTTAATTCCAAATTATATGAATTGATTATATACTGTAACATTCTCTTGGTTGTAGGTCAATCACCAAAAAAACACTCAATTTTGGCATACATAAAGATAAGGTGTGTTATACACACCCATGTATGTATTCATTTCCTTTAAACTAGTAGTTTCATTACAATATTAAAAGGGGGGAAATGTAGATGATATTTATGGATTATTATCACCTTGGTATTTTACACTTGTAAAATTTAGAACTTATTTTTTCCTCCTTATTTTGGACCTTTCCCTCTTGCACAAGTCTTGCATCTGCTCTATCTTAATCCCTTTGACCTATTTCTTAGTTTGACCAGTCTTATGTTGATGAAACAGGCCTTCTAGCTTTCCTAGATGATTAAAATGTATTTATCTTCTATCCCTTCATGTTTTAAACCTATACCTAGTTTCCTACTCCTTAAACACTAACATCTATTATAGACACTAACATACATGATAGACACTAGCATCAACGTTAGTATCATTACCCAACTTAAGTGTTTAGTGCCCTAAAGTCATCTAATTTGCAAATAAAATTTCTCTTAATAGTTGACCTAATTAATTTAATATTAGTTAATTCTCCAAAGTTATTTGATACAAATACAATATCACCCCTCATTCATTCTTCACTTAGCAACATGGGAACACTACCAAGTATTCTTACCAAAGAGCACTCAAAGATCATTCAATTGAACAAATCTTTCTTATTTCCATACCATTCATAGGTACACCACATATACATGAGTGAAGTACTAAAATGAGGATCCCAAGAGCTTGATTTACCAAGTTACAAGCTAGGTCATTGTTGTACTTGATTTGCACATATTGTATGATTCACACACAAACCAACACATAATGAAGAACTAATCAATCTAAGGCCTTCTTCATAATATTGGCTATGTAATTATCACTCACTAAAAGAGGGGTATTTAGGTTCATTTCGACACCCTATTCCCACTAACCTATTTTTCCCCAAGGTCACAATGAAGATGAAGAACTAAGGTTTTACAAATTCATTAGGAGAGATAAACCATGACCTAGATCTAAATGCACTAGAGTGAAGGCGAAGACAAATTTAAAAGCATCTAGATGGTTGGATCCATTTTCAATAGGTATTTAATATAGGACACATGCATAAAATCTATAAAATAGCATTGATGTAACCATCCTAAGTTCATGTTAGTGTATAGAGTTCTAGAAATGTCAAATCTAGAATTTAACGACTATTATAGAATTTCTTTCTATCCTTATTTTTGTTTGTTCCAAATCCAACACTATGTTAGAATTAATACTAGATAAGTATATTAAATTTTTGACATTTATATAATATCTTAGTTTAAATTTATATATTTAACCTATTCTCAACATAATAAATTTAGTGTATCTTTATAGCTTAGTTTAACACCTAATTGGCCTGCTATAGATCTGATTATCACCTGCATTATTATTTATGTATTTTTAACCCTATTATACCACAAAGTTAGGATAGCCTCATATATAATTTAGGTTTAAACAACCAAAAAGGAAACAAAAATGATAAATGGTGGAAGGAGAAAGAAGTAAGATGGAGATGAAGGAGAGAAACCCATAGTGGAATGAATGTAGAGAACTATTAGAACAACTTAGATTTAAATGAAATGGTGGGAAATTCTCCCTCTAAAACTATAGATACTAAAATGTATGTCTTGTATACTTTGAAAATACATATAAGAGATCTACCCTTTAGTTTTAGATATCCCTACTACCAAAAGGCTCACATTAGCCATCTCATTATGCCTAATTGCTTTTCTTATGGTCTGACCCTATCATTTTTGATGACCTTGATATCTTAAACTATACATAAATCATTATATCTAATTACTTATCTTATGGTCCAACCCTATCATTTTTGATAACCTAGATATCCTAAATTGTACATAAAGCCTAAAACCAAATATATATCCTTTTGTTCTTCAACATCTTTTTATCCCATCAGACACTTGCATCGATGTAAGTGTCTAGATTATTATCACGTATCCAATCCTAAAAATTCATATAATTTATAAATCATTGGAATCCTATGGGTTAGCCCTTTTTTTTAATTTAACTTTTCTGTGAGATATTTTCAAAGGTGTGGTATAAATACAAATCTAATCCTATTCGTTATTCATCTAGTAAATTTCAAGCAAGCTTATATTTAAACTCATTCAATTGATTACACAACTAAGTTCTACTACCTTATTCTTCCCTATTTTCATATCAATCAAAGGAATAATCATATCATAGGTTTGAAACACTCAAATAATAACTCATGAGTAATATTTGTCAAATTACAAGCTATATCATTATATGCACTTGCATATATTATATTGCACCATTGTGCACACACAATCCAACACCTAAGGGAGAAAAATAAATGTCAAAGGCCCTCCTTAGCATATTGTACATGTAGGAAACACTCATTGACCAAGGGGTACTTGAGGCCATCTTGACACCATGAGCTCACTAACCCATTTTCGGCAAGTTACAAATACCTAAGGTGAATAACTATGATTTGATCCACATACACTCATTGACAACCTGTGTGTATGAATAACATATATCAGTAAGAAGGCAACACAAAAATATAAAGTCCAAGTGGTCACTTTGTAATATAATTAATATTATGTATCAAACATTTCCATTGATATCAAGACACCTATGTCAATTCAAGTGTCCCAAGAATGACACAAGTGTCTATGCCTCTAGAAATAATATTTTCAAAATCTAACGCCTAGATCATGATATTTTCCATGCTTGTTTCTACTTGTATACTTCTTAGATGTGCCTACACATTTATAGTTAAACAAAATGTTATATCTTCTTCATATTTATGCAATCAAAATAATATTTTTAATCTAATTTATGTATTTATAATATCATAGCATTTAATTAAGAGTATTCATTTATCTAAATTTTCAATTAATTGGTATACTTTAGAATAGTTTTATTCATCCTTGTGTATAAGATATTTTACCACTTTAACCCTAAAACCCAAAACATATCTAAAAATGGTTAAACATTTGGTGAACCTCACTTCTATGTCTTTTCATGCAACTCCTAGATTGATCTAGGGTTTACAACCTCCTAAGGTTTTTGCTTGTTGTACTTAATCACATTTATTTTGTCATTTGTATGCAACCTAGGCATAGTCCTCGATTAGGTGGTGTTACTATTTAATATCTTGAGCTACCCCTTGGGCCACCTAAAATGTCTTAAGATAATACCATATAAAATTCTATTAATAATGAGAGTGCCAATAATGATAATGAGCCACATACTGGAAGAAAAAATCATATAATTTGAATCTGATCATGAGGATAATGAAACACATGAGAATAATTTAAATGAACAAGTTGACCAAGAACAAGTAAAATCTATTGAATTATTTTGATAACACATTCATGAGAATCCTGAAGATCTCCACAAGAATCTTAATACCATACTAAAAACTAAAAATGCAAAAGGCATAAATGAACTATCCCTCCCCTTGAGCACAACCTTGCTTATTACATCTAGTGGGAGCACATGATATGTTTTAAAACCATTATTACCTAAATATCAAACAACTCTTGCTCCATAATCCATGGAAAAAATTAATAATTCATCTCAATTACTGATTTTAATTCCTAGATCAACATAAGTGGGTTTTTCATCCCTTTTGGTGGCTTCTCAAATCTCAAATCTAAATCCCAATGAGTATACTATAAAAACTCTTATCCAAGTTATTAAAGTTTTGGAGGCTAAAGTTACCACATTTTTAAAAAAAAAATTTAAATTAATTCATGTTATTGATTCAAAATATGTATTACATAATTTTTTAGCACCTGAGATATCTTTGCACCCTTTTCCAACTAATTTTTTTGCACCCAAGTTCAAATTGTATGATGGAAAGGATGATCCTGAACAACATCTTTGATATTTTTATATAACATGTATTTATTATGATTTAAATGATAAATTATGACCAAATTATTTATAAGGATCCTAAAGGACTATGTTTTAAGATGGTTATATGACTTACCAATCCAACCTGTGAAAGTATTCAAACCTCTAGTGGATCAGTTTATAGCACATTTCTCTATCAACATCACTGAAAATATGTCATATGAAAAAAATTATAAGATAAAACAAGGAAACAATGAACCTATCAATTAATTTATTTTGAGGTATAAAACAATGATGGTTAAAATGACAAATTTCATGGCAAAAAAAAAAGAGCTTCAAGATCTTTAATCAAAGTTTGCTTGCCCCAATACATGAGTCTATAATTTTTAAGAAGTTCAAATCTTTTGATGTCTTATGCCATAGTTTTAAGATTTTGAAATGAAACTTATTTCCTTGAAAAAACTTAAGTATGTAGCAAAAATACTATAAGGATGAAATTTTGAGCTATTGGATTTGATTTTGCATTTATATCAAAATACCCAAAATATAAAACTACCATTATGATCTAGATTTATTTAGGAATAAAATGTTAATAAGAATGAGACATTTATACCAGCATTAGATCCTACAAGATAATTTCTCCAAACCAAGATTCCAACAATAAAAATACTAAAGGATTAATAGATGAAGATTGCTTACCATAGACTCAGATTTGGTAGCATGATGTTGGCTTAATGAAGTTACTTGGATTGCATGGATTAGTTGGATTCAAGACTAGAATGATAGCATGGAAACTTATAGATTCATTAGTTTCTAGTCCATTGACATGGATATTTCATGGATTCAATAGTTAGTTTCAATGGAGGATTGGAGGTGTTTAAATATATTGATGGAAGGAAGATTAATGGTCACCATTCAAAGTTGGTTGTAACAATATCAAGGGTAGAGGATTATCCAAGGAATTAAAAATTCCTTGGAAGCCTCTAAAATAGAGGCTTATAGAGATAAAGGGTCTAAGTTAGAGAGGATTCTAGAATTGGATAATTATATAATCCATTAGGAGGGTTTAATGATAATTAGTGAATGATTTGATAGGTGATTAGGGGGTTCTATAAAATATTGGGGGGTAGGCTTGTAGGAAAACTTAGGAGTAGTTAGGTATGTGGGTCATGGGAAATTTAAATTCTCAAATAATGGATAAGTGGGATTAGCTAGTAAATAATGGGGATTTAAATGGATTAATGAATTTGTGGGGTAGGAATAAGGTTAGTGGATGAAGGATGAATAAGGGGGATATTAGATAAATGATTAAAGGGGGTGATTTTAAGTTGAAATTAGAGGGGATAAATGAGATTAGATGAGATAAGAGAAATTAGTGTTGACTAATACTAATATTAGTGAAGTGAGTGAATTTAGGTGTATATAAATACCAACTACATATACAACCAAGTTTAAAATCAAACCAAGCTATAAAGTAAAACTTACAGAACCTAAAACAAAAATAACCAGAATGATTAATGTAATGTCACGACAACTTAATCTACTCATCTTATCTAATGAACCTAAGAGATAATTTACACGGTAACCTGAGTCTCCAGATTTGATACTTAAGAATCTTGTGGAATGTCATCTCATATCTTTCCCTCTTCTTATAGAGGTTTATATGAGTCAACCTCTACCAAAAGGATACCATGTTAATACATATTATGATTATCACCATGGCCCTAGGCATTATACACATAGATGTTATACCTTGAAACATAAGATCCAAGTTCTTATTGATAACCAACATATTACCTTTGACGATCCTCCAAAGGATTCAAGTTCATAACCTAGCGACCATCGAAACCAGAATATAATTAGCAATCCATTTCAAGGTCATTCTAAGAAATATCTAGAAGTGAAAATGGAATATAATGCACATCCTTCTCCATCATATTATGGGATCCCATTATATGGGATTATTGGAACTTATACATGCACAATAACTCATATGGTTTATAGAGCTTCTAATTCTTTTGATGACAATGAAATTGTACATGATGACTCAGATCTTCATTCATTATTTATTCAAGCATACCTTGATCATCAACCTATAAATAGTTTTATGATCAATAATGGTGATTATTAAAATGTATGTACTTCCACAATTCAAATTACATAAAATAATTATTCACAATTAAGAAGATTAATAAATTAAGCAATATAGATATATTGTGTGAAAGATGGCTCTATTGGGGCCATCTAAGTTTAAACTCCTTTAAATTAAAGTGGAGTATATTTCAAAACTAGATTTTTTTTGGGATTGGTTATGGGATAAGTATGTTTGTTCTCTTCTCTTTATTTGTTATTTTGTAATTCATAAAACTTATCTAAATTTTTTAAATATATGGTATTATATTTCAAGATAAATATGCCTCTTTAATGTATTTTAGAATTGTTTTTATGAGATTCTTACCCTTTCTTCTTTTGCTTGTTTGGCTTTTCATTTTCTAAATCAAACTACTTTAAGTTAAATATACGTTTTTATGTATGTTATAATTGTTTTAAAAATGTACATTCAAACTATTACAGGATTAGTGTGTTTGTTTGCTTACCCTTATCCTCTCTCTTTTTACTTTTTCATATTTTCCCTTTCTAATTTAAACTACTCCAAGTCAAATATATCTCTTTAATGTATTTTAAATTATTTCAAAAATTCTTATCAAAATTGTTTCAAGGTAAGTGTGTTTGCTTACTTGTTATTTCATTCTTCTTTATTTACTTTGATTTTCCCTCTCTAATTCAAACTACTCAAATTCAATTATACTTCTTTAATATATCTTAAAATTATTTCAAAATCTATGTTCAACTTAACATATAAACTATCAAAGTATTTTCACATTGAAGAATATCTAAATATTCAATTTGATAACCCACTACCAATTCTTCTTCTTCTCCTAATAGATAATTTGATTATTAAGAACAATCAATATCATTATTAATTAAATTTGTTTTATTTCATTTGCTCCCATGGAATCGGTAGACTCTCACACTTTAATCATAAATAAAGGGGGTCATATCATAAATAAAATATTGAAGGAGAAGAGTCTCTCATTGGGGATTTTGGTGTGGTCCACCAATTCATATGGCATAAGTAGCGAAAGGAGATCAACTTAGATATTTTAATGGACTATAATCACTTAAAAAATAATTAAACTTTAAATTCAAATGTACCCACACCCCTTAACCCCACTCTTCTCAAAATATTATACATTAATCAAGTTTGATGAGAAAGAAAATAAAATTCATAGTCACATGAGAAGAAAATAAAATATTTAGAAATAAATCAAAAATAATTTTTCTTCCAAAATGTTGAATGACTTCAAGATCTCTGAACATCATAGATTATATAAAAACCTATGAGTAGGTGAGAGCAAGATGTAAAATAAAAGTGAGCTTCATTAAATGATTCATTAGTTGATTAACCAAAAATTACAAAGGAGGTATATAATATAGTAAGATATTAGGTCACCATAAAGGTAAAAACTCAACTCATAATTAGGAAAAACATGAAGTGTATTTCACCTAATGACCTTAAAAACCCTAAACAAGCTAAATAACAATAGTGTAGGTAAAACCAAAAATGATAAAAAGCCTACACTAACACCCCCCCCCCTCAAAATATATTTTAGGTGGGTAAAATAATCGAGTCCCAATAACGAGCCTTGATGAGGTACCCAAACACAATGTAAATTCCATAAGGTAGAGAAATGGATAAACTCATAGGATAAAACTTCTCTCTAAAAGAGAGCAAAGTGAGAAACTATGCATGCTCTAAAGACGTCATGCACAACTAAGAATGCATCCAAAAATGAGAGCAACAGAGCAAATAGAGATGATAATTCATAAGTCTCCATAAAATATGGTGAAGCTACCTGTGATAGATCTTATAGAATGATGAATGTCACTGATGAGATCTTCTATCTGAAGATGGAAGAAGCTCCATCTGCATTGAATAATGTTTCTTCCCTTTACCAAAGGAAGAACATGAATGGTGTACTGGAATTTTACCCATTCTATAATGGAAGATGAAGGAGATAGTAGTATAAAAAACTTTGAGTAGTGTCTAAAACAAAAGTGTGGCATAGGTCTAGCAAGATCATGCACAATAACTCAATGTAATGTTATTGAAGTGAACCTAACAAAAGTAGCTGCAGTGAAGAGTGGATCACCCTAGAATAGTGAATGTCTCCACCAAGGGCTTGATGGATCTCCAACCAAGGAACAATATTCTTCATGAATAGTAAGAGGGGAAATTGATCTATTCAATGATGGTGTAATGGGAGTACAGGTTAAAATGGAATGTGGAATGCCCTATACCTAAGGAATATATTATCTGATATTTAATGAGTCTTAGATTAGTATACCTAAACCCTATAATGTTGGAAGTGGACTAGAGGTAGGTGGATCAATAACTAACTCCCCAATATCTAGAAGGTGATATGAAGATGGTGAATGTGTGTCCCTATCACTAATGTAGTCATCTATGTAAGAAGAAAGGTCATCAATATCATAGATGTACTTAGGCTTAAAAGTGTCATCAAGTACAGGTGAATTTGGGGAATAAAAATGGCATGGAACATTAATTAAAGTAATGTCCATGTGAAGTGGATAACATGACTTAATAAATCTCAAAGCTAAAGAAAAGACTATAGATGAATCACATAGATCCATAGACTAAATATCCATGGGAAAAGAAGAGTCATCAATGTTCTCACAAGGTGTACTCACACTGTAAATAATATATCCCTTCGAAGTACCAATGTGTGATAGATTTAGAAGACAAAAATCATGCATAGGAATGGAAGTAAAATTTTTAATGGGATAACTAAGGTTTGGCAGAATCTCATCTTGTAGTGGTGGATCGACAAAAGAAAGAGCATTGTCCAACATGGATGTGTTGTCATAGGAAATAGGAGTAGGAGGAGAGAATACATCATTCTTTGAAGAGATGAAATGAGGAGGATTAGGAGTGATATAAATCTCAATAGGATCTATGAAAAGAGATTGAATGATGCTCCAAATAGTGTAGGGACACATATGTTCCACATAGAAATGAAGATCTATAGAAACATGTAACATTAAGGTGCCAAGAAATTTACCACAAGTATTAACCCACTTATTATACTGACTTGAGTCAGTAGGTACAAGAATCTATCCATATAAGAATGTATTATGATTCTTTATCATGAGCAAGTGTTCTATGTAAGTATGCTAAGAAGCATGGTTTATTTTTCCAAGAAGAACCACTAGTGTAGAATCAACTTTCCCTTATGAGTGTCTCTTAATTGAAGTCAAAATGACTATAAAAAGACACCAAGAAAGTGAAATACTAAACAAAACAATTGTAGTGACCCCCTAGTTACAATTAAAATTCATGCCCATGAAGAAGACATTGGGTACAATCAAGAATGCATCTAAATGAGTAAAAAGTGTAGGAATCAACATAATGCATAAAATGAGAATGTGCATAAAAGACACCTGATAATTCACAAAAGCACACAATACTCCTCAAAAATATGAATATTGACCCCCCTTAAAGTTGAAAATATAAGCGCACTTATATAGACATCGGACACAACCAATAATGTGTCTTAAATAAATAATGCATAAGTTCAAAGAACTTGAGGGACATTGGACTCTATCAATAATATGTCCAAGAGGTATAATATGTCATGTCTCCTTTAAAAAGGCCCCAAATTAAGTGAAATTATAACAATAAAGTGATTGTACAAGTATTCTTTACAAAACCAAATGTTTCCCTTCTTTTTCTCTTTTTCTCTTTTTCCCTTAGCCCTTGGGAAACTAGGCAAGGCTAAAGGTCTTCAATATTAAAAAAGTATTTTTTATAATTTTAAAAAGATCAATAAAGGTATTTCCCCCCAAATTAGGTCCTTCACTTAGGGAGAAGTATAAAATCATTTTAGGGTTCTTGTTAAAGGGCATCTTGGATAATAATTTGAATTTACAAGTTTTGATTACGAAAGAGCTTGAGCTTTGGACTTGAAGACAAAAACCTTCAAGCAAAGAGATTAAGGATGAAAACACTCATTCTTTAGTGGGTAAAATTCATCTAGGAGCTACTATTGATCATCAAAATTCATAAAAGGCAAGAAGAAGGGTTTTCAAGTGGGGTAAATAGCTTAGAAGGTTGACAAATTACTTTAAGAGGGTGTAAACTTGATTGTGGAGGTTGGAAAATTATTTTGGGGGGATTTTGCTAGTGTTTGAGGGCCATTTATTACCATGGTATTATTTTTTATTTTTATATAATATTTCTAGCCTTCAGTGATTTGGAAAAAAGACCTAATTAAGGGTTTTATGGTCAAAAAGTGTTTCTAAAATATTCTAGAATTTTCCTATATTTTATAATATTTGTTGTTTTAAATTTAGCTTGTTTGTGAAGGAAAACATCATTAAAAATTATTTACTTACAATTGTATTTTTATAATATTTTTGAAGACATATTAAAGGTGAAATACCATATAAATTGTTTTAGATTAAGGTAAAAGCAGGGTTTGAAGAGAACCCCAAAACCCTTTAATACAAATTAAAAAGATAAAGCAATTACGTCCACTAGGAAGAGCATTCCTAAAACTTACTGAAAAATAGCATCAAAATCAGGTTTTATAGGGACCTGAAACCATAAACCTAAACCAATAAAAGTACCCAAGTTTTACAGAGACCTGGAAACTCAAAATAAGTTTAAGACTAAGAACCAAGTAATAGGATCAAAAACAAGAACCAGTTAAAACATCCAGCAATAAGGACCTGGATAAGAACAAAATCAACAAAGAAGACCCTAGTCTTCTATTGCAATTCCAGGATCATCTTAACAGTCTCCTTTTCAATCATAGCAGTATCCTACATGGAGATAGCAGCTGAAGTAGCAGCATCTTGCAGGGCTATCTTCCTCAAGCTCTACCTGGTCCTCTTACTTGGACCCTCTAAGGATATTATTTCTTCATTTTCTCTTTTTCCAAGGTTAGCTGCAGCAGCACAGATGCTTGATGTTACCTGCTCCATCTTAGTTCTGCTTTCCTTGATGAGCATTCTGAGATTATTCTTGTAATCTTTAAGTTTATTTGGAATATCTCTCATTTGCATCTCTAAATGGTTGATTTTGGTCTGATCAACTTCTTGATTGTGTTGCATTATTTCCACTTTCTTCTTCATCCCCATTAATTCATTATAAATCCATGAATCAACTTGGAGAATAGAGTCGGCTTTGAATTTGACAGAATGCAGGAAGGAAAGCTTAGTGTCCCTCAGCTGAGAGTCACGAATGTCTTTTGTATTATCATGTGGAGGGGAATCAACCTTTTCAATTTGTTCCTCCCTTTCCATCGATTCCTCCTCTTTAGTCTCAACAGGGTCTTCATGTTAAATAGGGTCCTCCTTTTCTTGTTCCTCAATCTCCATAGCAGGAGTAGAAACCAAAACCATATGTTCCTCCTCCCTCATAGAAATTGGATCATCAATTAAAATATTATTTTCTTTAACACCTCTCCCCAACACAGTCTGATTATCCTCATTATCAGAATTGCTCTGTTCTGAGTTTCCCTCAGTTGTATCCCCTTCATTCCCTTTCTCAATTTTTCCTTTAATTTCCAAATATCCTTCCAAATTAGAACTGAACTCCCCAGCATCCATTCCTTCCTCTTACTCCAGGACATCCTTCTCAAAACTTTTAGTACTTTCCAACTCAAATTCCTCTTCAATAATTTGTTTTTTAGAACTAGAGGGTTTTGGTTTTGCCTTTTCTATCCCTTTAACTTTTTCATCCTTTTTACACTTTGTGGACTGAGAATCCTTATTTTTGTCAGAATAAGGAGTTGAAGCTATGGAATTATTTTTACAAAAACCCTCTATGATAAGTATCAGGCCTTCATGTAAAATGGGGTGAGACTCCTTCTTCCTATGGGCAAACAAGCTTTGAAGCAACGAAAAACGTAGATAGAAAGGGAAAGAAATTCTATCCTTATGCCTGAAATGGTTTAGAAAAACAAAATAAAATTTGTGAACTCTTTTACTCCTACCATCAAAGATAAAGTACTCATGGATGCAGCATAACAGATCTCTCCAAATTCCTTTTATCTGCTCCAAATCAAAGAAATATCCATTCTTTTCCAATTGCTTCTCCTCTGCATCCATCTTCAAAAAAAATTTGTAGGCTGCATTGGAGATACTGGTCTATTTTAAGAACTTAATACCACCCATGGGAAGCCCCGTGACCTTGGCAATGAAATCCTTAGTAAGCTTCACAATGACTCCATGAAGAGTTACTCTGTCATCAACCCAATTTTTGAAGAAGGCAGTAGTGATGTGGGGTTTACATCCATGCAAACGCTCCAGATAATTAACCACCTTGCCTTTCTAAAGAATCTTTCATACATCCTGTCTAGCCTTCCAGTCTTCACATTTTTTGGGCTTTTGCTTCCGCGGTTCACCCTTCATATTACAAAGCAAACAAAAGACCAAAAACACCCAAACACTGAAAATAGAAGGGTTAAAATGGAACCAATTGTTTGTTACTTGAAATGGAGTTCGCCAATATGATGACACATGCAATAACCATATTACATTCTCATGAATGTACCTACTCTGGGAAGGTAATCTGTCCACCATAAGGCCACTCCACCAAATCATTAGATTACTAATCCAAACAAATCTTTCCCTCTTTAGAATGGATGGCGTCATAATTAATAAGTGCTTTGAGATCAACGTGCTTATTTAATGTATCAAGCCACCTCACCTTATGCCTCGTTTGAACAACATGATTAGTTATCCAGTCAGCTACCCCATTAGCCTCTCGATATGTATGGGATATGGCCACTTTTTCAAATTTTTGAATTAAGGCCTTGATTTCCATAACCGTAGCCTCAATAGACCATGAAATTGAATTTTTATTATTTAGGATATTTATAATATTCAAAGAATCACCTACCAACTATAATTTGGAAAATCCCAGATCAACAGCTAATTTAATGGTGTAGAGGGTTATAGTAGCTTCAGCAATATGACTATTTGACTTACCAATTGGGACAACAATAGCATCAATTACATTTCCCACATGATCTCTCAATACCCCTCCACATCCCGCTCTTCCTAGATTTCCTTTAGCTGCTCCATCAAAGTTCCCTTTCATCCATCCATTAAGAGGAACATACCATTTTATGATCGATCTTGGATTATCAATTTTCAAATTAGGCCTTTCAGATCGTAAAGGGTTATCAATTTGGAAGGTTTGATCAGAATCCCTCTATGATTTAAAATTCTCCTTGATGGCTCTAATGATATTCTGACCAAGAACCCATCCTGGAAGTTCTTTACTTCTGAATATTCTATTGTTTCTTTCTTTCCATATACCCCACCATAGATGAGGGAGAGTTAGTTTCCAGAGAAAATGAACATCAGGATTCTTAGAGGGGCAACACCAGCTTTTAAAAGAGAGTTCCACACTATTTTGATGGACCCATATTATACCCCAAAAATTAAGGATCTCAATCCAAACTTGCTGGGTGTAAGAGCAGTTCAAAAACATATGGTCTCTATCTTCAAATCCATTTTTGCATAAAATACACCTGTTAACCACATTTATTCCTCTTTTTTGCAAGTTGTCAAGGGTTAGAATTTTATTTTGAAGCAGAGTCCAAAAGAATATATTAATTTTGGGGGTTAGCCCCTTAATCCAAGCATGAGACCACAAAGGTTGATTACCCTTTTCCTTTGAAACAAAGATAGTAGAGACTTTAAATTGACCACTAGGATCATCATGCCAAATAATCTTATCCTCAAGATAAGGATAAAGAGAGACAGCATTGAGAGATAATTGGATATTACTGAAGCCTTGATCAACATCAGTTACATTCACCCATGAATCATTCTGCCAATAATGACTAACTAGTATACCATATCTTTGCTTACATTGATCAACTAAATCCTTATCATGAAAATCTCCAATCAAAGGATAATCCTTTAACCAGACATCATCCCAAAATTTCACCTTAAGCCCATTACCAATTTTGCAAGAACATCCTTTTTCTAAAGTATTTTTGGTCCCCTGAACAACCCCCATATGGAAGAGGGATGAATTACATCAGGATAAGAAAAGAAATTAGGAAGGGATTTAGCATTGAAGAGGTACTTATGTTTCCATATGGTACTCCACTCTTTGTTGTCATGGTAAACTCTCCATCCCAATTTTGCTAAAAGAGCTTTATTCATATTTTTGATTTTCCTAATTCCCAATCCCCCTTCACTGAGAGGTTTGCAAAAATGATCCCAAGCAATTAAAGGCATTCTCCTTTTTTCCTCAGTACCATCCATAGAAAATTTCTTTGAATTTTTTCAATAGACTCAGCAAATTTAATAGAAATTCTGAAAAGACTTAAAGCATAAGTATGTATGCTTTGAAGACAAGCTTTGAGAAGAGTTAACTTACCTACCTGACTTAAAAGATTTCCTTTCCATCCCACAAGTTTCTTGCTGAATTTATTAATAAGATCTTCCCAGAAGGAATCAGGGACCTTCAGAAAAAGAGGAAGACCCAAGTAAGAAGAGGGGAGAGAATCTATAGCACATCCAAGGATTTTAGAAATTTTATTTTGCCTCTAGATAGGGGTATTGATAAAAACATATCACTTTTAATATAGTTAACCAATTGACCAGAGGCAGAAGAATATAAGTTAATAGCTTGCTTCAAATTTCTAGCTTCCTTGACTTCAGCCTTACCCATAAAGATGGTGTCATCAACAAATTGTCCATGAGAACAAATTAGAGGATGGGAAGAAGGTTGTAAACCCTTATATAAAACTTTATGGACCAACTCCCCAATATATCTCCCCAAGCAATCAGCCATAATTACAAAAAGGATGGGGGATAAAGGATCACCTTGTCTCAATCCCTGAGAGGGATAAAAGAAATGAGATGAGCTTCCATTAACTAGAACAGCAATAGAGGAAGTAGAAATCAATTGATAAATAAGACCAACCACCTTTTGGTCAAAGCCAAAAGCTAATAGACTATTTGAAAGGAATGACCAATCACTCTGTCATAGGCTTTAGCAATGTCAACTTTCATAATGAACCCCTAATTGTTAGAACAAGACAAGGAGTGAATATTCTCATGAGCAGTGATGATAGAGTTGAGAATTTGTCTCCCTGGGATAAATCCATTTTGTTGATCAGCAATAATCAAAGGAATCACTTGAATAAGTCTGGAAGAAAGAACTTTGGAAATAATTTTATAGAAGGAATTACAAAGGCTAATCGGTCTAAACTGATCAGGAGAATCAGCACCAATTTTCTTAGGAATCAAGCACAGAAAGGTGGAATTTACTTCCTTAAGCATCTATTTAGCTCCATAGAATTCCTTCACAGCATCACTTACATCTTTACCAATGAATTCCCAAAGTTTTTGGAAGAAAAACATGGGGAATCCATCAGGTCCAGGAGCTTTATCTCCTCCCAAAGAACAAACAGCTTTGAAAATTTCATCATCCTTAAGAATTGAGATTAACATTTTATTATGTTCCTTTGAAACCAGAGAAGGAATCACTCTAAGGATTTCAGCCTGACTATCCAAATTGATGTTAGGATCAGCCTTCATTAGGGAAGAGACAAAAGTCTCCATTTCCTCCTTGATGTCCTTCTCCTCTATAATCTTCAAGTCTCCCTTTTTTAGGTGTGATATATGAATTTTAGCTCTATGCTTTAGAGTGGATAGATGGAAAAATTTTGTGTTTTTATCAACCATAACAACCTTGATCTTTGTCTCTAGTAGATTTCTTCTTTAGTGATGATGTCATGATATTGAGCCAACTTTTCATTTTCTTCAATGAGGAGGTCAGGAGTATATCCTTCCTTCTGAATTTTTTCTTGTGTTTTTAGAATATCCTCCTTAATAGCAATTTTATTCTCAAAGATATTTCCAAACCTATTCTTATTCTATTTTTTAACTTCCCTTTTAACATTTTTGAGTTTAGAAGCAACTCTAAAGAGGGTCGTGCCTTCAATATCAATATTCCACCATTCTTCTAATTTACTTTCAAACTGTGGGTGTTGCATCCACATCATCTCAAATCTAAAAGGAAAATTCTTCTTAAGATTAATTTTAGCAGCAGTGAAAATGAGAGGAAAATGATCCAATCCAATTTTTTGGCATGCCTCCAACTTGCAGATGAATTCTTTTGTCCAATCAGTAGAAATAAGAGCACGATCAAAGCCTAGCCTGAATACATTCATTACCAACTCTCTTATTATTCCAAGTAAACTGAATTCCATGGAGTTCTATATCCATTAAACCCTCTTTATTTATAAACTCCAGTAAATCCAATCTCCCTTCCATCTGGGTAGCATTACCTCCCATTTTCTCATGATCATAGAGAGGCACATTGAAGTCTCCCATTATAATCCATCGTCCAAAATAATCCTTACTTTTAAAATTGGAAACAGACTCCCAGACCTTTTTCCTTAGGTTCTTAATGTTAGGAGCATAAATATTTACAATATACCAACCCTCCTTCTAGTCCATACTAGTAATTTTGGCTATCATGAGATATTTACTAGAAATCATAATAGTTCTAGAATAGTAATTCTTCTTCCATAAATTAGAGTTCCCCCTGATGCACCTTCTGAATTACTGGCATTTATAGAATAATTTTTAAAATCTTTAATTTGTTCCACTTTCTCTTTATTCATCTTAGTTTCTTGGAGCAAGAGAAAATCAGGCTTTTGTTCTCTAACAAAATTCCTAACAATATCCATTTTATGAATACTATTCAGCCCCCTAATATTCTAACTTATGATTTTCATATCTAATTTTTAGGGGTAAAATCCAGAATAGTTGCCTACCTACCATCAACAATATTTTCCATACTTTCTAACTCTCCGGTTTTCTTAGTGGATCTTCTTCCAATTTTGTCCAGAGAACCAAGATCTGGTTTTACCTTAGAATGCTATTCAATTCCTTTTCTAGATTTATTCGGAGTAGAAGCAAGAGATTTCACCTTAGTTTGCTTATCTATTTTGCTGCTTCTAGTTTCCACCCCCTTAGTGTTGATATTTTTTTCAACTCTTTTTCTTTGGTTTAGTTTATGCTTTGATTTTTCTCCATTATCTTTCACAACTTTTATAGGAGGAAGCTCATCTAAAGGAGAGTCATTATCAAACTTAGATAACACTTAGATCTCCCTAGACTGAGAAGAAAGAAGCTCTCCCTCCTCTGATTTATTTCCATCTTCAAGCAAGAATTCACCTTCCTCTAACACAATTTTGTCATCTACATCTCTGCATCGATCTTCTATACTTTGATAGACAACAATTTGTTTTGATAGATCTGTCAGATCCTCTATTCTTTGTTTAGATTTTATGATCTCTGTTTGCATACCATGTCCTTCTTTTTGAGAGTTTACTTTCTCAAAAGAAAGCTCTTTATCCTCCTCAGCATATAAAGCATTAGAATCTTCAAAATAAGGTTCTTTATCCACTTCAGCATGTAGAACTTTTGAATCCTCATTATTCTTTTGTTCTTGGCAATGATCTTCTTTGAGTTTCCATATTTTCTTTTGCTGGACCTTGGTTTTTTTCCCATCCAAAACACTTCTAGGATGATTTTTACCTTTGGAGGGACAATTTTTAACTAGACGCCCCTGTTTCTTACAAGGATAGCATGAGTTGGGCAAATCTTCAAAAAAAATTCTTGATTTTTTTACCAAGCTTGGATATTAATTCCACCTTTTTTGGGAGATGATTTAGATCTACCACTTTAACATAAAGTCTAGCACTTTGAAGTTTGGTTCTAGAAGCCGTAGCATTATCTAATGCCACAAGTTCACCAAAAGAACTGGCAATTCCTTTAAATATGTCCTTATTCCAAAATTCTAAAGGGAGACCAAGAAGTCTAGCCCAAATGGGAGTGGTTAATAAAAAATAATTTGATAGATCCATGTTTGGCTCCCATTTTTTAATAGTGAGAGAGCATTTACCAAAAAACCACGGTCCTCCACTAAGAACCATATTCATATCTTCTTTACAGTTGAAGATAAATGAGAAGAAACCATTCAACATTGGTGCAATATCTACCTCTCCTCTAATAATCCAATTCCTTTTAACCATTTTTCTAAGAGATTCTAGATCTGGTCTTGCTCCTAAAAATTTGTCCACTAGGGTGAATTCCATGGAAGACACAGAAAAATCAACTAAAGGATCTGGGATAAAAACTTGAAACTCACCTTTCTCCCAACAAGACTTAGCAATCACCGGCGGGAAAAGAGATTTTCTAGTAGGTTTCTTGCCAAACAAAGATGACCAAATCCTTCATTCTAAGATCCCTACCTACATTCCTTATGAGGACTTTTCCTTATTAGAATCAACATTATCTTTCTCCTTCTCGAGATCCTACCTCACCACATGATACAATGGGGGACCACGGACCCCACAAAAAGGATCATAAACACACGAGGATTTTCCATTGTCCACATCGTACAAAGATTCTGACCCAAAATTCTTATTAACACTCCCTACAGTTCCTCCAGGGTCTATACCTCCTGCCAGATTCTCCCCAATCAGTTTCTTGCCTACATACGAACCATCTAATTCAAATTTTGAAAGAGCGCTCATATTAATGTTACCATATAAATTATTATCAAAGGGATGTCATATATCATATTAATTTTTTGAACCTAGGTGCCTAGGGTTTGAAGGGTTAATTTGGATTTTTGAAGGATTAACCTTTGCTAAAAGGGTCCATATTTGATTTGAAATATTTAACATATTTTTATGCTAATTCTGGAGCATATTTTTAGCTAGGTTTTATTGTTGTAAAAATAAAATTTTCTTATTTTGTTAGGGTTTCACATAAAAATTAGATTTTTAAAAATATCCCTAATTTAGGGACATTATAGTGGTATTAGAGCCATATCTTGGCTAACCATGGGTTTCCAAAGTGATTCTTGTAATAAGGTGGAAAATAAATAAGGTATCACCTTAGAATCAAGAAAAAAGTTAAATAAAATTAGCAAATAGAACCAATGTCTCACTTAGATCAGCCAAGGGATGAGAGTGAAAATTGAGAGAAGCAAAGATTTGATAGGTACACATAGGCTCAAGAACAAATGACAATTATGATGGTAGAATTTATCCACACTTTGAAGGAAATAAGGGGTGAAAAAACATCCAATGGGGATGGTAGTGCTTATGGAAGTCACAACCTCTCGGATCAACCCCCTAAAGGGAATGGAGGATCCATATGTAGGCTTAACCATCTTACTTTTTTTTAAGAATTCATTCTAGAAAGGGAAGAACAACCCACCTTGAGAGAGAGTTTATTGAAGGACTATAGTGAGTACATGACCTATCCCACTCTTTTCATGGATCAAATGGATTTTTCAACATTCACATCATGGAATCATGGGCAACTTGGTGGAAATAAGGTTGGCTAGATGCACAAGGGTATCCAAGGAGGAATTCATAATGCCTTGGCAAAGATTTTTCTTTCTAATTTTGATGATTCTTCCAAGAGCTTAGCTAGGGCTTAAAATTAAAAATTAGATACCTAATTTTTATATAGGCCTACAATGAAAAAGGAGGCTATTCAGTTTGATACTTTGCATTTAGAAGGGGCTACCTATGAAAGGTGGTATCATGGGTTGATCACTCAAGGACATAAACTTATTCAACCCTATGAGGAATTCAATAAAAGGGTCATTGAGAGGTTTGATAGAGCTAATCCATAATTACACTTTAAAGACTTGGCTCAATTGAGACAAAAGGGTACAGAGAGGAGTATGTGACTAAATTTTAGAGGCTTTTGTTCATGGTAACAGATGTTTTGGAAAGGAGATTGGCATTTTTATTCATGGAGGGTTTGGATTATTCTATTAGGCATTTGGTCAAGCCTTTTGACCCACTTTCTCTTCAAGGAGACATTCAAAATTCCCTTGATCTTGAGTCTTCAACACCCCAGGGTAAAATTATGCCCTTTATTTCATTAAAACTAACTCTTTTGAACCTTTTGGACAGCCACGAGATAATAAATGGGGTCATCCAAGGGGAAACACTTTTGGGGAAACTTTATAGGACAAACCAACAAGGTTTTGGGTAGTTTTTTAAGACAAACCTGTAGGGTTTGGGGTAAAAAAGAGAGCTACCAACATGGAACAATGTAAAAAGGAATGAGTTAAGAAGGAAAAATCTTTATTTTGATTATATAGACCCTTGGACACTAGGTCATAATTATCATGGGAAGGGACAAGTGCACTACATTGAGGTGTATTCAGATGAAGAAGAGGATGAATAAGAGCAAGGGATAATAACCTATGAGGAAGAGCATTTAGAGATCCTTGGAGGAGAAGACATGAGTGGCACCTTTACTTTATTATCAGGGACTCCTAGATACTACCCCTTTCATGTGAAGGTAAAATTGAAAGGTAAGGATGTTACAAATCTCATTGATAGTGGGACCACCCACAATTTCATTGATACAAATTTGATTGTTGCATGTGGGATTCAACCCAATGAATTCAAGGGTTTCAATGTGACTGTGGTAGATGGTTTCACCATACCTTGCACCACTAAGGTCCCCAAACTTAGCATCATGTTGGAGACACAATCCATAGAAGATGATTTTTATGTGGTTGGCATTGAAGAAACCAATCTTGTTCTAGGCATCCAATGGTTGCAATCACTTGGAGAGTACACACAAAATTACCAAACCATGGAGCTTAAATTTGAAAGGAATGGGAAAAATGTGGTCTTGCATGGTTTGAACGATAAGATGCCATTAGAGGTGACATCAAAGGCCATGGAAAGAGTCTTACCCAAGAAAAATTTGATAGGGTAAGCAAAAAGTAATGTCCTTTCTAATCTGAAATAACGAACCAAGTATGCAAAAGAACATTTATTCCTTGTTTTTACAGTTTAATAAATTTTGGAAATGAAGATGCTAATCAAGCCCATAGAGAGGTAAATTTTATATTGATAATGAATGAAGATACATCTAAATTTTTCAATGATAAAAGACCTTGGATAGACTCAAAAAAAATTGAATTTTTTTGCTCAAAAAATTAGAAGTTCATGAGAAAAATCATATTTGTTGTTGCACAAAAAAATCAGAAAATCATGTGAATAATCAACATTAATCACACTCAAAAAATTCAAAGTTTATAAGGCCAAATCATCTATCTACTAAGGACATAAAATTTGATTTTCTTGGCATGCTACAACCCATGACAAGTTCTGGAAATGCATGTGAATTGGGGCACTTATTTCATGACAAGGAGTTGGATGGTGCAATTATGATACAACCCTCTCTAATTTATAAGTTTATGTATTTTTTATGCACCAAATATATTCCCTGCATGATTATTGGTATTGTCAAGGTAGATTAAAGGGAAAAACATAAGTCACACATAAGGATATCAATGCAAGATTGCTTGCATCTCCATGATACATCCACTCAAGGTATGCTTTCAACATAGTTCAATGTTACTCTCTTGTTGTAAATGGGGAGAGGTTTGTCATGGCACATGGGATACTTTAAGGAGTTGAAATATGCTCTTCAAGATAATATGTAATCAATAGATAAAGTTCAAATAGGTTTTTTCATAAGGAGTAGTTGTAATACATCTTGTTATATCTATTGTGACAATCATAGCTCTTCTACAAGGATACATAGCTTCATTTTGACCCCACTTTAGATGATAAAGGTAGCAGATTCATCATGAAGTAAATTGGGAGTAAAAAGGTTGATTTTTTATGATGCTTGTAAGGATGTAATGTGCATACATAGTCAACATATCAAAATGGAAGTGGTTAATCCTGCCTTTCTTTTCAAAAATGTGGACATGTGTTGAGGGTCTTTTGGAAAAAATTGGATTTTTAGCAAGGTAAGAGGATTTTCAGATCTTCTATAGGGAAAATTTAAGAGCCTTGAAGTCACTTTTGGATGTGTGATCATCCTGAACACCCATTATATGTTCTCAAGGGAAGCCACATATATGTCCCCAACACTTTCACACATAGAGGAAACTATCAAGTGTGCAAACATTGAAGAAAAATAAAGAATTCATATCTTGAATAATATGTTTTTGTCATGTGTAGGTGCTGATATAGGGGCAATCAAGGCCCAAAAAGTTGAAGATTTATTTGTTGGAATACACTTTTCCATCCATCTCCATGTTTTCATTTCTAAGGAGTTGTTTCCCTTTTACATCTTTTTTGCACGTTTAAGTTATGGGATCCTTATGAAAAGAAAAATAAAGATGATAAGCTACTATTAATTTATTTTTAGATTATATAAACAACCAAGAAACTTCACATAGAAGTAAAAAGTTTCATCAAGAGATCTTACTTCCATGGGAAGAGTCAAGAATCAAGGAGATCTTCAAGCCCATTATTAAGATAGCTCATTGGTTTTTTATATTGATTAAAGACAAGCAATTTTGGGTGGAGAAGATTGTCATATCTCCCTTTTGGACATGACATTATTAAAGATATTTAGCCTTGCCTAGTTTCCTAAAGGAAAAGGGAAAAAGAGAAAAGGAATGAAAACATTTGGTTTTGTAAAGAATACTTGTAAAATCACTTTGTTGTTATAATTTACATAACTTGGGGCCTTTTTAGTGGTCATGAGTATTAATCCACTTAAGTGAATTATAAAAAGTATTCTTTTTATAATTTGAAAAAGATCAATAAAAGTATTTCCCCCAAAATTGGGTAATTCACTTGGGGAGAAATATAAAAGTATTTGAGGGTTCTTGTTGAAGGGCATCTTGGATAATAATTTGAATTTATAAGTTTTGAGCATGAAAAAGATTGAGCTTTGGACTTGAAGATGAAAACCTTCATGTAAAGAGATTGAGGATGAAAATCCTCACTGTTTTATGGGGCAACTTCATCTAGGAGCTGCTATTGATCATCAAAATTTGTAAAAGGCCAAAAGAAGGGTTTTCAAGTGGGGTGAATAGCTTAGAAGGTTGAAAAATTATTTTAAGAGGGTGGAAACTTACTTGTGAAGGTTGGAAACTTATTTTGGAGAGGTTTTGCTAGTATTTGAGGGCCATTTCTTACCCTAGTATTATTCTATAATTTTTATATAATATTTTTAGCATTCGATGATTTGGAAAAAGGACACAATTAAGAGTTTTATGGTCAAAAAGTTTTTCTAAAATATTCTAGAATTTTCTCGTATTTTATAAATATTTATTATGGTAAATTCAACTTATTTTTTAAGGAAAAACATCATAAAAAGGTATTTAATTGCAGTTGTATTTTTCTAATATTTTTGAAGACATATTGAAGGTGAAATACCATAGAAATTATTATCAAAGGGCTACCATAAATCATATTAATTTTTGAACCTAGGCACCTAGGTTTTGAAGGATTAATTTGTATTTTTGAATGACTTCATATTTGATTTGAGGGGTTTAACATATTTTTATGCTAATTTTGGAGCATATTTGCAATTAGGGTTTATTGTTGTAAAAATTAGAATTTATTATTTTACTAGGGCTTCACATGGTAAATAGATTTCAAAAAAATATCCCTAATTTGGGGACATTACATAATATGTAGTTGTACAAGACCCAAAAATATTACCAATGCATAAAGCACAAAAAAATAAGCACTTTTGAAGAAGATGACACTCAAATACAAGTTACTGATAAAAAATTATAGACATTTGAAAATATGATCTCGCATGATAAATTTGGGTGGAAAAGGTGGTGGAAAATGTTTTTGAACCAACTTCCCCCTCCAAAAAAATTATGCATCAACTTTCTAAAGAAAAATTGAAGCCTCTTTTGAGCAAAAGTTAAGCACTTTTGTGTTGGAAGAGACCAAGGGCTTATTTTCCATATGATCAGAGGACTAAAACCTTTTGTGGGTGGTCCCCCATCCCTTTTTTGATTGATGTGGGAGTGACATCATCCCAAAAATACCTCCACTTTAAAAATGAATAATGTCACTTTCCATTATCTTAAATTTGATGGGTTCTCACACATCAAATAATATGGGAGTAAATTTGACATCCTCATGGCCATCACAAGTTATTAAGAAGAGGGGATCATAGAATGGATCATGCTCAAATAAGGGTAGGTGTCCACAGGGTCTTTTAGCAATGGTGAAAACCCGTAGTGTCTATGTGCATAAGGGTCAGAGTCTATCATGTGTTCTGGTAAATAGTAGATTCCATCATGTGTTTAAGTAGATATTAGAATTTGTTATGTGTTTGAGCATGAGATAGAACCTAATTGATGTTCAAGCACTAGCTAAATCACAATGGGTGTTCGAGCATAGGTCAAAACTTGATGGGCATCTGAGTATGCATTAGAATATGATGGGTGTTCGAACATGCTTCAAACCATGCGACATGTATGGAAGAAAGATAGACTAAGGGAAATGTTTGAGTAGGTAAAAATATCCACCAAATTTGAAATATCTGATGAGCCTTATTTTTTCAATGTCAAAATTCTAACAAAGTCTTGAAAGCTACCAAAACTGCCTGCAAGGGTTGCAAACTCTGTCAAAACTAAAAAACCTAAAAATATAGAGATTTTCTATGGCTCTTCCAAAAACTAGTAAAAATGCATTTGAGAACTTTAAAAACTTAGAAAACCCAAAAATTGTTTCCTAGTTTGACAATCTCATTGTACGTAAATGCATCAAACCACCAAAAAACCTAGAAACCCTCCAAAAATGGTCAAAAGTAGCTATCATGAATCTATGTCATGTTTATAGCTAATTCTAGATTTTGGCACCTTTCAAATCTAATGGAATTGTCCATTTTACAATATGATACTCAGACTATATAATTTACATGAATTTTCATGAAATCCCACCAAACCTATGAAAAATTAAAAAATCAAGAAAGCTACCAGGAATGCATGTAGGAAAGATCTAACCAAGAATTTCAAAAATGGTAAAATGTTTGTCAAATCAGAGCTATAATACCATGTCAGATGACTCTAATATATTAGAAAATCATAGATTGCATGAAACCATAGGATTAGGTGAGAGCAAGATGCAAAGCAAAAATGAGCTTTGTTAACTAATTCATTAGCTGATTAGCCAAAAAGTAAAAATGAGGTACATTATATAGTGAGATATTAGGTCATCATAATTGTAACAAATCAACTACAATTAAAAAATGTGTTAAATGTATTTCCCATAATAACCTTAACAACTATAAACAAGCTGACTAATAACCGTGTAAGTAAAACCAAAATAGGGAAAAGCTTACACTAACACAAAACTAGGTATGGTTGAGATATTTACAAGCACCTCTTCCATGTATTATCTTATCACCCTTGATGGCACTATTGTGGCTTAACTCCACATTATTTAAAGTTGTCTCCCTCTCTCCCCATGATTTTTGTGCATTAATAAACACAATGTTTATGCATGTGAATGAAAAAAGGAAAGGTGGCAAGTGTGGAAGGTGGTGCTCTATGTTTGAATGTCATGATAGACTACTAATAAGTAAGAATTTCATGAAGACTAGTCCAATATTTCTTTGAAAATTTCTTCAAGAAATGGTTATGAATTTTTTTATTTCAAGGATCAAATGTTTGGTGGGGTTGTGGTTACCTTTTATCTAGTTGGAAAATGAGAAGATGAGTTTTTGTGCAGTTCTTATGATGTTGGTTGTCTATGTTTCATGATTATTATGGAGGATTTGGTATACATGGGGCTATTATTCCTTCCTTATATATTCATTTTCTATTTATTTCATGTATGTTTATCATACCTTTTTATGGGATTTGGGTTTTTGTATCTTCAGGTTATGAAGTTTTTGAGTTGATAATAAAGGCACTCTTCTATCTCTACCTAGAAATAAAGTGTGGATAAAATTATTGAGCATGCCTTTTATGTCTCTTCTATGTGGTTTCCTTGACTCTAGCCACCAAATTTGAAATAGCCATGTATTATATGGCATGGATGTGGGGTGTGGTGAAAAAATAGAAAATGGAGGAACATGATAGTATTGTTGAATCTTTAAGAAAAGAAGGAACATATATGGCTAAAAACCTTATTAGTGATTATCTAAGAGATAGGTTTATAGAGTATGTAAATCAATATGTTTTCAATCCCTACATGAAAATTTGGATAAGAAGAGTGTGAAAGGCTACCAAGGACATTGATGATGTGAAGGAAGAAGACATTGAAAATCCAATGAAAAAGACATTGAAAATCCAATGAAAAATCATGTTAAACCTCAGGTAATCCATTAGGCATCTAGATGTATTTGGCATGGCTAAGTCACTTAGTTGCGCCAATCTCCTTTCTAATGTTGCATGCACCTACTCCATGTATAAGGGACCTTGAATGCATAATGAATTCTATAGGGGTGAGATCATCCACCACCAACACTTAATGGGTGAGTGAAAGGTAATGATGGGCAAAAATTTGGTTTTAAATGGCAATGAAGTTTTAAAAAAATAGACCTACCTCAAATTTGATTGACAATTTAAAGTAATTCTATAAAGAATTTCAAATATAGTGTAAAAAGAGAAGTTGTAGCATTTTGAATTTAGTTTATAATCCTATAATTTTTTTCAATTAAATTGAAAAAATAAATTAATATTGTCAATTTCTATCTCTATCTATATTTTTATAGTTTCATAAAAAGCGAGCACAAGTCCATAAATCCTTTTTTGAAATAAATGAATGTGTTTTTTTATTAATTTTTATGGATATATGGAAGAATTGATGATGGATATCTCCATTTTTTTTTGTATTTTTAGTAAAAAAATTATTTTATATTGTTGATTATAATCAACCACTTTAAAAAATGAAACATCATTTGTCCATTGAATCATCTTTGAGACATATATTTTTTATATATCATAGGTGGAGAAGTGTATAATGTTGAGGTACTTTTAATTCTCTAAAGTATGTAATGATTCAAAAGCTATAATTTGTTTTAAGTGTATCTATTGACCATTAGGACCCACTTAAGAAAAAAAATCAATGTTTAATAGTAAATTAAATTAATTTTTTTAAAAATATATATTATAAAACTATACATTTTTCTTTACAAAACCCATCTAGAATTTTACATATAGACATATATAACTAAATCAAAACTATGGGCAAAGAGAGGGAACTCCGTGATTTTTTTGGTCCTCCATAAGTATAGAAAAATAATCATGCTCAAGTATACCAAGGTAACTCAAGAGCCAAAATTGAAATGAAATAAAATTTAAAAGGAAAATGATTAACCATCTGAAATGAATATCTATTTAGATTGGATATATGTTTTAACAAATATTCATTTAGGATGGATATCCATTTTAAATAGATATCCATTTATGCTGCATATCCATTTTGAAATGGATATGTATTTCAAGAATACTTTATTATGTGTATTATATTTATTAAATAATTATTTTATTTTATTTTACTAAATATAAGAATTAGGACCACTCTAGTCTTTTGAAATCAAATTCAGAGTTGTCAGAGTTACAGTCTAGAAGATAGTTTTTCAAAATCCAATCTACTTAATACGTAGTTATTTTTAGGATTTCATTAATGAATAAGGTTTTAAATATGTAAATTTTACACTTGGCATATATTTTGGGCAAATCAATGGTCGTTTTCTAGGTTTTAAGGCCTTCTAGATTGATTTGTAATATTTGTATGAATTATAAGTGTGTTAAAAATGAAATTTATGAGCCTCTCATATCTAAGAGATAGTGAGAGATGAGAGGATATTAACACATGAATTCATGTACACACTAACTGAATGCATATAAGTACAAATATGGTGTATATATATAATTTTAAAATATAAATTTAGTTAAGGGTGAATGTAGAAAGTTGAACAAAAAAGGTATCACTCTTGGAAAAAATTATGGCTAAAGAAAAGATGAGTGTCCATTAAAAAGGTTTGCATGTCTCTTAATGGACACTATCCAAAAAAAAATTGAATTACTTTGTCTTACAAAGCTTAAAGGGTGCACACACTTTATTATTATAAAGTGTGTACACCCTTTATATTACATATGGTATGCACCCTTTTTAACACTATAAAATTGTTTAAAAAACCACAACCGCATAATAGAAGTCAACCTCCTTGAATGAATTGAGAAAATTGAGAAGAAAATAAGAAAGGGTGTGTGCATTTTTCCCAAAAAAATATTTTATAGACATCTCCACCAAGCATCTTGATCACTATCATGATCCCAGGTATGTATTTTTATTCCTTAGGTCATGTTTATGATTTGAATTATATATTTTAAATGCTTATATTTTTAAATTTTACAATGTAATATATATATATATATATATATTACATTTTAAAATTTAAAAATATAAGCATTTAAAATATATATATATATATATATATATATATATATATGTTTATTTATATTGTGATATTTTGGGGATTTTTAGTCATATGTGATGACTTCCATGAGTAGTCATTAACCTAATGACATTTATTTCTTCATGTATATTTGACAATAATAACAAGGCAAGGGGTTATTTGTTAGTAGGGGGAGGAATGACATATTTAATCAACCATTTATAATTCTCACCCTCTAGCCTCTTTACCCATTGGAAAATATTTTGGTGGGTGTAATGCCTTACAATTCATCTTTTTCTCACAATTCTTACCAATGTCGATTTTACCCAACCCTGTATTTTCATTAGGTAGCTGAAGGATTTGACAAGATAATATTAAATATATTATGATTTTAATGGGATTTGTACTCATGTGTGTTTAATTAATCTCAAGATGATCTCTAAGAGCAGTCATTAACCTAAAAAATACATTTTTTCATATATTTTTGGAAATAATAACAAGGAAAGGGGACCCATATAGCACATAACTACAGTAAGCATCTTTTAGTATGGGAATGATGAATTTAATCAAACACTTTGGGATTTTCACCATCTATCCTCTTCCCCATTTATAAATCTTTCGTTGGATGTAATTCCTTATAAGTTATCCTTGTCTCACAATTCTTACCAATGTGGGATTTACAACCTATTCATGTATTTAAACTAGGTAATTGAAGGATTTCATGAGAGAATTTTAATTATTTTGTGATTTTTATGGGATTTTTACTTATGTATATTTAAGCCATCTCAAGATGACTTCCATGAGTATTCATTAACCTAATGATATTTATTTGATCATATATTTTTTGTAGTAATCACAAGGTAAGGGGACCCACTTAACATAAACTAAATTAAGCATTTGTTAGAATGGGATGAATTGTGAATCTAATCGACCACTTTGGGATTCTCACCTTCTAGCATGTTCCTTATTTTCAAAAAAATTGATGGGAATTTAATTAATTCTAATTTATCATTGTCTCATAATTATTACCAATGTGATTATGTTATAATTGGGTTATTTCCACAATAGTAATAATTGTGAGACAAGGATGTATTATAAGGAATTACATACACTAAAATCTTTGATTTTGAGGAAAGAGGTTAGAGGGTGAGAATCCCAAAGTTGTTGATTAAATTCAACATTCCCTCGACTAAGAAATCATTATTATGATTGTGTGTTAAGGGGGTCCCCTTGCCTTGTGATTATTACCAAAAATATATGAGGAAATAAATGTCATTAGGTTAATGACTACTCATTCAATTCATATTGAGATGAATTGAACACATATGAATAAAAATCTCACAAAAATCATAGTGTAATTAAAATTATCTCATGAAGCCTTAAACTACCTAATACAAAAATACATGATCAGTTTGTAATTAGGTTAATTCTAAATTTATACTTGAATTATGAGATAAAGATGATTTATAAGGCATTACACCCACCAAAATATTTTAAAATACAGAAAGAGGATATAAGACTAGAAGCCCAAAGTGGTTGATTAAATTCACCATTCATACTCCCTTTTAAAAATTGATTACTATGGTTGTGTGCTAAGTAGGTCCCCTTGCCTTATGATTTTTATCAAAAATAGATGAGGTAATAAATGGCATTAGGTTAAGGAATACTCATGGATGCCATATTGAGATGAATTAAACACACTCAAGTAAAAATCCCACAACAATAAAAATATAATGAAAAATCTCTAATGAAAGCTTTCAACTACCTAATACAAATACATGATTGATTTATAATTGGTTAATCCCACATTAGTAAGACTTGTGAGACAAGGATGACTCATAAGGAATTAAACCTACGAAAAAATTTGTAAATGATGTAAGAAACTAGAGGGTGAGAAGCCCAAAGCAGTTGATTAAATTAACCATTCCTCCCCCTACTAATAAATTCCCCATTTCCTTGTGATTATTACCAAAAATACATGAGGAAAAAATTATCATTAGGTTAATGATACTTATGGAGTTTTTTTTGAGATTCTGTAAACAAACAAATGTAAAAATCTCACAAAATCCATAATATAATTAAAAACAATCTCGTGAAAGCCTTCAACTACCTAATATAATTTTTTACTTTTATAATTTCAGATTCTTGATTTCGTGGAGCCATTCCATGAATAAAACCCCCAAAAAAACTCATAAAAGACTTGAAGCAAAATTATATAAATGTTATAATTCAAAGTGTAAAAATTGTAAATTATCATTGAAAAGTTTCACAGCTCAATGAAAAGAAAAATATGAAAAATAAAAACTATTTACATTGTCTAATAAGCATAGAGCCACCTAACCATAGCAAATGAGCCAAAATCCCACTAACATTAATTGGTGTACTCATACAGAGATAAATTACAACTTTTAGGATAAGAGGTGTTTGGTGTTTGATGAGTCTCCATGGAATAACAATGAGGTTCCACTATATTTTTTGATAAATTTTTAGTGTGAGTTTGTTCTCAAATAAATGCCAAATTATTTTGACATGATGGAACCTCAAGGTAGGGGAAGTGGGTCCTCATTTGATAAACCTAGTTCTAAGAGGGACCAAAACTACCCCCATGGAATTAAAAATTAAATAACACATATTTTCATCCCCATAATCATGTATCATAGTACACATATGGAAACCCTTAAGGAAAGTAGTAGTCTCACATAGGTATTAATTAACCATGGGATGTATAAATTGATTACCTAGTATTTTCCATTGTAGGGGCTATAGATGGTGTCACATCCACTAGTGTCCATCATACTATTGATGCTTCATGTGGTGTTAAAACTAGAATTAATCCTAAAATTCATGTGCATCATTATACATTAGGTGGTAGGAAGTTTATTGGACCAACTATCCATGTTAGAGATAAGGTAGTACATCTGCAATGTTATTAGGCACATCTATAGAGATTATATGCATATATTTATAGGACACCAGGTAGAAGCATATGTTATTTTTTAAGTTATTTCAAAACCTCAGGATTCTACACATCTAAATATGTATGAGTTATCTACTTCATCATATGAATTCACACATGTAATTAATTGTAATATTTGTATGTTCCTAAATGACTATTAAGTTTATATTAATATGTTTACTTATTTAATTCCTAATTTAATTATTTCAAAAAAATTGTACAAATGATGATTGATGTTATGGTTACCCCACTTCAATTTAATTATACTTTTGAGGCTACTATTAGTAATGTGTTACCATACATAGGTTGTGAAATTATTTTCAGGTTGTTTTATTATTTTAATATTTTAGATATGCCATAGTTTTAGTATGTTTGCTTGTTTGGCCTTCCCCTCTCCATTAGAGAGAGAGAGAGAGAGAGAGAGAGAGAGAGAGAGAGAGAGAGAGAGAGAGAGAGAGAGAGAATGTTATATCATATTTATATTTATATCCCTCTAACTCTCTCCCCCTCTCCTTCCCTCTATCTCATACTCTATCTATTTATCTCCCTCTCTCTCCCTCTTTATGTAGAAGGAATAATTTAAATTTATCTTAATATGTTTAATTGATTGATTTATAATTTAACTATTTTGTTTGTTTCTTGTACAAATGATAATAAATGTTATGGGTACCCACCTTGGAATGCAAAAAAATTATATTGACGATGTAGTTAGAATTATAGTTTTTTAACACATATATGTTTATTACTCTCTATCTCTCTCTCATTTTTTTTTGGTCTTTCTCTCCCTCTTTCATACCATATCTCTCTCTTTATGTTAAAGGAATAATTTAAATTTAGATTAATAGGTTTACTTAATTGATTCAAAATTGACTTCTTTCATTTGTTGCTTGTACAAATGATGACAAGTGTTATGGGTTACTCATGTGGACTACGACAATCTATTTTTGACATTATAGTTAATGTTGTATTTCCTTGCACGTATGTTTTATATTCTCCCTCTCTCTTATTCACAAGAGAGAGATAAAGAGAGAGAGAGCATAAAATATGTTTAGGATATAATTTTATTTATCTTCATATGATATCTTTACTTATGATAAAGATAATATGAGCTTAATTACAAATGATAATGATAATGAAACTAGCAAGCATAATCACATACTTGTATAGGTGAATAATGATACCCAACCTGGATTACAACCTGGAGTTGATGAAGCTACACTATATGAACTTATTAGGGATTCAATTATGTCCCAAGATTTAGTACCTCCTTAGTGCTACCTTATTTAGAGACAAAGATTGGTGAGAACACATATTAATTTTTAAAAAATAATGTTAATACATAATAATATATATATTTGTATGTACATACATAACCCTATATTTATGATCCAAAAGAATCTCCATCATTTATATAATGAGGTCACATAACTTGAGGTCACCCTTTAGGTGGCATGAGGTGAGTTCCACAATCACCCTACTACAAAATCTAATTTTTGTAAAATATATCAATAAATATACATCATTTCCTAATATTTATATCGTTCAACTAAAAAAAAGAATAAGATTGTGTCATAAAAATTTGATGCTTCATAGATTGAGATGAGAGTATCTCCCCGTGATCATAGTTCTAGTACTTGTGGTTATACATCTATGGAAACAAGGCATAATTTATTTAGAGGAACTAATTAGAAATGAGATAGTTATGGTGATAGGGTTAGTTGTATTCAAAAATTATTTTATATGCTGATGTTACCTATTTTTTATGCCTATATGGTCCATATTATATGCTAATATGGCCCTTTTTATGATTATCACATATTTTATTATTATTAGTAAATTAGGGTTTTAAGCAAGGACCCTACCCTTCACAAAAAGCATACAAGTTCAGCCAAAAGTGCTAGATAAAATAATGAAACCTACCCAACACATCAAAATACTATCCAAGAAACAACAATATCTAAAAAATAGCAAGCATACAACAAAAAAATAATAGGAAAGACACTTTTATAAAATAGCCTCATTCCCCTCAGGAACTTCCCAATTGTGCAAAATCCTCTTGACAATGTTCTCAATCAAGGAAAGATCTCGGGAATGAGAATAAAATTCCATTTTCTTCTTCACACCTTTGATCTTAGTTTTAGCCTTGCTAGGGCTATCCTCCTCATGTTTCATCTTACTTAGTAGCTTTAGGCCATCCATACCGATCATGAAATTTTACATAGCTATTTTACTAAACTTGACAAGGATGTCTAAATTTTATTTGAGAGAATCGTTTTCCTTTTTAAACTATCAAGTCTATCTTCCAACCTTATCACTTGGGTATTCACCTCTTCCATTTCCACTCTAGAGCAGGGGCTCCATCCTTCGGCCTAAAGTCTTATCACATATTTTGAATACATGCACATACTATAAATAGTTTTAATGTCTATTTAACATTATAATTTGTGTATACATAATTTATACAAGTATATATTATTTTTTACTTTTTTTATAAATATATTTCTTGGACTTGTTTTTTAATGAATAGTTTTATATGGCATGGTTATGTCAATTAATGGGTAACTAATGTTTAGACTTGATCATTCATGTATATTAAGTATGTTTATGAAAAACATGGCATATTTAAATCAATTTAAAAATCCCTTTAGGATATTTAACTTGAAAACCAATAGTAAAAACCCATTCTAATTTTAATTTCTATATTATGTGAAATTATGTCTTATCTCAAAGGATTAGGGTCACTATATCTTACCATAGTTTATAATTGTTGCATGTCCATCCTCATGTTAACATCAATAACATTGACATTTGGTTCTACACCTATGTTCTAATCCATAAGATCTAAATATATTTTTGTGTTACTTTACATCTCTTATAATGTCAATACTATAGACCACAATTGATCAATAATTGCATTTAGTGATGTCACAATATTCATAGTTATGAAGTGGTTGTTACCAGCTCTTGCAATAGTTCAATTTATAACATCTCAATCCATTATATATTAATGTACACTTCAACTATTTTTAGTTGGTTACATACATAAGAATGAATTTAAGGAGCACATAGACAACATACATCTGATCTCTCAAATATTATACATAACTTAGCATAATAAAACTATTTTAACTGGTTAAGACTGAATAGATGTAAATCCTAGGTTATTAAAGGGATATGTACATAGGGTAAATATAGATAAATATTGAAAATAGATATATTTAATTGATTTTCCAAAATACAAAGTGTAATGAGAAAAATCAACTTAATCGGAGTGAAACATGCATCACTAGATGATTGGAAGATTGAAACGGGTCTAAAAATTAGTTTGGAATCCTTCCATTCTATAAATGGAGCTAAAATTACTTTTGGATAGTAGAAAAATCATAGGGACACTAGTGCACTATTCTAGTGTCCAAAGCAACATGCTAGTGTCCTTACAAGGATAAGGATCTTGAGACTTCTAAGGATGTTATGAGGAGGCTTCAAAGTTATGTAGGTGAGTTTAGGGGCTTCTAATCATTCTTTTGTGTCATTGTTTTCTTGTTTCTTATTTGAAACCGTAATGAACACATGCAAACATGAAACAAAAATGGGATCAAATGAAAAAAGAAGGAAAAATATGGGTTTTTGGATGTTATGATCACACAATACATAACCCTTATTGTTCTGATTATTGCCTACATTGACCCCAATGATAGGGGTCTTAAAATTGCATGTAGTTCTTCCGTAGGTAATGTGCATAATCAATGCACATGGTATGGTAGAATGAATTTTTATTAAGCCTTTATTTGATCAAGCATGCAGATATAAGTGTGATTGTTGAGTAATATGTAGAGTGTTGTGTTATACTATTTATTGATTTTATGTAATTGTGTGCTAAAATAGTAAGTCATAGGTATAAAAATGCATTTTGAGGATCTTTATATAGGAGAAAATTTAATTTGAATGTGATACCCTTATTTCTTGGTCGACAACATAAAAAATAAATACCAAATCATAAGAAGAGACTCAAGGGTACGGACTTGTAACAAGTTGAAAATGTGATCATTGGACATGTTGACCCATTTTTGACCCCAGTTCAAAAAGGTCAAATATTATAGATTGAAACTTGAGTTGTAATGTCTTAATATATTTTTTATAAGTCCTTTCATGCCTTAATAGTCTTCAAAAGGTCTTTCTATGGTCTTGTTCGCAAAATTTAAGGTTTATTTGACAATATTAAGTTAATGTCTTATATTAGCCTTGTGATGGTCTAGTCATGTCATGGTGTAATGAGGCTTGATAAAAAGGTGTCATAGTTCATTAGGTTAATATTTAAGTCATATTTACCCTTCATCACCTTTTATAAACGTTTATCACATGTTTGTAAAGTTAAGGTTTATTTTATGAACTTTAAGGTAAGAGAAATTAAATAAAAATGTGTTTTTAGCTAACTTCCATGTATGCCAAAGCTAACCAAAGTGAATGATCCATAAAAATAATTTGTTTAAATATTTTTAAGGAGTTTTATAACTTACATATATGTCATAGATGTTAGATCACTTCAATTTTGAAAGAAATCACTGCAAAGAGGTTA